>JASKMD010000019.1:2234658-2538683 GCA_030144725.1 Haematococcus lacustris | reverse complement strand
CAGGTGATCAGCCAGTTCCAATGGGTGGGCAGGAGCTGCAGGATAGTGCACTGAGGTGTCAGCAGCAGATGGGGCCTCAAGCTCAGGGAGCCTACTATGGTGAGCAGCAACAGGGTTATCAGACACTGTGGGCCGGGGGGCCAAAGCATCAACGGCAGTGGGGGCATTTGAGGGAGTACCCACAGGTGGAACCTGAGGCAGAGCCTGCGCCACACGCACTTCCCCCCTCTCCAAAGACTGTTTAGCTTGCCGCCGGGTGGTAACAACACACACCATGGCACAGTCCTGGGGTCCAGCAGGTATCCGGGACAGTGGGTCAGCAGGATTAGCATCACCTGGCAGGTACTGCAGGTCAAATGTAAACCGTGACAGAAACTCCATCCACCTAGCCTGACGTCTAGACAGCACCTTCTGGGTGGGCAGAGCAGTCAAAGGCTTATGATCGGTGAAGAGTGTGAATGGTACACCCTCAAGGTAACACCTCCACTCCTTGCATGCAGTGATGAGGGCAAGAAGCTCTTGCTCACCAGTGGTGTAGTTACGCTCAGCAGAAGACAGCTTCTTGCTGAGGTATGCAAGGGGGTAGCCATCTTGCATCAGGACTGCTCCTACTCCTTGGAGTGAGGCATCACAGTAGACCTGGAAGGGCTGGGTGTGATCAGGTAGACGTAGCATGGGGACCTGGGCAACAGCAGCTTTGAGGGAAGCAAAGGCTTTCAGCTCATCAGCAGGCCAATTGTGCCACAGAAATGAGTCACCAGCTTTGCCACACAGATCTGTGAGAGGTGCAGCTAGGACACTGAAATTATGCACAAATTTGCGCACAAAATTAGCAGCACCTAGGAATGACTGGAGCTGTTGCAGGGATTGAGGCACAGGCCAGGAAGAAATGCTCTTGATTTTCTCAGGGTCCACAGCAATAGCACCAGCAAAGATGACATGGCCAAGGAATTTCAGCGTGGTACGCATGAATTCACATTTGGACTGCTTGGCATAGAGCTTGTTGAGCCTCAGGAGGTCAAAGACCTTTCTGAGATGCTTCAAATGCTCGTCCACAGATTTGGACATGACCAAGATGTCATCCAGGTACACCAGGGCACACTGGTTCAGGACTGGTGCAAAGGCATCATTCATGACACGCTGGAATGTAGCAGGTGCATTGCAGAGCCCAAATGACAGTACCTTGAACTGGTAGTGGCCGTCAGGGGTCCTGAAGGCCGTCTTGGGCACATCTTCAGGGGTGATCCTGATCTGGTTGTAACCTGCTTGAAGGTCTAGGGAAGAAAACACAGTGCAGCCTGACAGCTTGTCAAACAAGTCATCAATCCTGGGCAGTGGATACTGATCCCTGATGGTGATCTTGTTGAGCTGACGGTAATCAAGGCACATGCGTAACTCACCAGACTTCTTCTTGACAAACAGGATAGGAGCAGCAAAAGGACTGGAGCTTGGTTCTATCATGCCCTTGGCAAGTAGGTCCTGCACCTGCTTCTTCAGCTCAGCATGCTCTTCCTGGCTCATGCGGTATTGAGGTACCACAGAGGGTCGTGCATCAGGCACAAGAGGGATGGCATGGCCCACAGGACGCTCAGGTGGCAGAGATGTGATGGGTGCAAACACATCAGCATACTCATCCAGCAAAGCATTGAGTGCCTGGGACACACCTGGAGGTAGGTCAGGTTCAGCTGGAGCTGGATCAGGGGTACTGGAATTGTCCACAGTGATCAGGGCCAGGACACCTGTGCCTCCTTTTCGTAACCACCTGGCAGCAACTTTTGCAGAAGCCAGAGGGGGTTTTGCACGTAGAGCATTGACCAGGAAAGAGGCAGGGTTGCTTACAGCAGACTGCCCTGACTGAGACACACCAGCAGAAGGACATGGCAGCACTACTGGCTCACTCTTGTCACATGCCAGGCTGAGTGTCTTGTCCTGGTATGACATCACGGCCTCATGTTCATTCAACCAGTCATTCCCCAGCAGCACATCAAAGTCTGGCAAGAGGGAAGGCATGACATTGAGTTGGCAGGGTACAGTAACACCTGGCAATCTCAGCTCAGCCTTGACAAACTGGGAACAGCTCAACACAGTGTTGTTAGCAGCATGCCACTCTTGCATGTGCTTCAACATGTGGACAGGTACAGCATGTGCATCAACAAATGATGCACTGACAAAGCTGTGGGTAGCACCAGTGTCACACGGGACACGTGCAGGATGCTCATTCAGGTGACCAGCAAAGGCAAAGTGCAGGGATTCCCCATCAGCATGTGCAGCAGTCAGCACATGAGCAGGTTCACACACAATGCATGCCTCAGAGTACTCAGCACAGTTTTGGTTTACTGGCGGAGCAAACTCCTATTTGCGCTGATACTTCTGAAAGTGCTTCACCATGCCATTGGCCTCCATCCTGGCAGTCTGAGGGCGTCTACCCTGGTACTGCCTGGAGGGACCAGCATGGTCACCACCACGGTCAGGGCTGCGGTCACGCTTTGCAGCCTTGTAGGGGGCAGAGCCACCCTTCTTCAGGTCTTGCATCAGCTCCCAGGTACCAGCATCCTTCATGGCCTCTTCCTTGCTCATGCCAGAGGCCTTCCTCTTGCAGTGCTTAGTCCAGTGGGATGACAATCCACAGTGGTAGCAGTAGCCACTGGCAGGAGGGGGACCCTCACTGTCAGCTGAGGGAGCAGCAGGACGCCCAGGAGGTGGACCAGGAAACCTGGCCAGGTTCTGCAGCCCACGTTGCACTTGGGCCACCTGGTGCACAACAGCAACCGGGCGCCTTGAGGCAGGATGCACACCAGAGCCAGCAGCAGCCACAAGGGCCTTGTGGTTGGTGATGGCAGCCTTAATGGCTTCATCCAAAGTGGGGGCCACAAGGGCACGCAGATCCTTGGCAACAGGACCACGCAGGTCTGCTGACAGGCCACGCTGGAAGACATTCACAAGCATGGAATCTGTCATGCAGTCCTTGCCAGCCAAGGTGAGGGTGTTCCTGAAGTCAGTAATGTATGCTGACAGGGCAACACCATTAGTCATACGCAGGTGAGTTGAGTCAAGGAGCTTAGCACGTGCTGCATCAGCATCAGTGGTGAGGTCCTCTCCTACAAACTCAAGGAACTGCTGTGACAGGTAGGGCCATGTGGGGTAGCCAGAGTGGGTAAGGGCATATGAGTCCCTAACAGACTGGAACCACACATCCCTAGCCTTCCCTGACAGGAAAGAGGGCAGAGCAAGAGCAGGGTCCAGGCCATGTGCAACACAGTGTGCTTCAAGGTCTTCCAGGAATGACAGAGCACGGCGACCGGAGGTCGAACTGGCATCAGTCCACCGCTCAGTCACGGGCAACCCGCGACGTGAGTTGGAATCAGGACCAGCAACAGCAGTGGCATTGGCAGGCAGGGGCGCAGCAGTGGGGCGAACCCCAACATACTTGTCCCGCACAGCAGCAAGTGTGCGAGGGTTCGAAGTGCCGGGTGAACCCGAGGCAACATCTTTCTGCGCAACAGGCTGGTGCATTGCAGCAGTCAAGTGTTGGAGTGCGCGCAGAGCAGCAGCCAAAGGCCTGACTAGCTGCGACGCTACTTCGACTGGCCTCTTAGCTGGACTAGGGCTTGCTGACAGCAAAGCAGCATTAGCAGCACGCTTAGCAGCAAGAGGACTCACCAGCGAACCAGCTTGCTGGTTGTTGGCCTGCGCTGCGACCAGTTGCGCCTGGAGGGTGGCAATTTGCGCGTTGAGCTCGTCGACTGGAGTCGAAGTGCTGTCGAGTTGGTACAGGCCAAACTCGTCCAGAAGCTCCTCTTCCTCAGCCAACTGTTGGCCTCCTGCGGGAAGTGAAGCGGGCAACTCGCCCGGCTCCGGTGCTGCACCGAGTGCAGGACCCGTCTCCGCTGTAGCTGTAACAGCTGAAGCTGGAGGAAGGACGCCAGAGGCGCCATTGGTCTTATTCGCCGAAGCGACATTTTGGGTAGTTGAAGTCATGTTGACTGGACCGCGAGCTTAAATGCTCGGGGTCGGAAACCAGCTGTAACGTGCGGGGACGCAACGTCAGATGACCTTTTGACACAAGCTCGAAGGCCGGTCCAGTCGAGGCGGTGACTTCCGACTAGGGTGTTGGGTTACAGCGGTGTGTTGCGAGAATGGCTAGAGCTTTGAACGGGGCTCCCTGGGATCGAACCAGTTGTACTCACGAACGCAATGTCGCTAGTCTTTAACCTGCCAAATCTCACACTACACGTGTAACCCGCGTCCCGCCACGGCTCGCATTCACGAGACAGCCCAGACGACGCGAAGCGGCAATCTCTTCCAGAGGTGCGCACTTTACACCTCACATGTCAGGTTGGAGCCATTGTGCCAACAGGGATATAAAACCTGCGGAGCCCTCAGCCAGTGTGGAACAACAGATTGCCCGCGATTGTGAACTGGCGTGATTTGCCAGCAAGTATGATTTGTTGGGTGACAGAGTGCGAGTGATCTGTGCCCTGGGCGGTGATGCCCAATTTGAGTGTGTGCAGCTGCATGATGTGAGCATACACGTGATAGTCAGGCCTATGGGATAGCGCGTCCGCCCCCACGTTGAGTTTGCCTGGGATGTGGTCAAGTTGACCGTTGTTGTGTGCTACCTCAGGTGCTACCTGGGATGCAAGTGAGTGCGCATGCTGTGAAGCTATGCGGCTTGTTTGTGTGGTCAGGCTGCTAGGCTGGATAGCTTTGCTGCCATGTTGTGTATGATGTTCTCTGCATGGAATGCAGGAGTGTAGGCTGTAGCTGATGGTCTCTGTGGCTGAAGCCAGCAGGGTGCATGAAGCTAGAGATGTTGTGTGCGTCTCTGTGGCTGATGCCAACAGGGTGTGTAATGGGACTGCGACTGTGCTGTGAGGTCTCGCTCGAAGCGGGATGCGACGGTGCAACAACTGCGACTGTACCTGTGCAAGGTGTTCTCCTCATAGAAGCGTAGAAGGGCATCCGAGCTCTCCGCTGTGGGGCTCCGCTACACTCCTACAATTTAGTCCCTGCGTTTGTCCCTGCGTTCTACCGACCTTGTCCGATCGGGCTGAAATTTTGATAGATGGTAGTTTGCAGAAAATAAAACATATTTTTCAGAAATAATATTTTGAAAAAATCAAAGGCGGCTGCGCTGCGGCCCTGGGGAGTAGGTGCAGGGATAAGTGCAGGGATAGGTTGCGGGCCACAGCGCAACAGCTTTTGGATTTTCCCAAATATTTTTCTTGAAAAATATGTTTTATTTTCTGAAAACTGCCATCTATCAAAATTTCAGCCCGATCGGACAAGGTCGGTAGAACGCAGGGACAAACGCAGGGACTAAATTGTAGGAGTGTAATGTTAGAGTTGAGCTGCAAATGGTCGACCAAGTCGTCCCAGAGCGATGTCGACAGTAGAACTGTGGGTTGGAGAAGCGGCGAAGGGTGGCGAATGGTGCTGGGTCAGATGAGAGTGCATGCCAAGACGTCGAGATATGACTACTGGGCTGGCCCCCATGCCACTTTGCCCTGCTTGTCGTTTCTGTCAGTTTCAGACAATGCCTGGTAGATAGATTAGATAGACTGCCAGGTGCATGATGTGGCTCTCTGCAGGCTGGTGCACTGCAGGGTACTGTTCTCTGCTTGAGCAGGGTGATGTTGTTGGTGATCACATGGTGTGCTCTGTACCTAGAGGTGGCCAGGTATGTGTTGTTGCTGGTGTAAGGCGTCTCTGCATAGGGCAGGAGTGCAGCTATGTGTTCTCTGTTTGAGCAGGCTGATTGTGGTGATAGAGATGAGGCTCTGCATAGGGCAGGTTGTGTAGGGACCTGCAAGGAGCAGGTTGGTGTAAGGTTGTGCAGCCTAGTATGTTGCAGGGTCTCAGCAAGGCGCTGGATGTGTGTTGGCTGCAGTTTCACTTTGATGTAACTCTGCCAAGAGCAGGCTATGGACGGTTGGCTGCTTCTGTGGTCAGGTTTGGTGCTAGGCTAGGGTGGTGGCGGGGATGTAGGTGGCAAGCAGCGCACATGACATTGTGCAAGGCAAGCTCAGCATTCCTCCGTGTGAACGGGCAAAGCAACACTCACGATAAATAAGGCCGACGCGGGGGCCTTTTTTGCATCGGAAGGACTTTCTGCTCCGATAGAACG
This sequence comes from Haematococcus lacustris, assembly GCA_030144725.1. Classification (NCBI taxonomy): domain Eukaryota; kingdom Viridiplantae; phylum Chlorophyta; class Chlorophyceae; order Chlamydomonadales; family Haematococcaceae; genus Haematococcus; species Haematococcus lacustris. The sequence continues at coordinate 2,532,556 of JASKMD010000019.1, read as the reverse complement.
ATAGAGCGTTGAGTTTAAGGGGGACCTCGCTCTTGAATGAAGTCCTAACTCGCAGCGGTTGCGGAGATATAACAATCCGCGCGCGAGGTACCCCCCCCTTTTAAGGAATCTGTACAGATTCCCGTCTAATGGGCCTGTTATCTGTACAGATGCATGTCGATGGCCCCAAGGATATGCGGCATCTGTACAGATTCTTTCCTTGCATCTGTACAGATACCAATTTTTGTCATCTGTACAGATTATTTTGGGAAATCTGTACAGATACGTGCATCTGTACAGATATTTATAGGTAAATCTGTACAGATAGCATTAAGGTAACATCTGTACAGATATTGAGAGGTTATCTGTACAGATTCCCATGGTGTTTATCTGTACAGATGGCGATAATTAGCATCTGTACAGATAAACCTATAATTATCTGTACAGATGCCCCAAGATAAAATCTGTACAGATAGCAAGGATAAAATCTGTACAGATGTCGACAAGTGGTATCTGATCAGATGCAAGGAAGGAATCTGTACAGATTCCCGGGGGTATTTATCTGTACAGATGGCGATAATTAGTATCTGTACAGATTAAGCTATAACTATCTGTATAGATGCCCCAAGCTTAAATCTGTACAGATAGCAAGGGTAAAATCTGTACAGATGTCGACAAGTGGTATCTGAACAGATGCAAGGAAGGAATCTGTACAGATTCCCGGGGGTATTTATCTGTACAGATGGCGATAATTAGTATCTGTACAGATTAAGCTATAACTATCTGTACAGATGCCCCAAGATTAAATCTGTACAGATAGCAAGGGTAAAATCTGTACAGATGTCAACAAGTGGTATCTGAACAGATGCAAGGAAGGAATCTGTACAGATTCCCAGGGGTATTTATCTGTACAGATGGCGATAATCTGTAAAGACGCACACCTCGGCATTTGAAGTACCATGCAGCCAAACCGCATGCACACTAAGACCAATCCTCAAAGGAGCCACGATCAGCTACGAGTAGCCTCACAACTAGGCTTAAGGTCGCGACTTCGCGAAGTAGCCCCCATCCCGCCAACTATCAGCCTCCAGCCTCGCAGGCATCTGCGACCAGTCACAAAGAGGAAGCGCGACTAGGAGCCAGAAGGTACATTAACAAGTCGTAGCCAGGAGGCGCGGCGATAAGCAGTCGGATCGGAGGAGCAAGGGAGGCGCGGATCGGTGGAGTAAGGGAAGCAAGAGACAAAGACTACACAGGTGCGATCGCATAGCATCAATGTGTCATGCGTTGCTTGTGCAAGTGAGATAGCAAAACAAGTCGTAGCCAGGAGGCGCGGCGACAAGATCGGAGGAGAAGGGGAAAGCGCACAGCGGTGGGGCGGATAAGCACTAGGAGCAGTTAGGAGGTGCAACCTCGAGGTGCAGCAAATGTTCAGCATGTCTTGTCTTGTCTTGTGCACAACAACAGCTACAACTACATGGCATGACTCAAAGCAACAGGTGTGTGGCATCAGCATAGGCTTGCCATGCTTGCCAGGAGTGTGGCAACAGCCTTGACCATAAGCATCACATGTGTAGTATGCTTGGTGATTGCAGGCAAGGCTACAATGGTGTAGAGCAGCAGCCAGAAGCAGCCCAGCCCAGCCCAGCCCAGCCCAGCCCAGCCCAGCCCAGCCCAGCCCAGCCCAGCCCAGCCCAGCCCAGCCCAGCCCAGCCCAGCCCAGCCCACACCCAGCCCCCTTCCCACCGCAATGACCCTACCCATCCCTCTCCAAAGGGGACGATAGCTGGATGGTGAAGCACTTGGGTGGTTGTCAGCCCATGCTTGTTGTGCGACATGGCATAGGTGTAGGTGTGGTAGGTGGGCGTCAATGCATGTGTGGTGGGTCAAGGATAGCGGGAGCACATAAGAGGAGGCTATGAAGTTGCACCCGGTGTAGTACATCACCAAGGAGAGTTGTAGCATCACCCTTGTTGTAGCGTGCATACTCGTTGTCATCTTGCCGCCTTGTTGTGATGTTGTTGTGTAGTCATTGTGGTGTGGTGTGGTGTGTCGTTGTGTTCTTGTGTTGTCACCATGGTGTGGTGTGGTGTTGTTGTTGTTGGTGTTGTTGTTGGTGTTGTTGTTGGTGTTGTATGGTGTTGTCACCTTGTCACCTTATGCGGAGGTGTTGCAAGTCGTTGATGCATTAATGCATATGCTTAGCATTCCCATAGGGAGGTGTCTCGGGGTGATGGTGCACTAAGACATGTGTATAGGAGTAGCTTAGTGAGGTGTTGCGGAATGTTTGAGCGTCAATACATGTGTATAGGAGTAGCTTAGTGAGGTGTTGCGGGGTGTTTGGGTGTCAATACATGTGTTTCGCGGGGGTGTAGCGAGGTGTTGCGAGGTGTTTGAGCGTCAATGCATGTGTTTCGCGGGGGTGTAGCGAGGTGTTGCGAGGTGTTTGAGCGTCAATGCATGTGTTTTTGTAACAGAGTGCATGGCTCGGGAGAGGCCTAACCTCTGTTTACACGAAGTGTGACGGTGAAAGATCACCGCGGGCCGTAGAGCTAACGGGGACTTGGTGCAAGGGCAACAAGAGATTAACCCCTAAAGGAAGCTACGGACGTTGAGTCGCGAGGAAGGAGCGACCCAAGCACTACTTCACTATTTCCGCGGGCAAGTATGCCCATTGGCATTGCTACTTTGTGACATTTGGTTTCCGACCACGTTGAGGGGCTTCGGCTCCCCTTCGTCGGCCGTGGCACTTGTCCCGCGTTGGTTTTTTTCTTTTCTTTTCCTCTTTGGCGGGGCTTACAAGCACCTTAGCCTATATCGCACCAACCCAAAGGGCGTGCTCGGTTAACCCGCAAAAGGGCACCACCCGCATTCCCGCACTTAGGGCAATCCCGTAGGGATCCCGTTGAGGCTCTCCATACGGCCCATAAGTGTTTGCTTTGCGTTCCTTCATAGATGCCCGGATCAAAGAAGCTCGGGAATGGCTTGGCCGGAAAAAGCCAAGCTTCTAAGGCGCAAAGCGACTCATCTGAGTCTCGTCCACACCCAGAGTGCCCTGGGGTGGAGCAAGCCGCAATGGCCATGGAAGCTCTGCAAACCACAGACCCCAAGGTCAGAGTTTGCTTGCAACAGCTGCAAGAGCTTGTACATGTTGTGGTGCCAACAACCAAGCAACGCAAGCAAGTGTTGTGCACCGTGCTAGTAGGCACACCAGCAACTAGACTAAAGTTGTCTCAGTCTCTCAAGCATGAAGCTCTAACGAATTGGCTGATGCTAAAGACTGCTTGCGCATGTGCCCTGTCCACCTGGTTTCAGAAGCTGGAGGTGGGGGCTCAAGACAACACTGTCTCAAGCCTCACTCAGTCACCAGCAGTCGGTGGTTCAACCACTAGCATGGGACCCATTGGTGGAACAGCAAGCGGTGCTATTACAGCACGCCTGCCCCCTTTGGTGTCACCTCACCATCACTCCCGCCCAGCAGCACTAGCTGGAGCCGTGGCAGCCCCAGAACCAACAGTGGGTCAGCTGCAGATGGAAATGGTGAGCCTGCAGGCCAAGCTGCAGACCGAGCAGGTTGCAGGCATAAAGCTGCGTGCTCGTGTGGCTCAGCTGGAGCCACTTGAGCACACCCGACTGATGAGGGAGCGCTTCACCAGCGCAACAGCGCAGCTGCAGACTGCGTCTGATGACCTGGTGCGGGTCACAGCCCGGCTTCAGGAGCTACTCTCCCTCCCTTTCCTCACTGCTGAACAGGCTGAGGAGCAGGCAAAAGCCAGTGCAATGCACACTTCTCTGCGCCAAGACATCGCCCGGCTCACAGCCGAGGTGAACAGCTGCGCAACAGCAGCAACTGCGACAGGAGCTGCCGAGCTTGAAGCCGCAGCAAACGAGCTGGCGGCGGCACAGCGCCAGACTCAACTCGAGCGCACCCTGCGCGAGAGAGCTCAGGAAGAGCTGCGCACGGGCAAAGCACTCCAAGCATGGCTTGCAGTTGCTCAACCCATGCGAGCATTGGGCACCAAACCAACCTGGGAAAATTTGGCCGACACCATGGCAAAGAGTTTTGTCCATATCAACATACCAGTTGAGGCCCGAAAGGCACTCTACTCAATCAGCCAGCAAACACGCACCTCTGAGTACTTGCGGCACTTCAGATTATTGCTAGCAAGGGTCACAGAACCTAAACCTGCTGACGCTGACCTGTTAAACTTCTACTACACTGGTCTAAAGCAGACATTGCGTGACCAATGCAAGTTGAACCCTAAGACCGGCAGGTTCTGGGACAACTTTGAGGAGTTGGCTGACTTCACCTTGCAAATTGATTTGCACTCCCGGTCAAGTGCAGATGAACAGCAACGACCTGTGCACTTGAAGTCTGCGCACACGGCACATCCCTCTAAACTTTCCCACAAACGAAAGAGCAACCCATCCCCCCACCGCCACATCAACGATTCTGATGCCAACACTGGTTCACAAAATCGCAAGCGCCCTGCATGCGCACCTCCCAGTGAGGACGGTGGCTGTGGTGCCCGTGGCGGCGGCCGCGGCGGCCGCACCGGAGGCCGAGGCCGTGCCCGTGGACGTGGAGACTATTCCCGTGAGCATCACCACAACGACCCGAACAACAACCGTGGAGGCCGTGGTGGCCGCGGTGGCCGCGGCGAGGGACGGGGCGGTCATGATAACCGCACCTGACAATCCGGGTCAGCAAGACATCTGACCGACAAGGTGAGAGCTCCCGTGCATGCAAATCTTGTCAACTTGATTGCTGCCAAAGTGGGTAAACCCTTTGATCTGTTGCATGATGCTCAGACGGATGCTCAAACAATCACCTCACAAGCACAGTTCATGTCTCGTCTTGTGCCTGGCAAGCACTTATGGATAGACTGTGCAACTGAACACCTCACTGAGTGCTTGCAACACTATAAACATAGCAAAGAGGTGTTGCCGACCACTACATCTGCTTGTGTGCTGCTACCCAGGATCAAGCGTGGCCATACCTGGCGAGAGTGGAAGCAGCTTACTGAAGGCTGGCACTTGATACACACTTTTCCTCAAGGCAGCTTAATGCGGACCAACGGTGAAACTCCGTCCTGCGCTGTTCAAGTGTTTAGTGATGCGCCTGTCAGTGTTTCCATGTTGTGTGTGACAACTGTGAACAAAACTGCAAGTGCCCCACTGATGACATTTGGTGCCACTGTCAAGTGTAATCCTGTGACTGTGCTCATGGATTCGGGCGCGACCCATTGCTTCATAAGCAAGGATGTTGTTGCCAGGCTACAGCTGAGAACCATTGGTTGTTCTCGCCCCGTCGTACTAGCCAATGGCAGTCAGGGTGAGACCCAAGGACGGTGCAACATTAAAGTCAAAATGCATGGCCTTGTTAAAGCCTGTTCATGTTTTGTAATCGACATGGCTTCTCAACAGGATATCATACTTGGTCAAGATTTCATGCTTGCCAACAAAGTGGTGTTGGACTACAAGGAACAAGTTTGTGCAATTGAAGGGCCGTACAATCGGTGTTGCAAACTAACTCCCAAACCACTTGCAGACCAAGCTAACTCCCTTGGCATCTCTTGCATAAGCATGAGTAAAGCCAAACGCGATGTAAGCAAGGGACAACACGCGGTCATGGTCTATGTGACTTCAACAATCGTCGAGGCAATTGACGAGCGCTTAAACGACCTAAAGGTCAGCGCGCCTGTAAAAAGGTTGATCAAGGAATATCACACAATATTCTCGGAGGAGTTGCGGGGACTCCCACCAACGCGCAAAGTCGCGCATACCATTCCCCTTGAGCCAGGAGCGAAGCCGCCATTCCGACCCATGTATCGGATGTCTCCAGCGGAACTGCAAGAGGTCGAAAGACAAATCAAAGAGCTCTTAGCTCATGATCTTATCGAACCTAGCTCCTCACCTTTTGGTGCACCTGTTTTGTTTGTCACCAAAGCAGATGGCTCTCTACGCATGTGCATTGACTACCGGGCATTGAACAAGGTCACTGTGAAAAACAAATACCCTTTGCCACGAATAGATCAACTGCTCGACCGTCTGCATGGTGCTACAGTATTTAGCAGCCTTGATTTGCAGTCTGGCTATCATCAAATCCGCATCCAACCAGAGGATGTACCCAAATCGGCTTTCCGCACACCTTATGGACATTACCAGTTCAAAGTGCTAAGCTTCGGCCTCACCAATGCTCCCGCCACGTTCCAGGCGGTCATGAATGATATATTCCGGGATTACCTCAATGACTTTGTCGTGGTATACCTCGACGATATCCTTGTGTTCAGCAAAAACAAAGCTGAGCACTTGAAGCATTTGGAAATTGTGTTCCGCATCCTTAAGGAGCATGAACTATATGCCAAGCTGAAAAAGTGCGAGTTTGAGAAGTCTGAGCTTAAGTTCCTCGGACATCTAGTCGGTGTCAATGGCATTCGTCCTGACCCAGCTAAGATACAGAGCATTAAAGATTGGCCACCACTCAATGATGTTGCCGCTATACGCTCATTTGTCGGCCTCGCCACCTATTTTAGGATGTTCATCCAAGGTTTTGCCAAGCTGGTGGAACCGTTAACAAACCTTACCAAAAAGGATGTAACGTGGTGCTGGGATGACAAATGTGAGGAGGCTTTTCAAGGCGTCAAGCACGCTCTATCAAATGCTCCCGTGTTATCATTGCCAGATTTCAACAAGGAATTCCAGGTGCTCTGTGATGCATCTGTGACTGGCATAGGCGCGGTGTTAATGCAAGACAAACACCCTATCGCCTACGAAAGCAGGCGCCTGTTGCCAGCTGAAGTTAACTACACAACGGGTGAGCAGGAGCTCTTGGCAGTCGTCCATGCTCTAAAGACATGGCGATGCTTTTTGGAGGGGGTGAAGTTCAGAGTCATAACAGACCACAACCCATTGGTATACCTTCAAACACAGCCTAACCTCTCAAGACGGCAGACCAGATGGTCAGAATTTCTACAGAGATTCAAACAACTCTCATGGGAGTATAAACCAGGCAAGATCAATGTGGCCGATCCATTGTCTCGCTATCCACCCGTACGAGTGACGGCGCTTCTAATGGCCGTGACACGTAGCGACACAGGTAATGCGAAACCAACGCAACAACCTATACCCGCTGAGGTGGTTAAGAAGCCAAAACCCAAGAGGCCTGCAAAGAAGAAGGTCACTTTTGAGGTGACTCACACAGAACTAAGGAATCCCCAAACCCCGGATGACACATACAATGTGCTGCTAACCATTCAAGAAGGGTACAAACAAGACCCATGGTTTGAGGACGATCACAATACGCAGAACCTGCGGCTTAGTGATTCAGGCATATGGTACCGCGACAAACAAGTGGTCGTGCCTGACGTCCCAGGGTTGAGAAAGGGTATCCTCTATGAGCTCCATAACGCAACCACAAGCGGTCATGGAGGTCTAGAGAAAACATTCCAGGCAGTAGCCTCACACTTCTGGTGGCCAGGGATGCATGCTTTCGTGACAGCATATGTGCGCGGGTGCCAAGTGTGTCAACGAAACAAGTCAAGCACAAAGAAACCAGCTGGCTTGCTGCAATCCCTTCCCGTGCCTGAATACCCATGGGATAGTGTGAGTATGGACTTTGTGGTCAAGCTACCCAAGTCCGAGGCTGGCAATGACTCAATCCTCGTGGTCGTCGATAGGTTGACCAAGATGGTACACCTAATGGCCATGACCGAAAAGAGTGGAGGAATACAAGTAGCAAAGCTCTTCTTTGACAATGTCTTCAAACTGCATGGCATGCCTAGGACCATCATCTCTGATAGAGATACAAGGTTCCAAGGGGAGTTCTTCAAAGGACTTATGAAGATCATGCAATCGAAGCAGTGCATGTCAACTGCTTTCCATCCGCAGACCGATGGTCAAACGGAGAGGGTCAACAAAGTAATGGAAGACATGTTGAGACATTATGTGGGGGCAGAGTTTAATGATTGGGATCAGTTCCTGGCACCCATTGAGTTTGCCATCAACAACTCCTTCCACACATCAATACGGACAACGCCATTCCGGTTGAACAGTGGCTTCGACCCCCGTCTCCCTCTCACTCTGGATTTAGAGTCCACGGCAAATGAAAGTGCAAGAGACTTTACAAAGGTCATCTACTCAAACTTGGAAAAAGCCAAACAGGCTATCCATGCTGCCCGGCACAGGCAGAAGGCGTACTATGACATGAACCATACGGACGCTAAGTTCCAAGTGGGTGATCAGGTGCTTCTTAGTACCAAACACCTCAGGTTCAAGAACCCGGGATCTCCTAAGCTGCTACCCTTGTACATTGGCCCGATGCCTATCACGGCAAAGATCAATGAAGTAGCCTACAGGGTCAAGCTTCCCGATGGGTTCAAGATACATGATGTATTCCATGTGTCTAAGCTCAAGCTCCACAGAGATGGGCCGGGGATGATCCTACCCCCTCCTCCCCTTGACTTGGGCGACGGTCAGTGGTTCCTGGTCGAGCGCATCCTGAAACATAGGACCGTCAAGGGTCGAGTTGAATACTTGGTCAGGTGGGCTGGCTATGGCCCCGAGCACGACTTATGGGAACCTGCCAAGAACATATCCAAGGATCTCATCAAAGAATACAAAGGTACTTTGATCCCGACCCCCGAGATCATCTAGTCCCTCTACTCATCAGGCCAGATGAAGTAGCTGCCGGCACCTCATGGGTGTCGAAGCATTTGTGTTTGCTCCATGGTGAACATGAGCTTCACATTTGACAAGTGCATGACAAGCTGCGCGGTTGTTGCAAAGCCCCAGTGTTAATTGTCATAGAGCACAGTGCAGTGACATAAGGACAGGAGTGCAAGCAGGACTATGTGGTCGTCTGTATGTGCACACCAGACGTGGTGTGAGCAGGACCCTGGTTGCTGTATGTGTGCACCTCCCAAACAGTGTAAGCAGGGCTTTCATGAGCGAAAATGCTCTTAGCCGTCTGTATGTGTGCACTGTCGTCCTTGGTGCGGCGTAACAACTCGGTACCGGTCCGAACACGCCCAGAGCATTCGCGCTGATCACGCAATGATTCTAATCCTGTGCACCAACACTGCCGGAGCCCTCCTGAGACTAGCTACCTCGTGGAATGGAGCTCCCTTGGTCTTTTATCCCGAGGACGGGTTTTGGCCAAGTCGGGGGGATTGTAACAGAGTGCATGGCTCGGGAGAGGCCTAACCTCTGTTTACACGAAGTGTGACGGTGAAAGATCACCGCGGGCCGTAGAGCTAACGGGGACTTGGTGCAAGGGCAACAAGAGATTAACCCCTAAAGGAAGCTACGGACGTTGAGTCGCGAGGAAGGAGCGACCCAAGCACTACTTCACTATTTCCGCGGGCAAGTATGCCCATTGGCATTGCTACTTTGTGACAGTTTTGCGGGGGTGTAGCGAGGTGTTGCGAGGTGTTTGAGCGTCAATGCATATGTTTTGCGGGGGTGTAGCGAGGTGTTGCGAGGTGTTTGGGCGTCAATGCATGTGTATTGCGGGGTTGTAGCGAGGTGTTGCGGGGTGTTTGGACAAGGAGATATGTAACAAGCGTCCGAACAGATACTCAAACAAGCGTCTGTACAGATAGCAAAACAAGCGTCTGTACAGATAGCAAAGCAAGCATCTGCACAGATAGCAAAGAAGCATCTGTACAGATAGCAAAGAGGCATCTGTACAGATAGCTCAAAGCATCTGTACAGATAGCTCAAAGGCATCTGTACAGATAGCTAAAAGGGGCATCTGTACAGATAGCTAAGAAGGCATCTGTACAGATAGCATAGGACCATCTGTACAGATAGCAAGAAGCATCTGTACAGATAGCTTTGCAAACATCTGTACAGATAGCTACCTAGCGAATCTGTACAGATACGTGGTTGTGAAAATCGCGGCCAAATTACGTCGCAACGGATGCACGGATTCACGTAAGACTTATACCGTTCGAACGGCCTTCTACTCCTCTTTTCAATGAACTATGGTCGGTCCAATCGCGACCGGTCCTTGTTTATCGTGAGTGAAGTCAGCAATACAAGCCTCTGCAAACGCAGGCTCTGCACAACAGCAGGCTCCGCTTAAGCGGGATCTCCGTGTAAACGGCAAAGGAAGTCTGCGAAACAGCAGTGCAAGCACAGCAAGCACAGCAGGTACAGGCTGTACAGCGACTTCTAGAAGCAGGAGTCTCTGCAGCAACAGGCACAGTGACAAGCGCTGGAGCTGATGCCATCAGTTCCGGCTCCAATGGCACCTCCGATTGAGTTGGGTCCGGTGTCACTGCGCAAAGGTCGCGATGAACGAACAATTGCGGAAACCAGATGTAACAGTAGTGTTTGTGCGGTCAGGATGCATGGTCGGCTGAGGCTTAAATGCCGGCTTGCAGCCGTCGAGCATGCTGACTTGTGCGGCTATTGCTGCCGCTGCGGCTGTCTACATACTTATCGACAGCCTCCGAGTCGCGCAGTGGGTAGTGCAGTGTACTTACATCGTGAAGACGTCGTAAAGAACTAATCCATCCAGAGAAGAGTAGTCATTGCAAGCAGAAGCAAAGCAAGTCCATCAGAAGGCTGTTGTAACGTGCTGAACCACGCTATAAGCCGAGCGATCGTCTAGCGTGTGACTGCGAAGAAACTGTCATGGAGAGGAGTTACAGCGAACCTCGTGAGAGGGCTAGGGCTTAGAACGGGGCCCCCTGGAATCGAACCAGTTGTCCTCACAGCAGAGCTGCTAGGCTTTAACCTGCCCTACTCACTCGGTAAAAGTAATGCGCCCACCTGCGCCCGCCATAGGCAGTACACCAGGTGTCGCGGGCAAAGGGGAACGGTGTCGCTCGAGGCTCGCCGTTACATTCACCCCCCCCAGAAGAGGTCCGTTCCGCCCAAGGAGATCCAAGGACTCGCAGCCAATACTGCTTGTTTGGGCTAGTGTGAACCATGATTGGTTAACACACATGATAGCCAGGAGCATGATAGCTCAGGTGCAAGAATGCAACCATCCAGCCAGAAGGCTGCTCATACACACAGTACAACCCATAGCACACCACAGCACTGCAGCAGGAACACATATCAGGCTGGGTCTTCACTTGAGACAGTGGATGGCATTGTACTCAGCCAGAAGCTTGTCACAGCCAGTCAGGTTGGCTCGTGGCTCCCAGGTATTGAAGGAGGCGTCATAGCCTTCCCACTGGACCAGGAACTCCCCAGCCTTTCCTGCACGGACGTATCTGTAGTCAAGCAGACGCTCAACATAGAACACAGGAGTCTCATCCATCCATTCCACAGGAGGAGGCATGATGCCCACGTCACTGCCAGAGTACTTCTTGAGCAGTGACACATGGAAGACAGGATGCAGCCTGCTCATGTTGGCAGGCAGGGTGAGTCTGTAGGCATTGGCATTGATCTTAGCCTCAACCACGAAGGGTCCTACATAACGTGGCACAAACTTGCGGACCTTGCCTGTCTTAATGCGCAGGTTCCTGGTGCTCAGCAAGACCTGTGCACCCACCTCAAACTCCACGTCTCTCAGACCAGTGTCAGCATGACGCTTGTACCTGGCCTGCGCATCAGCCATGTGCCGCCTTGCATGGGCGACACCCTCTTTCCACCAAGTGGCAAAGGCATGGGCAGAGGGACAGCGGCCGCCGTCAGGCAGGTCACGCAGCCCAGGAGTGACAGGGCTCTGGCCTGTGTTGAGGAAGAAAGGCGTGGAGTGTATAGACTCCTGCCATGAGTTGTTGACAGCAAACTCAGCCAAGGCAAGGTGATCAGGCCAGTCAGCCTGAGTGGGAGAGATGTAATGCCGAAGCATTTCCTCAAGTACACGATTGTACCTCTCAGTCTGGCCGTCACTCTGTGGCCTATAGGCAGTAGACATATTAGTCTTCATACCCAGCAGCTTTTTAACAGCATGCCAAAACTTATTATTAAAGTGTGCACCACGATCGGTGAGTACTTCAGCCGGAAGGCCGTGTAACTTGAATACATTGTTGATGAACAGCCGGGCGAAGGCCATGGCATTCATGGACTCTTTGCAGGGCACAAAATGCACCATTTTGCTCAGGCGGTCAACAATGACACAGATGGCATCATAGCCATGGGTCCCAGTAGGTAGCTTGGTCACAAGGTCCATAGACACATGCTCCCACCGATACCCTGGGACAGTCAGGGGTCTCAACAGACCACCTGGCTTAGAGTTGGAGGACTTATCGCGTTGACACGCATCACATGTCCCAACATAGTCCCTTACATCAGCACGCACAGTGTTCCACCAGAATACACGTGTGACACGCTCTAGGGTTTTGGTCATTCCCACATGGCCAGCATAGGCAGCATCATGCATCTCGTGCAGAATGTGCTCACGCAGTTCAGGCACATTGGGGACCACCACTAAGTCCTTACCAGAGATCCGCCAGAGACCGTCGGTGTCCTGGTACATTCCAGAATGATCAGCATTGGCAGTAAACGCCGGGTCCTGCTGGTATCCAAGGGTCAGTTGATCAGAAAGTCCCATAGGAGCAGCTGGAGCCGCAGGATACTGCGCTGTCTCATCCTGTGTAACAGGGGTCTCAGACCCTATCGGGTCCAACATGGCTTCAACACACGTGGTATCTTTCTCAAATTGTGACAGAGCAAGGGGGGATTTCGCACTGATGGCAGCCGGGGCATCGGCACGAAGGCCAGCCTCACGAGCTCCCCCCCCCTCCAAAGAAAGCTTGGCCTGCCTCCTGGTGGTGACAGCACACACCGAGACACTTTCTGGAGAATCGTGCACAATCCGGGACAAAGGGTCGTCCTCTTCTTCCTCATCATACTCAGAGGGATCGGGGTCTGGCGACGGGGTCTGGCGCCTAGTCCGCAGACGGGACGGCCCCGGAGCACCAGGATCTGGCGACAGGGAAGGACCAGGATTGGTCGCGGGGGAAACACCAGGAATGTGGACAGGGGCATCACCAGGATTGGTGGCCGGGGAGACACCAGGATTGGTGGCAGGTGCGTTGACTGCACCGCCAGGAAGGAACTCAGGGGCGAGCCCTGCTCCTTCCTCAGGAGCGAGATCCTGAGCAGGGGCAGGCTCTGTGGCAACGGGAGGATCCCCAGCAGGAGGAGCTTCGCCAGGAGCGCCACCTGGAATCCGCGCAGAGCGAGGAACAGGAGGACCCATTTGCAGGACAACCCCGTCGGCATTAATTACCACAGATCCGGGCATTGCACCAATGTGGTCCTCCGGAGGCGGAGGCGCAGGCAGAGGCTGAACTCCTGGGGGCAAAGTCGGCCCGTTCTGGTTCAGAGGAATCTGATGGACCATCGAATTGTGGTAGTCCTCAACAGTCGGTATGTAGCGGATGCGTTGATAGCGAACCATGACCGAAAGCTGAGGGACAGGCTTCTCAGTTAGACGCTAGTCTGGTCGGAAACCATCTGTAACGTGCTGAACCACGCTATAAGCCGAGCGATCGTCTAGCGTGTGACTGCGAAGAAACTGTCATGGAGAGGAGTTACAGCGAACCTCGTGAGAGGGCTAGGGCTTAGAACGGGGCCCCCTGGAATCGAACCAGTTGTCCTCACAGCAGAGCTGCTAGGCTTTAACCTGCCCTACTCACTCGGTAAAAGTAATGCGCCCACCTGCGCCCGCCATAGGCAGTACACCAGGTGTCGCGGGCAAAGGGGAACGGTGTCGCTCGAGGCTCGCCGTTACAGCTGCAAGAAGTCTGAACCAAGCCCTTCCAGCATCTAGCACTCAAGAAGTCCCCTAAGAAGTCCCTAAAAGTTCTAAGCAACGCAAGATCTCGTCGTAAGTAAGAGGCAAATCAAATCTCACAGAATCTTGCATGCAGAAAAGAAACACAAACCTACCATTTATCCTAGCTGAGTGTCTGGACTGTTACATTAACGATTTGTTAACCCACGCTAACAGGCCCAAACATCAGGATGTAAACGTTAACAGTCGTGTCCTAGCCAGGAGTGGGTGTATCTGCCCGACAAGGCCCTGTTGCGCAAGTGGCGACGCAAGTAGCGGCGATAGCCAGCTACATCGAGACAATCCAAGAAAACAAGATACTAAACCCCTCACAAAGGGTATGTGTGTGAGCAAGAGCTACATGGTTAGTTAGAGCTCTTGCTAGTGACCTCTTCATTGTAGGTCACCCCCGCCATTGGCCCCGCAATTCACTTTTTGGCACCGTCTTTGATCCGCTGCATGTAATTCTTCCACCGTTGGGCTCTACATCTCACAACGGTGTCGCTAGCAGGTTAGGCCCTCTTTTGTCGATTGTACTGCATTGTCTTCGATTGTCTGATTAGCTTCGCAATGTCATTCGCCATCTGTTTATATGCGTGTCGCAACAGGAGAGATGAATTGGTGGCCGGAGGCATTTCCGTGCCGAGCAGCCTATGCTGCCGTCGGACTCGCAACTCGCGATTACTTCCCAGGCAAGCACGGGGTGTTGTTTCTTGGTGCGTATTGCTAACGATGCTAAAACATGCAACCGAATCTGCTGACCTGCACAGGTGCTTGGCTGTTTTGAGGATCAACACCAAACCCACACCAGCCCAAGGGTCTCCCAGGCAGAGGGGTTTCAAGTAAATCAAAGAATGAGTTGCGTGACATGTGCCTGCTGAAGTTGAGGAAGAAGGTTGAGGCACCACGGCACATGTAACACTGAAAGCCAGAGCCATCCCCAGCCATCCCGACAACATATTGCAAAGTGATGATGTAGCGCTGTCATGGTGCAGCTTGTATTTGCATAGAGTCATGCCGTAACGTCAGTGAGGTAAGGGGTGCCAGCTGGCTGACTTGTGCGCATATATACGAATTATATGCGCCATGCACTGACATGCAAGCAGGCGTACTGCACTTGTGCCGTTGGCTTACGGCGTGCGTAGAAAGATTGGCAGCCTCGCCATATGATGTGCGTGAGTCTGTTAGAAGCGGAAAGCACAGGTCAGGTTTGGGCGGGCGCCGATCTGAGCTAGTGTTTTGCGGACGGTGGGTGCCGCATACACCTGTTACACCTGACTGCGTCAAAACTTTGTAGCGAGCTTCACGGAGATTCGCGCCCCAGACCGTCTCACATTTGCGGGGCCAATGGCGGGGGTGACCAGCAGTAGACCTGGAGGCACACACATCAGAATGGCTGAGCTAAAGTGGGCATTAGGCACACTGTCAGTAGCCTTTACAATAGCGATCTCGTAGCCTGTGTTTGATTACAACTCGTGCTTGATTTTGGTGTTGCATGAGAACTTTAGGGATTAAAAATTGCACCATGAAAAGCGTTATAGAAGATAAGGACTGGCGTGCAGATTTGGTGTCCGTTCACCACCTATTGAGTAGACATATCCAGACATCTGCGTCGTAGCATAAGATGCAGTCTACGCAGATGCAGCTTCGCGTTGGCTCCGGCCCGATGGCAGTGGCAGTGGTAAGCCCCCGCGTACGATGTCGCACCATCGCCTGCTTTGGATGGCAGCCGATGCACTGCGACACACTTTATGCTGAGCGCAGAGACCTTCACGAAAACGTACCGTTTCATGCAAGGCAGCCGGCTTCTCTACCGTTGAGGTGCATGGACCTCATCGTGAACTCTTCTGGGTGGCAACGTGTCGAGCAGCATGCTATTCCTTGTTCCCTGTTGGGGTGCTTGCAGAAACTGAATCCATACGCTGACGAGTTGAAGCACAATGCTGCATACATTGCCCAGGCAAGCATGAGGCAACTGGCATGCCAGAGGTTCAGCTCACAACAGCTCCCCCGCCTGCTGCTGACCCCTGGACCTTGCCCAGTACACCAGCTCAACAAAACTTATTCAACACGGAACAGCTGCTCTGATACACCAGCTGCTCTGATACACCAGCTGCTCTGATACACCAGCTTGGTGGCCGGGTGGAGGATTGCACTCTGTGTGGTCACAAGACATGATACGCTGGCCATAGGCTCCAGCCATGGGGTAGCTGGTGCCCAGGTCTGGTTGAGTGAAGCTGACTGGTTGTGGTGGCTGCGTGAAGCTGTGAGAGTGCCTGCTTGTGCTTTGCCTTCCTCACCCACCTTGCTCGTCTTGCCTGCCAGCCCGTCTCCATGCTTCCCTGCCACGAGTGGCTGCAATGCTGGCCCTGCCACCACCTCTTATGCAGCTCCGGCAGCCTAGATAGGACACCAGGCAGCTGCCACGCAGCTCCATAGGACGCGTTGCCTTCCTGTGCAGCTTGTGCGCATGAAGTGCACACCATGACCTAGTCACAGCAGTTCTGAGCATTGTGTGAATGTGGGGCATGGAGGTGTAGGCTGTTTGGGCACCCCCGGAGGGGCCACCTATCCTCATTAGACCTAGTGCAAGGTGCACTCCAGTGCAAGGTCAGCCCCAGCCCTGTGGTGTCATGCTGTGCCGCTGTGAAGTCAGCCCTGCCTGCCAGTGTGCCACCTGGCCTGTGCAGCGTGGCAAGGGCATCCTGGCCTCTGATGAGAGTAACGCCACCACTGGCAAGCGGTTGGATGCCGTTGGTGTTGAGAACACTGAAGACAACAGGTGCCTGCCACTGTGCTGCTGCTGCTGCTGCTGCTGCTGCTAATGCCTACTCTGCTGACACACAACTGAAGCAATGTGACTTCTGAGCCGTGCCCTCTGAGCCACACCTGAGTCTGTGGACAGCTGCATGGACAGCTGCATGGACAGCTGCATGGACAGCTGCATGGACAGCTGCATGGACAGCTGCATGGACAGCTGCATGGACAGCTGCTAGCCGCTGACAGCCCAACCAGTCACACTCACAGCTCACTCGCTTGCATCTCAGAGGTGTGAGGGGCAAGAATTGGAGGGCACTACACCAGCCATTTGCGCAGCCACTGGCAGCCTATTGAGCTGAGCTGAGCTGAGCTGGTTGGGGCTGGGCCTGCAGGCGCGCCTGGAGGGAACTTCTGTACACGGCCCCTGGGCTGGGGCAGTACATCTCAGGCGCCATCATGTTTGAGGTATGGGCCCAGTGGCTGCTGCTGCCAGCAAGGAGATGAAGCTGGCTACCTGGGCCCCTCCCTTCCTATCCTCACGCATGATGACTGCATGCTGCCATGGCACGATGGGTGTCTAGTGTAATGTCAGGGGCCAAGTTGTCTTGCAGGTATAGCAAAATGTGGGTTCTTCCCATAATGGAAACGGAAATGGCCTGGACCCTCTCCTCGTCACAGTCAGCCAACCGCTGCTTAACACAGTGTGCAAGGCCTGTCAGGGGACCCCACAGGCTGGGTCACACCAGAACCAACTTACCCAGGGCCACGGCCACTCAGCCTCAAAGGCTGACTTTCACAGCCTGTACTCAACTAGCATTGCAGTAGCCACCAGTGCAGTCGGCAGCTGCCAGCAGGACACGCACTGCTCACCTCACCTGTTCGCACCACCAGTTTTGACGCAAGGCTGTTGTTGCTGCTGTCAGCACCTTGGCTCTCAACCTTGAGCATCCATTGCAGTCGAACACACTAATTGTGAACCACTACAAAACGGTGTTTTTGTCTGTGTGGAGTTCCCATCGCATGTGTATGCCATGGCCTACACATGGCATACACATGGTCACGGTCGCCTACCACCTACAGCATTGCCTGACCCCTGTGACAGGGCATGCGTAGAGTTGGCATGACAATACATGCACTGAGCGTAAGCTGATGACAGCTTCAAATGGGGGGGGCTTGCTGCTGCTGGGCCTTGGGTGGCTTGTCTCGCAGCCGCTTGTAGCCCAAGCCAGGGTACTCCTTGCCTTTGGCCGGCAGAGCTCCCTGCTCTGGCCAGTAGCACAGCTCCAGTGGGCGCCACTTGGCCTCCCCAATGCGCTGCATGTTCAGCGCTGCATTGCAGTCCCTGTCTACCCACCTGCCTGGCTGGGGTGCTGGCTTGGCTTTGGCAGCCTTGCCCTTGCCCTTGCCCTTGGTGGGCTCAGCTGCATCTGGCTCAGCCTTGGTGCGCTTGCTGCGCTTGGCTGGCTGGGGAGTGCTGGGCCCTGGCTCTGGGGCTGCTGGCTGTGTGGCTGCCTGGCTACTGCATGGGGCCTGTGGGGGCTTGCGGGGGGGCACTACTGGGCTACTTGCGGGGGGGCACTACTGGACAGGTCAGGTCAGGTCAGGTCAGGTCAGGTATACGGTCAGGTCAGGTATAAGGTCAGGTCAGGTCAGGCCAGGCCATGTCAGGTCTATGTCAAGTCAGGTCAGGTCAGGTCTATGTCAAGGTCCAGGTCCAGAGTCTATGCACCACCACCACTTGCCTGGGTTGGAGTAGTGCTGCTGCATGGCGACCGCCAGCTGCATGGAGTGATGGCTGATGGTGTTGTGGTCACCGGTGAAGTTGGCGCTGCCCAGCTGCTGCAGCTTGGCTAGTAGCTCCTGGTTGCTGGGGTCATCAAAGGCAGGCTTGATGCTGAAGTGCTTGTTCTGCCTAGCGCGCCCAAGCCACCGCTGTAGCTGGTTGTAGGGGGTGAGGAAATTGGAGTTGGCAAAATACAGGCAAAACACCATGAGCTGTTGCAGCAGGACTGGGTCTTCACTGTCCAAGGGCATGGGTGGCCCAGTGGGAGCTGCTGGTGGGGGGTGGCGGGCAGCAAGGCGGGCGCTGGGCGGGCGCAGGGTGGGTGGCGCTGGGGCAGGCTCTGGCTCTGGCTCAGGCTCAGGGTCAGGGTCTGGCTCAGGCTCC
The DNA here is from genome assembly GCA_030144725.1 of Haematococcus lacustris. Taxonomy (NCBI): domain Eukaryota; kingdom Viridiplantae; phylum Chlorophyta; class Chlorophyceae; order Chlamydomonadales; family Haematococcaceae; genus Haematococcus; species Haematococcus lacustris. Next base: position 2,513,909 of record JASKMD010000019.1, on the reverse strand, counting down.
CAATCCATGTCCATGCTGGCTGGCTGAGCAGGGACACGCAGGGGGAGTGGGGGTAGGGGTGCAGCATCCAGTGCACGGGGAGGCTGCACGGCTGGAGGTGTAGGGGCGCTGGGGTACCCAGGGGTGGAGTAGCCCACAAGGCATGTCAGGAATATCCTGAGCACATACAGTGACGCGATGACGCGGAGCTGAGAATGGATGCCGGCCCTCAGCTGGAAATGGGCCAATAGCTCTCGCTTCGTTTTCTTGCATCCGCGCAGCACGGCGCCACCCGGGACTTTGATGACCTGCGGCACAATCAATATTTTGACAGGCCGGCAATGCGGGGACACCAATAGTGCGGGGACACGAGCAGTGCTGGGGCATACAAGGCGGGGGTGCGTACCTGTCGGCGCTGGGTTTTCCATTCAGCCCTTCGCTCCTCGCGTTGTTTGGCTGGAGGGGTCCTAGGACCTGCGCTGGCATGAACAGAAGCGAAGTGAGCAGCGCGGAGCTCACCCGGACTGCACATTTGCAGCGGACCACACTGCGACTAGGACGAACCTTGTTTTCGCGGGCTTTCAATCGGAAGCGGCTCTTGCTCCGCGGCACTGGGCCGCTTTCTCGGAGGCATTGCGCCTCTAGGCTCATACCTACTAACACCTGCTGAGCTCCTACTTATACCCAGGAGGCGATGTCACTCACTCGCACTCCCAAAGGGCACAGGGCACTCGACCAAAGGGCAAAGGGCACTCCGACCAAAGGGCACTCCGGCCAGGACTTAATGCCGACTCAATGAACAGGACCCACACCCTGCTGCTGTCAGCATGAGGCTGGAACTGGCCGTCAGGGCTGCTCCCCTGCTGCTGCCCAGTCCCTGCCCAGTCCCCTGTGCGTCACCCTGCGCTCCTTAGCTCCTGCTGGTAACTGCCCACTCCTGGTAATTGCCCACTCCTGGTAACTGCCCATTCTTGGTGATTGCCCATTCCTGGCACCTGCCCTGACCTCAGGAAACGTTGTACCAAAAGGCGCAGAGCGGGCAGCAGTTCGTAGACCTGCTGCTGGCTCAGGGCATCTACCCGGGCATTAAGGTTGACACTGGGCTGCAGGTGGGACAGCCCCCCTGGCCATCCTGCTGCCCTGCCCCTGCTGGCTGGCTGGCAGGCTGCATGCCACATGAGAGCCAGCAATGTAGGCTGCTGGGCAAGGCCGGCAGCAAGCAGGCTGCTCTGCCTTTGCTACCACTACCCCTAATCAGCCACCCTCGTCCCCCTGGCCCCCATCCTGTGGCCCCTCTTCCCTCACCCCTCTTCCCTGACCCGTGTCTTAGCCGCCTCCACGGGCACTTACCCTGCCTTGGCTGACTCACCCCTGCAGCCGCTGCCAGGGGGCCGTGGCGAGACCGCCACCCAGGGCCTGGACGGGCTGTTGGAGCGCGCCAAGGCCTACAAGAAGCAGGGCGCACGGTGCGGGTGCAGCGACAGCTGGTGCTCACATGGCCGGCAGGGCCCAGCAGGGGTCAGCAGGAGCTCTAGGGGCATGCAGGGGCTGTAGGCAGTGAAGTGACTGTGCTAGTGCTAGAATGTAGGCGTGGCAGCCTGGGAGGTGCCACTGTTGCTTAAGCAGATGCCGTGCTGGCTTGTGGGGAGAAGCAGACTTGCTGGTGTCAGAATGCAGGTGGGGTGGCCTGTGTGGTGCGATTGCTCCTGAGCTCAAGCAGGGGCAAGAAACCCAGTGTGTGGGGACTGTGTGTGCTGATATCTGATGGTTTGGTGGTCTATCCCTATGATGTATGTGGTGTGAACAGGGATCGCGATTGAGCCCTGAGATGCCCTTTGCTTCTCTGCCCAAGCTCCTGCTGCCCCTGTTGCTAGTGTGTCAATCGTTAGGATAATGTTGCATGCAGGTTTGCAAAGTGGCGGGCGGTGGTCAAGATTGGGACGGACGGCTGCCCTACCACTTCTGCCATGTATGAGAACGCCCATGGCCTCGCCCGCTATGCCCAGGTACCTCCGCTGTGCCTTGTGATCTGGTAGTGGTTATGTTGTGGATGCTAGTAGGGATCCTGGGAATGAGCCCACTGAAGGGCTGCCTCTAGGTACCTCCTCAGTTTCTTGGGATCAGGGGCTGAGGCAGGGCCTGCTGGTGATGGAGCCATTGGAGGGCTGGCAGGTGCAGGGTCGGGGCGTAGCGTCAGCAGCATGCAGGCTCAGGTTCAGGCACCGGGTGTCAAGGCTTGAGGCAGTTCGAGGTGTTCCTCCAGGCACTCCCTTCCCTTCCCTCTACTCGTCCTTGTCCAATCTTCTCTGTGCGGGCACCTGCTGACTCCTCAGCCATTCCTACTCACTCTGCTGGGCCCTGTGTTGCCTGGTGTGCGGTCGGCCGGGGTGCAGATCTGCCAGGAAGCTGGCCTCGTGCCTATTGTGGAACCGGAGGTCACACTGGGTCCGGGTGACTACGGCATTGAGGAGACGGCGTACTGGAGCGAGCGCATGTACTCCCAAGTGTTCCGCATGCTCAATGAATGTGAGGCCCAGCCACTCTCAGGCAGCCCGCATACATGCACTTATGCATTTATGCATGCATGCAAACGTGGTTGCATTTATGCTTGCATGCAAGCGTGATTGCAGTGTGCCAATGTCCTTCTGTCCTGCTGTCTATGTGACTTGAGATGATTCTCATGGCATGCATATGAGAAATCAAATGCCTGGCAGACAGCATGGCTAGGTCATCAAAGTATACAAGCAATTTATAGCAATATATAGACACCAGTAATCCCTTAACGTTACGGGAAAAGTAAGATTTTTGTTTTTTTCGCAAAATACAGCTCCGAGACCACTTCGACCTCGCACTCCGAAGAGGTTGCGCGGCTCGCCACATCGGTGAGCAGGCCGTGTGCGTGGCTGTAGGATGCCAGAGACAGCGTGGCTTCCGCGGAGTTTCATTGTAACCGCTGCGTAATCGCAGTTTCACTGGAAAATTGCAGAAGTTTTACTGTAACCGCTGCCTGACCGCGAATTCACTGAAAAAGTGTAAAATTTTCACTGTAACCGCTGCGTAACCGCAAGTTTTATTAAAAGCTGATGCTGCGGGCTTATCGCTTACACGTTATAGCCTCGAGCCAACCCGTAATGTAGAGGGATACCGTATAATGTCTCGGCCGGCGCTGTTCACGTCCAAAAAACGACCCCGGCCTCGTCGCAAGCCGCGTAAACGACTCGGCTATGCCTCGTCAATTACTGCAGCTTTCGACGAGGTCTCGGTCGTTGTTTTCCCGTAACAGCTTGGCCTCTGACATTATACTATACTTCATACTATATATAAATATACATATCAAAACAAAGATATATAAAGCAATACTCAAAAGTCAGGTAAACTGGCAGAGACAACAGACTGCACGGCAAGGTCATTGACACCCCCACTCTCAATCACAGCTGTCAGGGTTGTCTCAAATGTAGGCCTGTATGGCAGTGTTTTCATTTTCGCGCTATTCATAGCGTTCGCTATGAAAAGCACTATTTGGGAGGCCGTTTCGCGCTATGAAATCATAGGCTTACGGAGCCCAATATCGGGCTCGCGCTATAAAAAACGAACTTTAACCGGCGTTTTAGCTTAACCTGAGCCGTACATTTTGGACGAAGCCAAGTATGGTCGAGCTATGAAATTGAGGGTATGAGCCTGGGCCATGTCACTTTGCGCTATAAAATTCGAAACTCGCCAAACGAAAAAAAAACACTGCTGTATGGTCACCTATCTACCTCCTTCCCACCCCTCCTGCTGCTCTGCCTGCCTGTCCCTCCTGCTGATCTGCCTGCCTGCCCCTCCTGCTGCTCTGCCTGCATGCCCCTCCTGCTGCCCTGCCTGCCTGCCCTGCCAATCTGCTTGTCCTGACCTGGCTCTGGTGGTGCAGATGACGTGATGCTGGAAGGGATCCTGCTGAAGCCCAACATGATCCTTCCAGGGCTGGATGCACCCGTGGCCACACCCCAGGATGTAGCGTGAGTGAGGGAACCCTGGGCAGGGCTGCAGGACCCTGCTGCCATACCCTGACTGGTCGTGTAATCTGCGCGAACCACACCTAGCCAGGAGCAATAGTGATACCTTGCATGCCTTTGTCTCTGCGGGTGGGTGGGTGGGCGGGCGAGCGGGCGGGCGGGCGAGCGGGCGGGCGGGCGGGCGGGCGGGCAGGCGGGCAGGCAGGCAGGCAGGAAGGAGAGGACGGGGGAAGGTGATGCAGGTGTGTGGCAGGACCTGAAGCTGCTGATGCAGGCCTGGGTTCAGCTTCCTCGTGCTCTGCAGCATGCCATTGTGCTAACTGCCAGTGCCAACACATGCCAACCTCGATGCCATGCTGCGCGCTGCTTTGCGCATGCTCCCGCTGACTTGCCGCCTTCAAGCTGCTGTTAGCACCATGGGGTCAGGGCTGCACAGCTCGTACCTGCCTCCACCTGCCTCCATCTGGTCCACCAGGCCAACCTGGTTGCAGCCAGCTGCCAGCTGCTGTTTGCACCATGCTGAGCGCCACAGCCCGTGACCTGCCTTCCTGCTGCTCTGCCCGGCCGCAGCCACTACACCGTGCGCACCATGCGGCGCTGCATCCCGCCCAGTGTTCCCGGGATCCATTTCCTGTCAGGTGGCATGAGCGAGGAGGAGTCCACCCTGAACCTGCAGGTCAGTCCTGAGGGACCAGGGCCAGCAGGACATGCCAGGGGCCAGTGCCAGACTTCAATCGGGGCCAGGGGCTTCAGGTAGAGCAGCTGAGTGCAGGGACTCTTCACGACCAGGCAGCATACCATGAGGTTGCCCATCCAGAGGATTCCTACGCTAGCATGTATTGCCCAGCAGCTGTAGCAGGCTGGTAAACTTGGCAGTGTGACCCCCCAACAAGCACTCGATGTCACATAGCGGCCTCCACATCCCCAGCTTCCTCCATCACACAGCTGTGTGCCCTGCTGTCTCTGCAGGCCTTGAATGAGGCATACCCCAACTCGCCCTGGGCCTTGACGTTCAGCTATGGCCGAGCCCTACAGGTGCGCTGCCTCTCTTCACTCAGTGCATCGCCTGGGTTCACCGAAGCACCTGGTCCCATGACTGGGAGCATGTCTGGGTCTGGACGTACAGCTTGTTCGCACTCACGTCGCAGCCTGACTGGTGCCGTTTGGGAACCTCGCGGAAGCTAGCGTGCTGCTGCTGATGGGCGAGTGGGCTACGTCCTCTCATGGTCTCCGGCCTGCCTGCTTTTCCGCAGTCCGCGACTCTGAAGACCTGGTCCGGCAAGCAAGAAAAGTGGGCTGAGGCGCAGACGTTGCTCACGGCCCTCGCCAAGGCCAACAGCGAGGCGCAGCGGGGGGTGTACAAGGGGCCGCACCCGGCTCCTGGTGGCGGCCGCATCCTACAGGCATTGCGCCTGGGTGGTGCCGGCAAGTGACCGGAGGCGAGTCCCAAGCTACTGTGCGGAGTGAGACCATACCACGTGTGACCCGTCGCGTGTGTGAAGTGCAAGATGATTGCGTGGGATTAAATAGTGGATGATGGCTGCGTAACCGGCCTCATGCATGCATCGCCAGACACGACAACAGATTTCAGACACTGGGATCACTTGCCCTCGTTTCCTACACTGGATGTGGAGTAGCAGTAGCCCCTATCTTAATCCAAGCTGGTGATGCTCTCGTCTGCCTGCTTGCCGCAAGCAGCTCCGGCAGGTTGCGCTTCAGATTCTTTCGTGACGTTCACGTCGACCAGCGCGTCCCCCGCCAGCTTCAGCGTCGCGAGGTTCCTCGCCACCGACTCGTTAAGCCCGGACACTTCCAACGCGTCACTCCCAAGCCCGCTGACTACAGTTATGGCCGATCCCTGCATCGGAGCCGCAGTCGAGCCTGGGGCCTCGGCTTGTTGACTGGGCCGCGAAGAGCCCGCGGCCCGGCCACAAAACCACCTGCGGTACAGACAATGCAGTACATGACATGCCAGTAGGGGGGATGCGTCGCTCACAACTCGTCTCGGAATGCGTACCAGTAGTTCTGGTAGTACCATTCATCCACGGCCGCGGGCTGCATGCACACGTGACACAACAGCTCCTGGTCGACCAGCGGGTGTGCGCACGTGCAGTCGAGTCAATGGATGCCCTGCGTTTCACAGGTTCTGTGCTGATGCCTAGGCTCAGCTCTTGCCCGCCCACTAAGGCCTGTCAGCCCTGCATTGCGACTGCAACCCAATGGCCTCACCTCCATGATGGGCTCCAGTGCCCGGTAGGGGTTCTCACTCACGCTGCGAGTGACCTGGCCACCCACCCCTCGCCACACTCGGGCATCGTCTTCAGCCTCGCTCTGCACAACATCATGTGGGGAGTGGTGGTCGTGCAATGCTTGTAAGTTGCTCCATTGGCTTGTAAGTTGCTCCATTGGCAGCTTCATTGGCAGCATCATCATCATAGATGCCGCGCCCCATCCCAACCTCGCCGCAGCACACACAGAGGGGCAGTGGAGGTGAAGGCAGCGTGCGTGCGGTATGCAAGTTGGGTTGCTCGCACCAGGGCATCTCCATTAGAACTGTCCAAAACAGCATTGCCATGGTCATCATTACCATGGCTCTTTGAACATCTTAATTCCAGCCATGCCTGGCCCTGACTCTTGTGTCTTTAGCAGTGTAGGTACATCACAGCCAGGGCCCTCCCATCCCTGCCACTCCCTGCATAGACACAGCCCGGTCCCACCATGTCCCACCATGTCCCACCATGTCATACCGTGTCACACACTACCACCCCATACAGGTTTGGCAGACCTTGTTGTAGGAGGAGAAGGCCACTGGTGAGTCTGCCGCCACCAGGGCCTTCAGGCTGGGCTGCCAGCTGTCCCTGTAGGAGTTGTCATGCCTGCAGAGGTGCGTGCAGCCAACAAGGTGTGCTAGGCACGCAGGCAGGCAAGGTGACTTGAAGGCAGCTGGTGGCGGTGGCTGACCACTGCCCTGGTGCTGACCACCACCACCATTAAGCAGGTGCTGCCCCGGTGGTGGGGATCAATGGCTCAACACAGCAGGTCACATAGTGTTGACGAAGGAGTGACAAGACAGAACGGTCAGTTTCGTTATGCACGGCTATTGGGTCTTGTGAGGAGCCGCAAGACAGCATCTAGCACACTCGCGGTACAGGCTAGGCCTTCCCTTGCTTCCTCCTTCCCTACCCTTCCCTCCTCCTTTCTCTCCTTCCGCCCCTCCTTCCTCCTCGCCTCCTCCCTCCCCTAATCATCACTGCTGCTGTTGTTCCACGTGCTGCTGCTGCTGCTGACACTGCCGCCGCTGCCGCCGCCGCCGCCGCCGTCGCCGCCGCCGCTGACGCTGCCGCCGCTGCTGCCGCTGCTGCCGCTGCCGCCGCTGCCGCCGCTGCTGCTGCTGCTGCTGCTGCTGCCGCTGCTGCTGCTGCCGCTTCTCCTCCTGTTCTGGCTTGACACTCACAGTCCACAGTTGAAGGCGATGACCAGGTGTGGCTTCTGAGGTGTTCCAGCGGCTGCCTGGCGCCTGCAGCCGCAGAACCCAAGGTTGCACCAGCCCCAGGCCCATAGAGAGCCACTAAGGCACCAGGCAGTACTTCATGCAGCGTCCTAAACAGGCTACCTGGCAGCTGCAAAGGTTGTGAAGGAGCAGGGGAAGGGCTGTGCGGGTGTGGCAGCACAGGTCATGGCCGGCTCCTGAGACTGCTGTGCTGACTTCAACCTCCATTCACACCTGTATGTGCTGTGCTGCCTCCACCATGCACTAGTAATAACAGTATATGATACTAGGGCTAATAAACTGGCTCATACGCGTTGCAGCGTCACTTGCTCACTCGAGTTAGGGGGACATGGTAGTGCTCAAGGTCTGGAACAGCAACCAGCACCCAGAGCTGAGGCACCTATGTTAGGTATTGGTATTGTATTGTCAGTGTTGTAGTATTAGTATTAGTATTGTAGAATTAATATTGGCATTATATTATTACTTTTCTTGCCGTGTTTCCTAAAATACATGTTGGCTACTTACATTACATCTTTGTTACCTATAGTTTACATTGGCTACTCATGCCACTGTAATGGCTAGCCCTGTGTGGTGGCTCAGCTCACCTGATGAAGTCGTGGTAGGTGTGCAGGTGGTAGGCATAGCTGCGGGTGTACCCTCGGTCGCTGCACTTTGGACACATGGTCTTCACCATCAGCTGCAGAGATGCAGTGGGAGGGGCAGGGCAGCGCATGGATGAGCCTAGGAGGCAGTGGAGCAGCACTGCACTGAGAGCGAGGCTGCCACCCCTGATGCCCCATGCTGCCCAGCTATGTTCCCTGCCCCTCCCGCTGTGCCTGGAAGTATGTGCCTGCCACAGAGGGGATGACAGGCTAAGGCTTCACTGCCACCATGTCAAGCTGCATGCAGACCTCATGCAAGTTTGCTTCCCATGCCTTCCTGCGCCCCTGCCCTTGTGCCTGTCGACCTGCCATCACTGGCCCTGCCCACCCCAACCTACTCTGGGCCTGAGCCATCCCTTTAGGCGCTCTCATCCCCTCCCATGCCCCTGGTGGATAACTCTGCCAGGACTTGACTTGCTCCTCAAGTGACTAGGACCCCACTGGCCAACCCTTCCTGTCTAAACCTCCCCCTCGCCTCAACCTCACCCTCACCTCCCCCTCCCCCCTCCCCTTGGACCCCCCCTCGCCCCAGCTTCCCCTGCCTGACCCCTCCCTCGCCCCAGCCTCCCCCCGCTGGCCTCCTCGCCCCACCCACCTCTCCATCCACCTCGGGCACACAGACCTCCCTGAGCTCTGGCCCCACGAAGTCCACATGGATGGCCTTGACCCCTGGAGGGGCCAGGTGCAGCACCTCCTCCCACACCGGGTCAGCAGGCACCTCGAATGCGCCAGCACCCACCACATGCAGCACCAGCTGCTGGAAGGACCCCAGCTCCTACAACAGGTGCACCAGGGGCAGGAGAGACCGGCACACGCTGCAAAGGCTGGACTGAACACCAGGTCGCAACAGGAGTAGGTGTGGCAGGGGCAGTGGTGGCCAGCGGTTGGGTATGCTGGGCCGAGCCCCACCTCGCATTGGGAGTGGCAAAACAGCTCATCTTGTATAGCAGCAGCATGAAGAACATGAAGAGCACGATGATGCAGTCATGACCAGCACTGCAGCGTGGCTGGACAACACTAGGTCCTGCACTAGGTCACATTGGGAGTGACGAAACAGGCAAGTCTTTGTGTAAACAGCTAGCCTCGGCACTTGCTTCCCGACCGCCCTGCCAACCACTCCAACTGTCTGCCCTAGCATTGTCCAGACACACCACCCTACCTGGGTCTATGGCCACCCACCCACCCAGCCCTCCTCCCCCCGCCCTGCTGCCCCTCCCTGCCTGTCCCTGCCCCTCCCGCCCCTCCTCTGGGTCCAGTCACACCTTTGGGGTGTAGAAGTGCTGCAGAGCCTGCAGGGCAGTCAGGGGCTGGCTCAGCCTCTTGGTCAACACAGCAAACACGGCTGCGTCCAGGGAGGGGGTAGGCCGCCACCTGCACCCAGACCCCACGCCTCCTTGCACCAATTTGCCTGACATCATCTCACTCACACCTCCTGACATTTTACACCTCACACTATCTCACACTATCTCACGTCACACTACAGCCCCCAACCCCTCCTAACATCACTGGAAACAGCCATCCACAACAGGTGGCGAACAGAGCGAGGATGAAGGGGACACGTCAGCATGGCAGCCTGACAGCATAACTGCATGGTTGAGAGGAGTTGCAATCCATGCATCGGTACAATGCAGCATAGTGCCTGACCACAGCATACATTTGTTAAGACATCGCCATTAAAAATGGCATGCAGCAGTACAGCACATGGCTGCCAGCAAGAATGTCAGCTCTGGTAGCATGGTGGCAGCTGTCAGTTCACCAAGCTGGGTGAGGGTATATATTTCCATGGCCAGTGGCATGTAGCACATGGCCTGGCGTTTCATGAGCCTCCACCACCAATGCCCTGAGCGTGCCTGGGCTGCATGCCTTGCAAGCGCTCAGTGCTTAGGCATGGCGTGCCCGCACCACATGCACCCTGACCCATGGCTATGTGGACCCTGAACTGTGTATTGCAGTCAACCCAGCGTGTGTATTGCAGTCAATCCAGCTGGCGGTCACCCATCGAACACTGCCACTGATCGCAGCTAAGTCGCAGCTGCGGGACCAGGCCTGTCTGCCCTTCTTAGTCTAGTCAGCACTTATCAACTCACGTCCTGTAGTCCTCCCACCCCGCTGCAGGCAGGGGCTGGTAGGGCAACCGAATGCCCTCTGGGCAGTAGCTCGGCAGCTTTCCTGGTCAGCAGGGAGTGAGGGAGTGAGGGAGGAAGGGGAGGCAGCAGCTGGGTGCACACTGTGTGGAACAGGTGAGCCATGGCCTGCCATGTACCGATAGCAAACACTTGTGGAGAAGTGTAGAAGGAGGCTTAAAGATCTCATCGGGTGCATGTAAGCAGCACCACCAGCCGCACCACCAGCAACCACTAGCAGCACCAAATGCAGCACCACTAGCAGCACCAAATGCATGCCCACATATGCATGGCTCCCTCCTGCTATCGTAGGGTTTGCCTGTGTTGGCACAGATATTACTGATGTCACAAACATCTCTGATGTCACAGATAACCATGTCGGCAAGAAAACAAAAGATCTGTAATCTGACATGGCCATGGTCCCTAGGCTGGCGTGGGGGCCTGCAGTTCATCGCGGGCCGCACCTGAGACTTTGAGCATGTTGCGCACCCACAGCTCCGCCGTGTTCATGAGGTGGAAGTTGTCGCACACCGCATGGCTGTGCCCCTTGGCCATATACTGCTTGGCATGCATGGCGCAGGCCCAGCCCCAGGAGCAGCGCGGGCAGCAGGTCAAGCCCGCCGGGCCCAGCTGGCTGCGAGTCCTGGACAACCGGTAGCAGCAGGTGGAGGTGGTGAGGAAGTTGCACAGGAGCTGTGCATGGCTCAGGTCTGAGCTTTGAGGCAACTGGGCCTGCACTGTAGAGGGCTGTCGAACATCCAGGCTTTGCCTCACCCAGTACTAGATATTCACCCCTGTGCTCCACCACCCACAGATATGACGCTGGCAAAAACCGCACCGGCCTGAATATAAAATAGTTGGGACCAGGGCTGTGGCAGGGTCAGGGATGCAAGCCATGCATGCTGTTGCTGGCAGCGTCCAGAACTAGGGCGTCAGTGAAGGCCAGGCAAGGGGCAGACTGCCTGCACTGCAGCCCCTGTGGACCAGGGGTTCAGGCGCAACCTCTGTGGGCTGTCTCACTCAGTTGTCACAGGGTGGTTGTGGTGTTGGAGCTCATGGCTGGCTAAGGTTATACTGCCATAAAGTGAGCTGACACATGAGCTACTGAGGGCTGCAGAGGTGCATAGTTTGTAGTTCAAGGCAGCTGCCCAAGCCTGACTAAGGGCAGCTGGCAATGCTGACCAGTCAGATGGAGCCCTAGACGTTGAGAAGATGGATGAAGCCCTCCGGACCCTAGGAGCAAGGCCTGATGTCGACTATGCCTGGCCAGCCCTCCCTGGTGCTAACTAGGGCAGCCAAGGTCTCCTGGCCCCTGGAGAAATGACAGAAGAAGAAGACTACTAAGAAGAAGACTAGTCCGGCGGAGCTGGCGTGCATTGAGTGAGGCGCTTCAGCCTCAGGGGGCGTGGCCTGCTCCCACCACCCAGCCTGGCCCCTGACACTGACTTGCAGCACACGCTGCAGTGTGCCTCGTTGAACAGGGCGCGCGCCTCGCTGCGGCTCAGGCTTCGGCGTAGCTGTTGCTCCAGAAGGGGCCTCACATGCAGCCGCTGCTGGTAAAAGACCTGCAAGGGGCAGCAGGAGGGGCAGGGGCAGCAGCCACAGGTGGAGCCGGGAGCATGAGGGGGAGCAGGCACAAGTAAGGCAAGGGGTGGGAGGGGCGGGACATGCAGTCAGGCTGTTCGTGAGGGTAGGGCAGCCTGGTGACCAGGTGCATGGCGGGCAGGCAGGCGGGCTGGGCAAAGGGCTGGGAGATGGTGTTGGCGTGTTTTGCCCAAAGGCTGGGTAGCATGCCAGATGGCAGCCGCGGTAGCAGTGGTAGTGGCAGTGTCGGTGGCTGTGGCGGTGGCAGTGGCGGTGGCGAAGCACCCAGGTACTTGCAGGGGCACCTGTGGTGTGTTTGCCTGTGCACTGTCAGGCAGGTGGTCCACAAGGTCATGGAAGGTCTTCAGGGCTTTGCAGTATTGCTTGTGGGCCTTGCGCCCTGCGCGCTGGCAGTCCTGCAGTCAGCCCCACGGTGGCCCACACACATGCCCTCGCAGATGTGTGGGCATGGAGCAGTGTGTCATGCATGGCACACATGGCAATGCAGCCACGCACAACTAATGTAAGGAGGCAGCTCACCAATTATGCAACATGACAGTACAAGACACGACAGCAGAGCATAAGCTGGGGTCACATCACACAATGACATGGCAGGCCATGTCCAAAGTAGGACATGACATGGCAGCGGCCCAGACTCTCCAGCGGCTCACATCAGTGAAATCTATGGATATGCCCCTGCATTGCTGCGACCGTAGGCCTCGTTGGCACTTGCCTGGTTGCAATACCATGCATGCATGCAAGCTGAGCATCGCAGGAGGTCTGGCTTCAGTGCGTAGCAGTGCGCGCAGGCTGCCCCGGTGTAGGTGACATGTGGAGGGTCAGCATTGATGACCGGTGCAGACATGAACCTTTGTGTGGGACACTTCAGACTAGAAATGCTAGGTGACTTTGTCTGACTGGGTGTCCCCAGGATAGGGATACGAAGTTTACTGGATGAATAGATGACTGGTCGTTGTTGTCAGCCACGTATAGCCATAATGATGGCCTGGACCTGCGTCCAAGATTACCGGGTGAGCCAATCGCGCTTGCGGCGGAAGAGCATGCTAGAGTCCGGTGATTACCTGGGGAGGAGTCCCTGGCCGGCTCATACCGCATTTGGCTTCGGCAGGCCAGCGCATGCAAATTCAAAACAATTGAGCCGGGTGTCAGGCAGTGTCAGGTCAGATATCAGGTCAGGGCATTGTTGTACTGAGGAATGGCTTTTGACTTGGCTTTAGCTGCTTTGACTTGCTTTGACTTGCTGGCTAGGTCGTGGCGGATGCGTTGGCAGTGGCAGCGCCGCAACTACCTGCTGGCCCGCTGGCTACTTCAATCCAGCCTGTACTGCAGCATTAACAACATTGAGCTCGCAGGCTCAATAGCCACAACCCTTCCTGTACTTTGGAGTAGCATGAGGGCTCTAGGGTTCAGAGGTTGCCCCAGCTCAGACGAAGTACCAGTATGCCCCGCCCCGCCCCGCCCCGCCCCGCCCCGCCCCGCCCCGCCCCGCCCCGCCCCGCCCCGCCCCGCCCCGCCCCGCCCCGCCCCGCCCCGCCCCGCCCCGCCCCGCCCCGCCCCGCCCCGCCCCGCCCCGCCCCGCCCCGCCCCGCCCCGCCCCGCCCCGCCCCGCCCCGCCCCGCCCCGCCCCGCCCCGCCCCGCCCCGCCCCGCCCCGCCCCGCCCCGCCCCGCCCCGCCCCGCCCCGCCCCGCCCCGCCCCGCCCCGCCCCGCCCCGCCCCGCCCCGCCCCGCCCCGCCCCGCCCCGCCCCGCCCCGCCCCGCCCCGCCCCGCCCCGCCCCGCCCCGCCCCGCCCCGCCCCGCCCCGCCCCGCCCCGCCCCGCCCCGCCCCGCCCCGCCCCGCCCCGCCCCGCCCCGCCCCGCCCCGCCCCGCCCCGCCCCGCCCCGCCCCGCCCCGCCCCGCCCCGCCCCGCCCCGCCCCGCCCCGCCCCGCCCCGCCCCGCCCCGCCCCGCCCCGCCCCGCCCCGCCCCGCCCCGCCCCGCCCCGCCCCGCCCCGCCCCGCCCCGCCCCGCCCCGCCCCGCCCCGCCCCGCCCCGCCCCGCCCCGCCCCGCCCCGCCCCGCCCCGCCCCGCCCCGCCCCGCCCCGCCCCGCCCCGCCCCGCCCCGCCCCGCCCCGCCCCGCCCCGCCCCGCCCCGCCCCGCCCCGCCCCGCCCCGCCCCGCCCCGCCCCGCCCCGCCCCGCCCCGCCCCGCCCCGCCCCGCCCCGCCCCGCCCCGCCCCGCCCCGCCCCGCCCCGCCCCGCCCCGCCCCGCCCCGCCCCGCCCCGCCCCGCCCCGCCCCGCCCCGCCCCGCCCCGCCCCGCCCCGCCCCGCCCCGCCCCGCCCCGCCCCGCCCCGCCCCGCCCCGCCCCGCCCCGCCCCGCCCCGCCCCGCCCCGCCCCGCCCCGCCCCGCCCCGCCCCGCCCCGCCCCGCCCCGCCCCGCCCCGCCCCGCCCCGCCCCGCCCCGCCCCGCCCCGCCCCGCCCCGCCCCGCCCCGCCCCGCCCCGCCCCGCCCCGCCCCGCCCCGCCCCGCCCCGCCCCGCCCCGCCCCGCCCCGCCCCGCCCCGCCCCGCCCCGCCCCGCCCCGCCCCGCCCCGCCCCGCCCCGCCCCGCCCCGCCCCGCCCCGCCCCGCCCCGCCCCGCCCCGCCCCGCCCCGCCCCGCCCCGCCCCGCCCCGCCCCGCCCCGCCCCGCCCCGCCCCGCCCCGCCCCGCCCCGCCCCGCCCCGCCCCGCCCCGCCCCGCCCCGCCCCGCCCCGCCCCGCCCCGCCCCGCCCCGCCCCGCCCCGCCCCGCCCCGCCCCGCCCCGCCCCGCCCCGCCCCGCCCCGCCACGCCACGCCACGCCACGCCACGCCACGCCACGCCACGCCACGCCACGATCCAGGCCTTTGGCATAAAAACAAATCCATCCAAAAACAAAACCATCCAGGCCTTTTGCATAAAAACAAATCCCAGATATTTTGGTCGACGAATTTACCAAGCTCGTACGGTCCTCGGAGGTTCTAAGGCTAGTAAGGAGCCTTCCAAGCCCGAACCTGTGCTGATGTGCATCAGGTCACGACAGCGGGCCTCTTCACACTTGTCACATGTGCGCACTCCGAACTATTGTCGAACTTCAGCTTATGTGAAGCGAGCTCGTGGCGCGACGTGTGCATAGTGTGTTAAACATCTGCGAATGCTGTGCGCGCTACGGCTTGCTTGTCCTCGCGGCCCGTGATTAGTCCGGTGATTAGTTGTGATTAGTTGCCCGGTGATTAGTTGTAGCCTCATTTGCGCCGAGGTTGGGCATTTGATCAGCTCCTGCTGCATCTCGCGGGGAGCGGGAGCTTGGGATGTCGACGGTCGATGGCTCACTTGACGGCAGCTCTACATCCGGCGCGCTCAAGTGCGTAGCTGTGTTCTCGTGGTCGCCGTGACTGGCGTATCAAGCAGCTGTACGAGCTTGCGCAGTTAGCGGTAACGCTTGAGGCTCCTAATATGCGAACTTGTCCATGTGAGTGCATGTCTTGCCTTGCACTTGCAGCCTCTACTCTCCCAAGGCGGGTCAGGAGGAAGACATGCTGGATGACACCAAACAGTTTACCCAAGGTATGCCCTGATGTGCAGCCATCAGCCTTGCACAACATGACTCATGCACTCATGACTTATGACTCACTCATTGCAGGCATGTTTGGAGTTGGCTACACAGTCGCCAAGGTAAAGCCAGCATGCATTTGCTAAGAGTAAGATAGGCACAGAGCAAGCATGGAACACTGTGCATCGTTGCATTGAGTCCTGAAAGTGGAAGCTCCTTTTCATCTATCATGTAAAGGGACGCCCAATTGTGATCGCCTTGCAGCCTCCTGCAGGCTGGGAAAGGAGTTAGGCCTTATAAAGTTACCCAGTAAACTGGACTTATCAAGTAGTTTCAGCTGACTAGCTCCCATACTGAGCATTAGAAGCCGCAGTGATGCCATAGCCTGGTATTGCCACTGCTGGCTGAGGAGCCACACATGGGTGTGTTGTCATGCAGGAAAAGGCACCCACCTGGCGCTTTGCAGCCTTTCGGCTGTTCCTTGACTTCCTGCAGCTGTTCCTCCTAACTGTGAACCCTCAGGTGTGTGCTGGCAGCAGGGAGGTGAGGGTCAGCTGCAACTGTCACTGAGGTTGAGAGCTGCTGCCCTGTTCTGCGCAGTATGGCTTCACTGGCTTCATCGACAACAGCAACATGTGAGGGGAGGTGGTGGCTGATGTCTAGATAAGCTGGGCAGCAGACAGTGCCCAGCTTGGCCAGCACTTCCTGGCTGGCACCCCTCAGCTGACCCCTTGCTGCCCTGTCCCCATGCAGTGGCTGGCAGGTGGTGTCCTTCATTGGCCTGAACCAGTTCCTGGCCAACAGGGGCTACCTGTTCTTCATTGTGGCCCTGTACATCATGGCGGGGGCGCTGCTCTTCAACGTGGTGCTGTGCGTGTGGGTCGGTTACTCCTTCCAAGCCAACTCCTTCAACCATGTGTGGTGAGCCGCTGATGCCACCATGCACCCAGCTGCCTGCTAGCCTTGGTGCCTCACCTCTTGCATGCCTCTTGCTCGCAGGCCCATTGTGTGGCTGCGCTGGTTTAGCAAGGTGATGATGCCTCAGCGTGCTGGTGCAAGTATCAGCCAGCTCTCTTGTTCAGATGGCAATCCAGCTGTGCTGCCTGCGCTGGTCTGGGCCTGGCTGCAGGTGTTCTACCAAGTGCTGGACATTGCCACCCTGTCGCTGTTTCTGGTGGCCCTGGACTGCCAGCTCTATGGCAAGCAAGGTATGTGAAAGGCTGTGTGCATACTCCATGCTCAAGTCGAGGCGAGGCTGCCACTCAGACCCCTGGTTTCACTTTGTACACAACCTCACACCTGATACCCGCTGCAGGTGTGGAAGGCACCAACCAGCAGTTCCCTGAAGTATGTGAGTGACCCAGACAATGTTTTGCCACTTACAATGCGCTCTCTCGCAATCCTTATCCTTAGCTGCATGGGTGCATGGGGGGTGGATCGCCGGTGTCCTATCCGATGCTGCACTGTCTATTGCTCTACAGATTGCTGGAGGGGTGCCCATGCCATCCACGCGTCTGTCGCCGCCATCTCCATCATCGTGTTCATCGCTTTCGCTGCCTTCTTCACGCTGGCTGAGATGGAGCTGAACCCGCTGTCACGCAACCCGCTGGCCATGGCCCACTCAGGGTGGGTGGTCAGGAGGCAGGCAGGCTGAGTGCTGCGTGCCACGAGCTGCACACCACTGGTCTGCCTGGTGGCACATGTAGGGACCTGCCTGCTCAAGAGTATGCCTCCTGCTGGCCCAGAGCTGCCGACACACTGCCGTTTGGAGGCCCCCTTACACTAGCCACTTTCCTCCTACGCTGCACCTGCCTTGGCCTGAACTGGCTACCTTGATGGTTTTGCGTGTTCACATTGCTCTCATCTGCGAAGCCAGGTTGCCAGGCCAGGACAGCCACTCCGGAGCTCGGTCTGGCTGCCTGGTGCAGGGTGGAGGTGCTTGGGTTTGGGCTGAAGTCAGTGATGACGCTCGCCGCCACCTTCCTGAGCGGCACCCGGGAGCTGTCCCTGCTGTATCTGGCCTGCTCCCTGGCCCTGCTCTACCTCTACGTCTACTGGGTGAGCCAGGCACCCAGGCAGGCGGCAGCCACCCCTAGCCCACATGGCTGCTGCCAGGGCCAACCTGCACCTGACGTGCCGCTGCTGCCTGCTGCCAGGTGCCGCACCTGAACCCGGCAGTGAACATGATCCGCACCGCCAGCTACACCATGGTGCTGTGGACCTCTCTGGTGCTGGTGCTGATGGCCTTCAAGACTGTCAACCTGTCTGGGCAGCAGTCGGTGAGGCTCAGTGTTGATGTTGTCAGCGTAGCCAGCACCCTCTCCCTCACCCTGCACCCCTCATCGCGATTGGCCACTGTGTGTGCAGGCTGAGGTGCAGGAGCAGCTGACCCTGGTGATGTGGGTGGGCCTGGTCCCTGCTGGCCTGGCAGGCGCCCTGGCCGGGTGGATGCGGCTCAGGTCAGTGTCAAGTGCTGCCTACCAATGCAGGGTTCATACTCGCACGCCCTCACACGCCCTGTCACCACGTTCATCACCTGCGTTGTTTTACCTCATTCTTTTCATCATTTTGTCATTTCGTCATTTCGTCATTTTGCCTCTACTCTTTGTGTGTTTGAAACAAGAGGTGCAATGCAGCACCTGGTAGTTCAGTGGGTATGCAGCTTTGTTGTATGGAAATGTGATTGAGTGGGGTCAGGTGGTGACGCCGACATTGCACCCATCATTTCCAGCTGCAAGCCTGGATCACTGCTGCTCTCAGCTGTCCGACCCTGGCCCTGACAGACCCTGACCCTGACCCTGGCCCTGACCCTGACCCAGCCAGCTGGTCTGTCCATTCTGGGCTGTGCCCAACTCCCACTCCCACCCCAACTCCACCCTGACTTTACTTTTTGGCTGCTCCATGCAGATACTTCATGGAGACCGTGCTTGACAGGTTCAGGTGAGGCACGCCGCTTGCAGATCCCACCCTCTTCCCCTCTTGTTGCACCTGCACCCACCTCACTTTAACTCACTGTGTGAGAACCATGCACTGCACATCCCCGCCTGGCCCCTATGTGCCCCTCAGTGTCCTCCTCCTGGTGATCACCTTTGCCATCACATGCCATCTTGAAATCCTGATGGTGGGTTTCTAGTGATGGCAACCAGTGATGTCATACTGAATGCTCGCAGGAGAGCCCCTCCCAACATGGAGCCGCGCCTTATCTTCAAGTTTACAGATGCCCGTGAGGTGATGGAGGGGTGAATGGGGGCTCAGGGGCTCAGGGTCAGCCTACTGCATGACCTTCAAGCAACACCATTTAACTAGGCAATAAGCCACCCTGCCCAACACTCTTAGACTGCTCTTGACAATTGCAATAGGCTAGGACGACGGTCTGGCAAACGTCTCTGGCCTTTCCCGTCGGTCAAGGATTTTGTGGCTCGCTCTGCAGCCATCTGTTTCAGCCGCTGGACATTTCTGAGAGGTGCTGCATGTGCTGATAGGCCTGTACTGGTTTGTCACATGTGCTGGTTGGCTGCATGAGATGATTGGCAGCAGGTGGAGATCCTGTCCCGCTGCTGCCGGGTGTGGGACCCTTTGGACGAGCAGGCTGTGGATGATGCGGCAGTGGCACTGGCTGGTGTGGTGTTGAAGGCAAGTCCCTGGCAGCATCGCAAATGGTACTAGTGCTGGTCCCGTCAGCTTCCAATGCTGAAGCAAGGAGGTGACGACTGGAAGAAAGCAAGGAAGATATGGAAGATGGCAGTCGGAAGGCAGCCTCTTCCCCCAATGTGTGCTGATGGACGTGCTTCTGGAGCACCTGTCCAGCGTTGCTGTCCAGCGTTGCTGTACTCCCAAAGTAATTGCTCATCTGCAATGCTGTGCAGGCCGGCCTTATTCAGCTCCCTGCCGACCCTTACATGATCGTCCTGTGAGTTTATCTGTGTGTGGGGAGATTGTTGCACACAGCGTGTCCTTCTTTGACGTGTACACATCTTTACAAGACCACACTGCTCTGGTCATATGCTTCGACAGACACACAGGCGCATCATAACCAGCCAAGGCCAAGTGCTGGTGACATGCACTGCATGCGCGGTCACAACTTACCAGCCATGCACCCAGCATCCTAGCTGAAGCACCCAGCATCCTAGCTGGAGTGGATGTAGCTGCCGACACGAGTGTGTGGTGGCTGTGCAGGTATTCATCATTCCTTATTGATGTCCAGAGCAGCACGCAGTCCGGGTTCACCCAGCTGCAGGTGCGTTAGCTACAATGCCAATGGTGGGTTCCTAGTGGGTTCCTAGTCTGAATGTGACCTCATTCTGGCACATGGCTGCCCCTGACAAAGGCTACTTAGCTTATTAGCGTGGATAAAGAAGGCAGATGCATGATAACACGTCACTTGCCAGGAAGAGGGTTACCCTGACCCTAACTCGAACCCTAACCCTCACTCGAACCCTAACCCTCACTCGAACTCTAACCCTAACTCAAACCCTAACCTTAACTCGAACCCTGATGCCGAGCAGCATGTGGCATAGCAAAGAGTGCAGGGCACACACATGCAGGTCAACACTTGCTTGCGGTTGTCATCTCACACCCAAAGCTCGCAAAACACCCCTTTCAAAGTCATGCATAACCCTCTACACCTGCTAAGCAGACGCATGGCCTGCTTGAAAACAGATGCCATGCAGGCACATTTGAAGCCGGGACAAAGCGCACAATCCCTGCCTAGATGTTTGTGTCGACACGTTTGCTGGCCAGATGCTGATGCTGTGCTTGTGTTGGGTTGGCTGGCTGATTGGCTGGCTGGTCTGCTGGTTGGTGGCTTGCTGTCACAGGCAGCAAAGCGAGCGGATCCCTCCTATCTTCAGCAGTTTGCGATCTTTTCACGAGAGCAACAGTGGGTGTTGAGCTCAGCTGGCGGCCAATGTCTGCTTGAGACTTACAAGCGACCCTGACCAGGCATTGCTGGACTGTGGCTGGATGCTCTGGACATGCTCGCTTGGCAGAGTGCTGATACTTGCTTGCTTGTGTGCTTGCTGCTTTTTGACACCACATGATGTTACCGGTTGCTGGCTGTTGTGTAGGCACGCCCAGCAGACCAGCCGCCAGTCAGGCCAGGCCACAGACCTGGTGAGTGAAGCGGTGTGCTCTACCTGCACACGGTTGGCCTGTGTGTGCACACTTGGAAAGGTGTCTGTTCACATACATGCACATGCACATGCACATGCACATGCACATGCACATGCACATGCACATGCACATGCACATGCACATGCACATGCACATGCACATGCACATGCACATGCACAGGAGTATGGCTCGTCTTCATCGACCTACTGGTGTCACAGCTCCGACACGCCTTCCAAGATGTGTACTTTAGTGCTGATGCTCTCCATGTTGCGGTGCAGGTGACTTACGTTGAGCAGATGAGGTCCTGCAACTTAGTCATCAAAGTGTGTGGGCCACTGCAAGGCCAAGCAGCCATATCAAGATTGTGTTGTTAGCAGTGTTACCCCACCATCATCGCCAAGCATGTGTCAGTCACACATCATAGTTTCATCATGCTCTTCAACCCCGTGTTCTGATCACCTTGCTTGCCATGCCTGCCCTACAAGCTGCCAAATCGAACTGAATTGCCCTGGTTGTTGTCCAGGCTCACAAGGAGGCGTTGCTGGCCATGCGGGCATTCTGGTCTCAGCTGCTGAACAGCAAGATCAGGTTTGAGACGCTGAGCCAGCAGGTCGCAAAGCTGGACACCACCATCAAGGCGGCAGAGCAGGCCTACAAGTGCGTGCAGGCTGGGCCTGCCTGAGCTGAGCCTGCCTGGCTAGGCCTGCACCACACGCTATGCTTGACTGTGTGAAGGCAATTGGGTGTATGAGGAGCATGAGGTGCTTGAGATGCATGAAGTCCAGCACTAATGTGTATAAGGACAGGGAGCTCTACAGAAGCTGTTGCTCGTGCATGTCACCCCTGTGCCTTTGTAGGCAGGTGCTGGCAAGGCATGGAACAAACGTCAAGCTGCTGAGGCTGTATGCCAAATTCTCAGAGCACATCAAGCATGGTATGTGGAAACGCTGTGGCATTGGAGGCCCACCTTGAGACTGCCAAAGCTTGTGGTGCTCAGATTGTGTTGCGCATCAAGCTGCATGGGGCGTGCTTAAACTGTTGCAACCCACCCACAGCTCAACCACAAACCTATCCCTGTCTTGCACTGTCTTGCTTCTGCCTGGCATGCTTGCAGATCCCTGGACTGCTGCAAAGTGGTTTGCGTGAGTGCCTGACTCAAATTGGCAGCACCCAATACTGAATCGGAGAAGCCAACCCTGTGTCAATCCTTCTTAATTGTGATCACTGCATTGACGCATCAAATGGCTGGCCCGCAGCATTGGTGCAGGAGCAGGAGCAGGAGCAGGAGCAGGAGCAGGAGCAGGAGCAGGAGCAGGAGCAGGAGCAGGAGCAGGAGCAGGAGCAGGAGCAGGAGCAGGAGCAGGAGCAGGAGCAGGAGCAGGAGCAGGAGCAGGAGCAGGAGCAGGAGCAGGAGCAGGAGCAGGAGCAGGAGCAGGAGCAGGAGCAGGAGCAGGAGCAGGAGCAGGAGCAGGAGCAGGAGCAGGAGCAGGAGCAGGAGCAGGAGCAGGAGCAGGAGCAGGAGCAGGAGCAGGAGCAGGAGCAGGAGCAGGAGCAGGAGCAGGAGCAGGAGCAGGAGCAGGAGCAGGAGCAGGAGCAGGAGCAGGAGCAGGAGCAGGAGCAGGAGCAGGAGCAGGAGCAGGAGCAGGAGCAGGAGCAGGAGCAGGAGCAGGAGCAGGAGCAGGAGCAGGAGCAGGAGCAGGAGCAGGAGCGCCCATGTGTACCATTGACAAACCATAACACAGCCAGTTGCTGGCCAGTTGCAGCAGAGGTGGCCCTACTGGTGCTGCCCACTTCCCTGCCCTGGTGCTGCAGGGAAGCTGATGCACTGGAGCAGGAGGAGGAAAAGGCAAAGGACAGCAACGTGTTTGCAGGCAGGGACTTCCCCTTAGGCATCCACTCTGCTGGCAGTACCTGGCTGGAGGCACATCAGGCACAGCACCTGCCCTGCTGTCCTCACTTTGCTGCAAGTATCTTGCTGCAGGCACATGACCTGCCCTATTTGCCTCACTAGCCCTTCACTAGCATGCTCACTCCACCTCACACCACCAGACCCCCTGGCTGCCTGCAGACATGACTGGGGTGGACCCTGGCCTGCGCTCAGCCCTGACCGAGATAGACCGAGGGAATGAGAGCCGCGCCATCATCATCATCAACGCGCGCTGCATCATCCAGGTCGTCAACCAGGTGCGCCCTGCAGCTGATGATAATGCCCCGCACCATTCCTGCAGCTGCTGGCCTATAAAAATAATGCTAAGCTGAATGCTACTGCGCCTCGCGCTGCTTTCCTGCATGCCTGCAGGTGGCTTGCGATGCGCTGGGCTACAGCCGCAATGAGCTGAAGGGACGCAACGTCAACAACATCATGCCCCATCCCTTCTGCAACAACCACGACCAGTTTGTCAGGAACTACGTCACCACAGGCAAGCCACCGCTCAGTGCTGGTGCAGCAAGTCTTCAATGAGGTGATACTGCAGAAGGTGACCAGCCACCACTGCTGCTGCTCTTGTTGCATAGGCAAAGCCGTGATCCTGGGCGATGTCATCCCCTTTGTTGCCCTGCATCGTGAGCGGTACACCCTGGCTGTGACGCTGCAGGTGAGCTGCTGAACTGCCTGGCCCTTGTGTGCAGCATTCGGGTCCAGCCTGGTCAAACCCCTCAGCCAGTGCTGCTTGCACTCAGGCAGTGCTGCCTGCCCTTCCCCTGCTGTGGCTGCAGGTGACCCAGGTCAGCGGCATAGGTGAGTGTGAGGTCCTCACTCTGCGCTGTCCACAGCTTACCTTTTCTCCTTTCTATGCATTGCCTTACATCTCAGATTGAAGCTTGGGGTCTTGTGGTTGCTGCCTGGTGTTCCAGGTGAGGACGCCATGTTCATGGGCGTGGTGGTAGCCCTGCCTCAGAGCCCTGACGAGGCCAAAGTGTGGCTCATGCTCAACCTCAGCGTAGTGTCAGTGTGAGTGCAGGGCAGGGCGATGCTGGGCAGGCATGGGCTGCTGGCATGATCCATGGAGGAGGCGAGCAACCCAGCAAGGCAGATGCTACCACAGCTACCCAGGCATACTGTGTACTGAGTCTTGCCTGCAGCACCATCTGGCAGCAGTAGCTCGCCTGGGCTTGACCAGGCAATGCGTGGCCCCTCCCCTCCCCTCATGCCTGCAGCTGCCCCAACTTCACGGACTGGACTGCCTTCAAGCCTGATGATGTGGCTGGCCTGGCTATGAAGGACCTGGTGGTCACCTACAACATCCTGGAGCCGTGAGTAGCTGCGGTGGGGCGTGGCATGTCAGTACTGTTTTGTTTTGTTCTGCTAATCACAGGCTGAGTGAGCTTATCCACAGTCAAACATATTGTTCCATGTTGAATGAGTTTTGTTTGCCTGATCACAGGGATTGCCAACTCGCACAGTAGTGTGGCACGTGTATGTCCCCATTTGAGCTGTCATCAGCTCACAAATAGTGCATGTTTGTCATGCCAACTCTGAGCTATAGCCCTGTCACAGGGGTCAGGCAATGGTTAGGTGGAAGACGCCCATGCCAAGTGCATGGAAACAAACATCAACACAGACAAGACACCACCCCTAGTGAGGGGACCTGGTTCTAGCTTTGCGGCGAGATGAGGGAGGTGCTGGATGGGCTGAGCCAGGACAATCGCAGAGCAGTGGCTGAGTCATACAATTTCAGGGGGGTGGCTGTGCCCTGGTGGCTGTGTCCTGTGTCAGAGTTGGTAAAGTGCAAAGGCAGGTGCCTGCTTGTCTATGTCAATGTCTGCTGCTATGTGTGATGGCTGCCAGCAGTGACGCTGGCTGTCACCATCACCTGGCAATATGGCCACAGGGTGCTGACCGAAGCCAAGGCCATGGCCACAGCTATGCCAATGCCTGGCAGCCATCAAGCAGGGCTAAACATGCAGCCCAAAGGAGCTCGCAGCAGCCAGCTGGTCACGCGTCTCAGCAATGTCAAGAGGGAGCATCATGTGCAGCTCAGCGAGGCCTCACTGCTGATTAAATCGCCTCCCCTCCCGCCCCAGCCACCGCTGTGCAGCCCAGCATCACCCTTCCCCCCTCCCTGTCCCCATGCCCCTCCCATTCCCTGTCCCCCTTGCCCCCCTCCCCCTGCTGCCTACCTCGCACCACAGCCCTCTCCTACAACTGCTCTGTTGTCAAGTCAGCAGTCAGTTGGGCCTGGTCCCGGCTGGTCCCCGTTTGCTGTGTGCCAGGCTGAGGCACAGGATGGGAGCCCGCCTCTGATCACTTCAGCTGAAAGGACTGGGTTGCGGCTAAGGCGCAGTCGCAGCCTGCTCCACAGCCAGACTAGTGGGCATGAGGCTAGTGGGCATGAGGCAAACTCAGCTGCAGCAGGCGGTGGCGATGCAATGGCGCTAGGCCGGCCCTCACCCCCCTCACCCTTGACTGAAAGGCCAGGCACGACAGGGGCACGCAGCCTGGCACAGCAGGTCAGCTCAGCATCCGGGCGTCAAGGCCCAAGGACCAGGCGTGTCAGCACTGTGTGGAATGATGTAAAGGCAGGCTGGGACGCCTTCAGGGGGCGGCAGTCAGTCCAGCTGCCCTCAGAGCTGCAGCCAAGGGGTTCAGGCGCCATGCAGGAGGAGCAGTGGCGGAAGAGCAGTGTCACGGCCCAGGGCCGTGGCGGCGATGCCAATGCCGCTGCCCCAGTACATGAGTGGTGGGTGTATAGGCATTAGACATAGTTTGAGCACATTTGAGCTATCAATTACCTACTCATTGCCAGCACCTTGACCCTCACTAGGGACTACTGTGAGGTACCACCAGGGACCGCTACCGACCATGTTTTGCCAATTCAAGCAATGCTGACATGGAGCGCACCAGGTTGCACTTCCACACAGATCACTGGCTGTGCGTACCTGGGCTGCTGAACTGCTTGCCACATAGCTCAAGGCAGCACTGGCCAGCTTACCATGGCCCACACTTTGCCTTTGACTGACACGCTGCCCTGCTGGCTGCCCTGCAGGCTGGCGCCCAGTGTGCTGCTGCAGCACAAGTACCACACGCCAGTGCAGGCCAGCATTCGGATCACTGTGGGCGGGGTGGGCAAGTGAGTGCGACAGAGGTAGCCCCCTCTGCATCCCCGCACAGGGCCAGGCAGTGGGTGGGTGTGGGTCTGTCTGCAAGAGTGGCTGCGACTTGAAATGACGACTATTCCATCTCCTCCTTGCTCTGCCCCTTGCAGGTTCCGCTTCCTGGTGCTAACTATCAGGCGTGGCGGCCAGCAGGGCTGTGGCACAATACCCACCACCCCCCAGTACAAGCCTGCTCCCGCACCTGATCAGCCTCGTCTGCACCCAGCTTCTGCACCCAGCCTTGCACCAGGCCCTGCTCCTGCTGTCCCAGCTGCTGCAGGGGAGGCCGAGCACCTGCTGGTCACTGACCGCAAGGGCCGGGTGTGCCACGCCACCAAGGTGACAACCAGCACCCACTGCCTGCAGCCACCTTACCTCTCATGACTGAACGCCTCACCCCCTGCAGCTGGTCATCATTGTGCCACTGCTAGCAGCGGGCAGGTTGCTAGAATGCACTGGCTGCCCTGCCTGCTGGCCACCACACAGGGCCTGGCTGCTGCCCTGAGGACGACCAACAAAGCCATGGTTGCTGGGGGCGCTGCCAACGCGTTGGAGAACCTGCTGCCCCAGCCCCTAGCGCTGCTGCACCGCTCCCTGGCCGTGGTGCGGCCTGGAGCTGTTGGTGGTGACAAGGCTTGGCCTAAGCATGCGCCTGGCATGGAGATAGCACCACCAGGGTGCTGCTGCTGTGTGGGCTGCAGCACCCAGGGCCCTGGCCTGGGCCTGCGGTTGGCATGTAGACAGCACTAGATGTGTGGGTCACACCACCCAGGGCCCTGCACCTGCTCTGCTTGTGTGCCTTGCAGTCCATTCCCCTGCACAGCCCACCTGCCTACAGCTGCCGCAGCGGGCTGGCGGTCCCACTCCTCATCTCAGGCGTCAGGGACAATGACTCAGCACCCTTCAGGTCGGGCAACACTGACATTGCCGGCGACACCAGATCACCAGCAAGACTCATTGGCAGCAGCAGCAGCAGCAGCGGTGGACCTGCCAAAAAGCTGGCACGCTCTTGAATCGCTGATGTCCCCTCACCTCATTGCTGGAGTCAAACCTGCCTGGGTGCTACCGTGGTGCTGCAGGCTGCGCATGTACCAGCAGGACAAGGACGCACTGGGCGCAGACGAGGTGTTCCATGTCACCACCCTGCGCCAAGCAAGCATGACTGAGGTCAGCAGGCTGGCTGGCCCTCCTCACAGCTGCACCTCATGACCTGCATGAGCTGTACGCTGGGGCCTCACAGCAGCAGCATGACTGTGCCATGTCTGCCCTCCATGGGCCTGCTGAGCAGCCTGGCAGCGCTCTGTGGCTGTGCTGTACAGGCCCTGGCTGAGCGCTGCCTGTCCCTGGTGGTGGACCCCTCCACTGGCCGGGTGCTCTCCACTGGCAGCTCGCCCCTCGCCCTGTTTGGCTACCACCCTCAGCAGCTGCTGGGCAGCTGCCTGGCCGACCTGCTGGACGTGCTGCAGCCGCCACAGCCTGGTGCACAGGACAAGACCAGCAGGGACAAGACCGGCCCTGGCAGCTATGCGTCGGCCGTGCTGGCGCACATGGCTGCAGAGTGAGTAGGGTGTAGGCTGTCCATGGGCATGAAGGAGCAGAGGCTGAGTTGCGACCAGCTTCAGCTAGGTGCAGCATCAGTTAGACACATGCCCAGTGCACTCAGTGCATTGACACATCTGCCACCCCACCTTGACCCTCACGCCTCACCCAGTGCATGTCTGCTGTCACCATTGCTTGCCAGGGCCTTCAGCCGTGGTGAGGTGGGCTTCAGGGCTGGCCTCCTCAAGCCCGCCAGCCAGGTTGACTCACTGCTGTCCTCCGTGGCCCACCTCCTGACGCCAGCAGATGCCACCGCCTGCCAGGCTGCGCTCCCACAGCTGCACCCAGCCCTCATGGTGGTCAGGCCCCATCTCCCTGATGCTGTGGGCCAGGCTGGCATCCACCAGCTGCTGCACCCACCCCCTACCCAGCCTGGCTTCTCCCATGTCACGTCCCTGTATGATGACAAGAGCGGCGGTGGCAGTGCCTCATGCCAGGATGGAAGGCGGTCAGTGGCATGGGCTGGGTGGCAGCCTGGAAGCCAGCAGCATGTCAGTGATGCCGCTGTCCACATCCGTCTGACCCAGGCCCTTGGCCAGATGGGGCAGCACAGGAGGGAGGCCGGCAAGCAGGCGGAGGGCAGCTGCCTGTACAGCCATGTGAGCTTCTCACCACCCGCCACCTCAGCTTGGCTGCAGCAGAGCAGCAAGGCAGCAGGGAACCCATCAGAACAGGGTCCAGCAGCAAGCAGCCTGGGTCTCCCGTCCCCCTCCCCTGTGCTGCTTGAGGTGCACCTGTGGCGGGCTGAGCTGGCCTGCTCAGTGGTGGAGCTGAACGAGGCAGGCCAGGTGGTGGGTCCAGATGCAGCGCTGCCCCTGTACCCGCCAGGCCTGCTGTTTGGGGTGCACGCTACGCAGCTGGTGGGCAGACACATCTCCCACTTCCTGCCAGACCTGGCCAGCATGGGCGAACTCAGCTGCCTGCTGGAGCCTGTGCCACCTCCCGGCACGGTGCAGCTGATGCACAGCCCCCAGGGCCTGGTCCCAGCAGCCTCGGCAGCGGCTCAGACGGGCAGGAAGGGGGTGCTGAAGAGCGTGGTCAGCCTCACAGCCGCAGACCTGCAGCAGGGCAAGAAGCCCCGGGTGGGTCCGCTGCTGCTGCTTGCAGCCAGGCAGCACAGTGAGGGCACAGACATGGAGGTGTCGGTGCAGGCCGTGCGCAAGAGCAGTAGCAACGGCATGTGGCTGGTGATGCACCCCTACCAGCCCAAGGCTGGTCGCCCTGACCTGGGTACCTGGCTGGCTGGGCGACGGCTAGGCCAGCAAGCACAGCAGGCAACTGCCATGGTGCAGACACTGCCCAGCAGCAGCAGCAGCAACATAGGCATGCTGCCAGAGAAAGGTGCCCGTGTAGGCAGCACCCAATTCAACAGCTATAGGAACGTTTCTCAACAGCCAGACACCATGCCTTCCACCGCGACAGCCAGCCCCAGTGGTGTGTTGTTGCACGGCCTGTCAGCAACCCCCCTGCCTCACCATTTCAATCCAGCCCTGCACTGCGCTGACGGCTCCAACCGAGGCATGGCGTTTGGCCCACACCAACACCAACACCGGTCAGCCAGCTCATGCCCCTTGGGCCAGCACACGCATTCATCAGCCAACCTAGCCAGCCTGGTGGCAGGGGATGCCTTGGCTGGCGTGATGCCTCAAGCATCAACCTCCCGCCTGCAGCGCTCGTCCGTCATTGAGCTGATGCCTGGAGAGGCAGGCCTTGGCACCGCCCTGCCTCATGCCCTGTCCATGCAAGGGCCCAAGCCTGCATCAGAGGTGACCAAGCCCAGCCCTACTGCCAGCTCCCTACAACAAGAAAGCAAGCATCCTGCTGCTAGGGAGCGGTTGCTGACACAGCTGCCATCTGCTGCGACAGCTGAGGGGCTGCCCAGGGCAGAGCAAGTGGCGCAGTGGGTGCTGACGGATGGAGCAGGTTGGTCGGCTGTCAATGGTAGCAGCATTCATGGCGCCACCTCTAGCACCACCCCTGCCAAGGAAGGGTTGGACGCGCAGTCATTGACTGGGCTTGAGGCGGAGGCAGGAACCTATGCTCCTCGCCTGCCATGTGGCCTGATACAGCTGGTGCATCAACCACAGGAGGAGGTACCAAGCAGGCTGGAGGCACTGCTGTCAAAAGGTGTGATCTGCAAATCAGTAAATGCATTGTATTGCGTGAGCAGGGGGCTGTTTTGACGGGTGGAGGGATGAACCCATGTATGACTGTAAGTAATGTTACATTGTATTTATCATATATGTGGGCATGACATATGATGTATGATGGGCATGACATATGTGATGGATAACCGGCGGGTCAAGCAAATATAAATGGACGAGGCCGAGACGATGGGATACACACACCGAGGCACAACCAAACTGTACAGATGCGATACCCGCCGCTCGCCAAATGTACAAATGCGTACCCCGCGTCAATTATAGAAAAGCGCGGTCGACGGCTCAGAATGTATGTGAATGCAACGCTCGCCTTGTCCATCCCCAAGTTACAAAGCCTGTCTGGAGCCCAGAACTCGAAGTCTGCATGCCAGCCTGGCACTTGAGAACATACATGCAAGCCTGGCATCGTGCCCACTAAGTCACCGCGCTCAATCGCATTGATAAGCTGCAATAGTGCAAGCTGCGGAAATGTCATGTGACTTGCGATCTGATACCTGCAACGAGCAAGCCATACTGCATAACACTTGCGCGACGCAACTGAGCTATATGTTGGCTGGATCGTCACGGCTGGACAAAGGCTTGAACCGGCGGCGTAATGGCCCCGCGCACACCTCATTTCGAGAAAGCTACAGAAAATTTTGCAATAGGTGGCCTGAGTCATGAGGTAAGCGGTAAGCCCCATGACTGGTGGCGTGCAGGCTTCAGCGTTTCCCAGAAGTTCAACAAAGTGCACCCAGAAGCTGCCAAAGAGTTGAGGACTGCGCAAGACCGTACCTACAGCAGCAGCCAGCTGCAGCCAGCGCTGGGGCGCTACACGGACCCCACCGAGTATCGCAGAGTTGGTGCTAGTAGCAGCGCTGTCACCGCAGTCTATGTAGCAGAGGACCTGGCTGACAATGAGATCGATGACCGTGCAGCAGGCACGGGGTACCATCCCGTTGGCCTGGAGCGCTCTGCATCCTTCAATGACGTGGAGGTGGTGAGTCAGCAGCACATGTGCAGTATCCACCCTTCCTTACACAGAGCATACGCGGCAGGGCTCTTAGGCAGGCTTATGTTGTGTGCCGAGTAGCCTGTCACGGTTGCTTGAAAAACCGCTTGGAAAAGTCACAGACGTCTCATAGCATAGCACCTAGCGGCGCAATGACTTGGAAGAAGCACAGTGAAAGCAGCACCCGCGTGCTCATACCCCTCTCTGATGAGAGTCAGGACTGATGAGTGCCAAGGCTGATACTTGTGGTGCAGGGCAAGGTTAAGCATGCTAAGCAGTTGGCCGGGTGGTTAGTGCGAATCATGAAAAGCATTGTTGTGCCGTGTAGGCCACTGGCTCAGGAGATTACTATCGTGGTAAGAGGTACAAGAAGCTAGCCCAGCTGCTGAGCAGGCCCTTGGTGCAGCGACCTATCACGCGCTTCAGGTAAGATCAGCTGAGCTCACAGGAGTCGTGGAGCCATGTAGCCATGCGCATGCTGAGTCATCATGTACGGCCAGTTTCCCAGCACATTGAGAGGTTTCACACTGTTTAGAAAGCAGTTTGACAATACCCACAGACACACCTCCAGCAGATGTAGATGTAGGCAGGGTCCCCATGCCACAAGCTGCGGTTGTTGCGCACCATGCACAATGTGTGTGGCCTTTGCTGCAGGCATGGGACACTGGCCCTGGTGGCCGCCATCCTGGCTACACACATCGCTGTGTTTGCAATCCTGTACTCCCTGATCGAGGCCCAAGGAGCAGGGGTGGAGGACCTGAACAATGCAGGTACGTTGCGCTGGCAACCTGCATGCACCGCCTTGCTTGCTGAGGTTGCCCCACAGTGACACTGGACGCGCCCAGTTGCTAGGTAAGCTCTTAGGCTCAGGCGGCTGGTCGCAACCCTGTCATACCACGCGTATGGAGATGCTATATATAGTGAGGCTGGACGGTCAAATGTCTTCGACATCCTGGCATGGCATTTATCGCCATTGACAATCTCCATGTCCGCACATCATGTGCATGGAGGTGTATATGTGGCTGCAGGACTGGCAATCAAGACGACACTAGACCTCCAGCGGGCCACTCGCTACCTCACCATCATCCTCCAAGTCAGTCTATATGCATCGCACTCACATGCACATCACCGTCTCATGCGCTTTTGTATATCACTCACCATGCACTCCCTGATGGTTGACTTGGAAAGGTGTCTGCCTGAGTGTAAGCAGTCACATAGCCGTCTGCCGCCTGTGCAGCCACACATGCGTAGTCGAACATGTCAGCTGGTCCCATAATAATTGTCACCTGTGAACTGGATGCCTGGTAAAAATGCTTTGGTCTTGCAGGGCGACGCAACCGCCAACCCTAGTGGCCTGGACACACTCCAACCCACTGCGTTCAATTTGGCAGCTACGGTCGCCTACCTGCAAACCCAACTGGCCACCGCCATGAACCATCACAGGGTGAGTGGCTTTAAACGATGTGTACTGCTGGATTCTGTTATTGGCTTCTGCCATGGGTGGGAACCAACGTTGGCTGCCTGACTCGTTACGTGAACGTTGGCTGTCCATGCCTCGAATGAGTTCCTCCAGTCTTACATTACCATCACCATCCTCGCACGTCGCTGACCCTGATGTGAAGAGGGTTTGTTTATATGATCTAAGCCAATCAGTGCTTTGTAGCAGAGCATGTTGCTGCTGCTGCCGCTGCCGCTGGCGCCGGTGCTGCTGCTGCTGCTGCCGCTGCTGCTGCTGCTGCCGCTGACGCTGACGCTGACACTGACACTGTCGCTGACTCTGGCGTTGATGCTGACGCTGATGCTGACGCTGCACACCGCTCAGCCCCACAGCAGCTGCTACAACCATGGCCGACTGACATAAGTGGAGCAAGTGGATAAACATCATGCAATGGGAAGATTTGCTCTTCATTGATACGCTGTACTGACTTGCAGACAGACCACCAGGCATCGTGTTCAGGCATGCTGAATACAAGTCCCTGCATGTGTGATTCACCACACAGGTCTTCTACCTAGGAGGCCGCCGGCAGCGCGCCCTGCCCACTGACTATGGCCTGGGTCAGCTATGGGGACAGGACAGTGTCACTGCCACTGTGTGGTATGACCTGCCAGTTTCACACCTGCCACCTGGAGTGAACATCACAGCCGTGGTCACGCGAGACAACATTGCCAGTGGCATGTACATCCGGCTGGCCAACAGCAGCTTGCTGCAGCTGGTCTCAAGACAGCTCAACATGAGTATGTGGAACTATGGCAACCTGATCTTCGTGAGTGGGAGGCGAGGGTCACACAGTGTGACAACCAATCATGTGGGGCGCAGTTTGCTAGCTCAAAGCTTCTACAGCCTTGTGAGCAGGACCCTAGATCTCCTGCTGCCACCTGGTCCCACGGGCCTAGGTCTCTGAAAGGCTGCATCTGCCGTAGTTGTGACTGTCCTCTAATGTTGTTTCATGATGACACGCCTGTGGTAGGAATTGAAACTCAAGGTTTACACAGAAGCAAAGAGGTGTGTATGAGTCGAGCGCTTGTGAACAGCAGGCCATGTGAACGGCGGGGTGAATGTTGGGCTTGGGCTGGGCAGAGCTGTTGCCATGTCTGTCTAGTGGTCTTGCTCTCTTCAGTTGTTTTTGACCTGAAAAAACAAAGAGCTGCTTTCTGCCAGGGCCCCAGACATGACCCGCATTGCTGAAGCCGTGTGTCCTGTACCTGTCAACTGCCACACAGTCTAATGCAGATGAGGTGATACGCCTGGCAGCCAACGTCTCCGCATCGGGCAGAGTGCTTGACTCATGGCCGCCCGTACGCTTCCTTCTTACCACCGACAACGTCTTCAACTTTGCACTTGCATACGCGAGCACCATGGATGCCATGGTGCGTGTGAGCTACGACAAAAAGAAAACATGCTCAGTGTAATTGATCACAGGGCTCCGTGAAAATGAGTCTGAGTCTCTAAGAGGCTAAGGCATGAGTGCATTACGTCATACCTTGCACAATGACATTCAGTTTAAGGAAAGCCCAGGCGCGGTGTGTTGTTGGTGTGATGTGGTGTACTGCAGATGCAACTGGTGGCAGTGCGAGCGGAAACGCTTGCAAAGGCCATGCTCGTCGTGATGGGTATGCATGGAGTTTTGTTGGCCCTCATGGTCATCCTTGTGTTCAGCGGTCTGGCCACATACGTGAGAGCATGGGGGAAGAGGTGCATGATGGCTGGAGATTGGACAAGGTGTTAAGCAGCCTAGGCTTGAATGCATGTTCATAGAGTGTGACACAGTCTTATACAGCCTTACACAGCCTTGTGGCACGTTGTCATGCCATCTCTGCTCCTACAATCAGGGGTACGTTATTTGCAGTGCGGATTATATGTATGGGTCAATAAGAAGGTGGGCGATAGACGTTGGCATGCAATATCTTCGCATCTTCGCCTCAGCACTCCCAGTGAGACTCCCATGAGCCGCTGAGAAGACTCAACTGATGTTCTTGCACAGGTGGCGGAGCAACGCTACCTGATCTACTACCTCTTCATGACGGTGCCTGGTGGCCTGATACGCATGCTGGCTACACGCAAGCTTGACTTGGAGGCAAAGGCAGACGATGATGATGATTATAATGTCGATGGAACTGACATGCCTGTGAGTGTGTGGGTGCTCCCTGTGGATCATCAGCAACATGTCCTTTGGTCGCCATCTCGCGACCAAGACTTGGGCCCAGAACCTGGGCTCACTTGTGATGAAGAATGGGTACCTGTTGCATGTGTGACGTGTGTGTTACTGCAGGTACCTCCTCCGTTGGAAGGAGGTATTGGAGGAGGTCCTGCATCATGGCAGATGTCAACAAGAGACATGCAAGCTGACATGGGCACCAAAACAGGGCCCCTGCTCAAGTCCCAGTCAGTGCATAACACAGACCACCTACCTATGCTTGGGTCATCAGCCTGGCCGTCTGGAGAGCAGAGTTGGCTGATGCGTTGGCTAGAGAGGGTGGTCAGCCCTCTGCTCATTCACCTCATGCCCTGGCGGGCACTGTCACAAGGGATCCCAAGATCAAAGCGGCAGCTGGTGCGGTCTGCCCATCAAACGGTGAGCAAGCAGCCACGGTAACTACCAAAACCATCGTGACCAAACTCCAAAGAGCACGTGGAATGGTAAGATTAAGCAAGACCAGCTCTAAACGACACCTTGTCCCTCACTAGGGCCTCCATTTGAGTCAGACCACCAGGGAGCACTAGGAACCACTCGCAGGACCACTCAAATGGTGTGAAGGGGCTGTGTGGAGTTGGGTTCCCATGCTCATGGCCTATGGCACATGACATGTGGGCGCCTACCACCTTAACCATTGCCTGACCCCTGAGGGCTACAGTCTAGATTTGACCTGACCTAATTGCACTAATTGACAACTGATGAGAGCTCAAAAGGAGGAGCACACATTACTGTGCTACAGCCGGCTCAGGCTGCTGCTGCTGGGCCTTAGGTTGCTTGTCTCGCACCCGCTTGTAGCCCAGCCCCGGATACTCCCTGCCTTTGGCCGTCAGAGCTGGCCGGCAGAGCTGGCCAGAGATTTCCCAGAGATTTTGGTTGCTTGTACAGGTCTAGCCACGACCACATTCCTTGTCAGCCGTGTTCCCGCCTTGCTGTGTCAGCACCAAACAGCACAGTCAGACTGGCTTGCCCAATGTGTTGTTGCACCAGCCCTGTGCCTGTGTCTGCCATTTCCTGCTACTGCTCTCTTGTGCCTGCAGGTGTACCTGACATGGCCGTTCTTGGTGTGGGGCCTTGTCATCATTGTGTTGCACATCATGACCTTCATCAGCTTGCAGGCCATCAACACCCCCATCGCCATCTCTAACTCGGTGGGTGCTAGCTGGCTCCGCCCCACATGCAGTTGTTCTGTCCCAAAATACCTCATTCCTGCCTCATGGCATGTCCAGCTCGTCAGTGGCACGTTTCCCACAACAGATTGGTGTGACATGAGCTGCAGGTGAAGTATGTGTCAGTGGTGCACAAGGCCCTCTTGTTCACATGGCAGGTGAGCTGCGTCTAGCCCTCCCTTGGCAGTCATGCCATGCACCCACTTGCCCTTGTCTTAGTCACAGCGTCAACACTCCTCGCACTCCTCCTGCAGGGTTTGACCTGTATCCCTCATCAGCCCACACAGGCAGAATCAGGCCATGTGTCATATGTCTACTCAGCATCAGAGGTTCATGACTGCTGCTTTCCCAGGCTGGCAAACAATGACAGAGGTTGGTTAGGGACAGCAGGCAGCACCTCCCTCATCAGCCCACAAAGGCAGAACCAGGTCCCCTCACTAGGGGTGGTGTCTTGTCTTTGTGAGGTTGTGTTCCCATGCGTTGTGTACCTGTGCTGGCATCAACAGCAGCGATGTCTGCGTGCACAGTGGTGACAACGCACCATTGGAGCGGGGCGCACCACTTCAAACCTTGGCATCGCAGGTGTTTTTGCTTGGCATAGCCCTTCCACATCCGAGTCATTGTGCTGCTAGGTGCTATGCTATGAGACGTCCATTGCTGTTCTAGCAACTTGGGGTTGCCACAGCGCATCTTCATTGAGTGCTTCTTCGCAACTCATTCCCAATCATGGTCCACTGAGCGATCACGGCCTGCTCGAACTCGGACCCACCGTGCCTACTCGTCAGCCATGAAACCCACTCAAAAGCTACAATCACAGCTATCGGCAGCACCCTTTGATATCTTTGCATATGGCCTTTCCCTGGCCCACATACCAGGAGATTGCCCTTCCTGTGGTCACGAGGAGATTGCCCTTACCATGCCATACACCCTCAGCACCTTGGCCCTCAACCTTGAGCCTTCATTGCAGTCGAACACACTAATTGTGAACCACTGCAAAGTGGTGTTTTTGTCTGTGTGGAGTTCCCATCGCATGGCATGCACATGGCCTATACATGGCATACACATGGTCACGGTCGCCTACCACCTACAGCATTGCCTGACCACGAGGGCTATGACGTAGAGTTGGCATGACAAAACATGCACTAATTGTAAGCTGATGACAGCTTCAAGTGGGGGGGGGGGGCACACTACTGTGCCACAGCAGGCTGCTGCTGCTGCTGCTGCTGAGCCTTGGGTGGCTTGTCTCGCAGCCGCTTGTAGCCCAGGCCAGGGTACTCCTTGCCTTTGGCCGGCAGCTTCCCCTGCTCTGGCCAGTAGCACAGCTCCAGTGGGCGCCACATACTCTCCCCAATGCGCTGCATGTTCAGCGCTGCATTGCAGTCCCTGTCCAGCCACATGCCTGGCTGTGGTACTGGCTTGGCTTTGGCAGCCTTGCCCTGAGCCTTGCCTTTGCCCTTGGTGGGCTCAGCTGCCTCTGGCTCAGCCTTGGTGCGCTGGGGCAGGCTCAGGCTCAGGCTCTGGCTCAGGCTCAGGGTCTGGCTCGGCCTCAGGAGCCCAGTCCATTGCTGTTGGCTGAGCAGGGACACGCAGGGGGAGTGGGGGTAGGGGTGCAGCACCCAGTGCACGGGGAGGCTGCACGGTTGGAGGTGTTGGGGCGCTGGGGTACCCCGGGGTGCAGTATCCCACCAAGCATGTCAGAAAAATCCGCAACACATACAAAGACGCGATGACGCGGAGCTGGCTGTGCACCCCAGCCCTCAGCTGGAAGTGTGCCATCAGCTTCCGCTTCGTTTTCTTGCACCCGCGCAACACGGCGCCACCCGGGACTTTGATGACCTGCAGCCAATTGCAATCAACATTATGACAGGCCGGCACACAATGCGGGGACACAAACAGTGCGGGGACACAAACAGTGCGGGGGCATACAAGGTGGTATGCGCCCCCGTGCGCACTTGTCGGCGCTGGGTTTTCCATTCAGCCCTTCGCTCCTCGCGTTGTTTACCTGGAGGGGTGCTAGGACCTGCGTTGGCATAAACAGCAGCGATGTGAGCAGCGCGGGGCTCGCCGGGCTGCACAGTTACAGCGGACCACACTGCGACTAGGACGAACCTTGTTTTCGCGGGCTTTCAACCGGAAGGCTCTTGCTCCGCGGCACTGGGCCGCTTCCTTGGAGCCATTGCGCCACTAGGCTCATATCTACTAACACTAACTGATACCTACTACTTGGAGGCGATCCCAAAGGGCACTCCCAAAGGGCACAGACACCCTCAGCATCATGGATCTAGGCTGAAGAGCACAGAATAATGCGAACACTGATGTTGGGAAGCTGCTGACTGCGCCACTCCATGCTGGTGCCAGCCTTATCGCATCAGCTTAGCATCCGGCAACTGGCTGCCAAGCATGCTCTCTGCAAAGCATAGTGCATCCCTGCCATATGCTGCAGGAGTTGTTCTTGACCAAGAGCGTGCTGGCCGCCGCCCAGCTCCGTGGGGCAGTCCGCGTGATCCATGGCATGCTGACACTGGAATACAACACCCTGGTGTTCGGTGCAGCAGTAAGTCAATGTCTGGCATAGTGTGCCAGACATGGACTCCCACACTGTCCGATATCAACATGTCTGTGGTGGTCCTGC
The DNA here is from genome assembly GCA_030144725.1 of Haematococcus lacustris. Lineage (NCBI taxonomy): Eukaryota > Viridiplantae > Chlorophyta > Chlorophyceae > Chlamydomonadales > Haematococcaceae > Haematococcus > Haematococcus lacustris. The sequence continues at coordinate 2,476,055 of JASKMD010000019.1, read as the reverse complement.
ACCACACCTGTGCCATGTACCATGCTGCATCACACCTACAGAGTATGATGAATTTGACAAAGCCCACTTGGATGATTTATAGAGCAACAGATATCAGCACCTCGTCCCTCACTAGGGCCTCCATTTGAGTCAGACCACCAGGGAGCACTGGGAACCACTCGCAGGACCACTCAAATGGTGTGAAGGGGCTGTGTGGAGTTGGGTTCCCATGCTCATGGCATATGGTACATGACATGTGGGCGCCTACCACCTTAACCATTGCCTGACCCCTGAGGGCTACAGTCTAGATTTCGCATGACCTATTTGCACTTATTGACAGCTGATGACAGCTCTAAAGGGGGGGCACACGCTACTGTGCTACAGCTGGATCAGGCTGCTGCTGTGGGGCCTTAGGTGGCTTGTCTCGCACCCGCTTGTAGCCCAGCCCTGGGTACTCCTTGCCTTTGGCCGGCAGAGTTGCTGGCTCTGGCCCCCAGCACAGCTCCAGTGGGCGCCACCTGCTCTCCCCAATGCGTGGCATGTTCAGCGCTGCATTGCAGTCCCTGTCCAGCCACCTGCCTGGCTGTGGTGGGGCTTGGCTTTGGCAGCCTTGCCCTGAGCCTTGCCTTTGCCCTTGGTGGGTTGGTTGGGCTCAGCTGCCTGCCCAGCCTTGGTGCGCTTGCTGCGCTTGGCTGGCGGGGGAGTGCTGGGCCCTGGCTCTGGGGCTGCTGGCTGTGTGGCTGCCTGGCTAGTACATGGGGCCTGTGGGGGCTTGGGGGGGCCACATCTTGCCCGCACTGGCTGGGCACACTGCTGGCTCCAGGGTGGGCGCAGCTGGCGGAGGTCCACCTGCCCTGCTGTTGGCTTCCAGTCCGCCTCGTGGGCTTCTCAAAGTCCAGCTGCTCCTCACAGGGCTGCTAGCCATTCACTGCAGAGCTGACCCAGGTGGTGCGGTGCTCACCTACAAGCATCACCCTGCCACGCCGCTGGTCTTTGCCACTGGGCCAGCAGGCATTCAACACAACATCAACACCCTAGCATCCCCCAGTGCCAATGCCAGCTGCACCAAAGAACACCACCACCTGCTTGGCACTTCCATGACGCTGCATGGACCACTCCGCCATCTCTTTCTCCAACTGCAGCCATGCACACAAGGCACGCTGGGTGATTGACATCGTGGCACCAGGGCATGGCACAGTCAACAACTCTTTCACTTCATGCCCAACCCACTACCTCTTAGTACCAAACCCCCCACCTATCCACCCACCCTCGCCTCCTTGAAGAAATACCTCCAGCGCCCGGTCCTGGGCTTCAGCTTTGCCTCCAGGGAGGTGCCGGCTGAGCTGACTGCTGCCAGGTGCTGGAGGTGGGGCTGGACTAGCGCTAGCCACTGCTGGGTGGTGCGGCGGGCATTGTTCAGGCTACTGGCCTGCCGCACCTGGCCCTTGGTCAGCTTCCACCAGGCCAGCTGATCAGCTACCAGCTGGCCAGACTCCTGGTCCCACACCCCTGAGGCTGCACTGAATGCCTGGGTGACGCCGTACAGATATCAGCATGGCCGTGGTGGGGCTGTGCCACTCATGCTAAATAGTATCTACTGTCATAAGGTCATGAATAAGCCATGGATGCTTAGCATACATGCCTCCAAGTGACATGTGCACTGCAGCCACTTGTCAGCAATGCCGCATACCCAGTATGCATTTGTTGAGCTGCCTGCACGCAATTCGTGCTTCCTGGAGGTGCCAGTGCCAACCATCTACATGTTGCCGGAGGTGGCGTGGCCCGAGGACCTGAGAGTGTGGCCACCCCTTACTAGCAACAGGGCTGCAGCAGGGGTACAGCTGATGGACATGTGGTGTGTCACTGGCATTGTGGAGAGTGTGCTTTGCTGCAGGCTGCTGGCGCCAACATGAGCCTGCCTCGCTACGCGCACTCACAGCGAGGTCTCGTGCACGTGGGAGGCCAGGTGTGAGCATTGCTTTCTCTGCAGGTGTGGATGCTGTCTGCTTGATGGATGTGGCTAAACCCATCGTTACAAGCACACACTGAAACGAGCTGTTGATGACATGCTGCTTGTTTGCAGGGGTTAGAGCTGTTGTTAGAGAGCACGGGCTGCTTGCGGGCTAATCGAAGCACATGCCTCACCACCAGCAGCCCATACTACGGGTGAGTCACCCTTAGCCAGCACCTCAACACCCTTAGCCAGCACCTTGGCCCTCAACCTTGAGCCTTCATTGCAGTCGAACACACTAATTGTGAACCGCTACAAAGCGGTGTTTTTGTCTGTGTGGAGTTCCCATCGCATGGCATGCACATGGCCTATACATGGCATACACATGGTCACGGTCGCCTACCACCTACAGCATTGCCTGACCCCTGTGACAGGGCTATGCATAGATTTGGCATGACAATACATGCACTAATTGTAAGCTGATGCAAGCTTCAAGTGGGGGGGGCACACACTACTGTGCCACAGCAGGCTGCTGCTGCTGCTGTTGAGCCTTGGGTGGCTTGTCTCGCAGCCGCTTGTAGCCCAGGCCAGGGTATTCCTTGCCTTTGGCTGGCAGCTTCCCCTGCTCTGGCCAGTAGCACAGCTCCAGTGGGCGCCAATTGCTCTCCCCAATGCGCTGCATGTTCAATGCTGCATTGCAGTCCCTGTCCAGCCACCTGCCTGGCTGTGCTGCTGGCTTGGCTTTGGCAGCCTTGCCCTGAGCCTTGCCTTTGCCCTTGGTGGGCTCAGCTGCCTCTGGCTCAGCCTTGGTGCGCTTGCTGCGCTTGGCTGGCTGGGGAGTGCTGGGCCAAGGCGCTGAGGCTGCTGTCGCTGTGTCTTCCTGGCTGCTGCGTGGGGCCTGTGGGGGCTTGCGGGGGGGCACTACTGGGCACCACATCATGCCCCGCACTGGCTGGTCACGCTGTTGGCTCCAGGCTGGGCGCAGCATTCGTGGTTCCACCTGCCCTGCTGGGGGCTTCCAGCCTGCAGGTCTGGTGGTCCTGCGCTTGTTCAGCTGCCTCTCACATGGCTGCTGGCCATTCACCGCTGAGCTGACCCGGCTGGTGCGGTGCTCATCCACGAGCACCACCCGATTGTGGCGCAAGCATGTCAGAAAAATCCGCAACACATACAAAGACGCGATGACGCGGAGCTGGCTGTGCACCCCAGCCCTCAGCTGGAAGTGTGCCATCAGCTTCCGCTTCGTTTTCTTGCACCCGCGCAGCACGGCGCCACCCGGGACTTTGATGACCTGCAGCCAATTGCAATCAACATGTTGACAGGCCGGCACACAATGCGGGGACACAAACAGTGCGGGGACACAAACAGTGCGGGGGCATACAAGGCGGTATGCGCCCCCGTGCGCACCTGTCGGCGCTGGGTTTTCCATTCAGCCCTTCGCTCCTCGCGTTGTTTACCTGGAGGGGTGCTAGGACCTGCGCTGGCATGAACAGCAGCGATGTGAGCAGCGCGGGGCTCGCCGGACTGCACAGTTACAGCGGACCACACTGCGACTAGGACGAACCTTGTTTTCGCGGGCTTTCAATCGGAAGCGGCTCTTGCTCCGCGGCACTGGGCCGCTTCCTCGGAGCCATTGCGCCACTAGGCTCATATCTACTAACACTAACTGATACCTACTACTTGGAGGCGATCCCAAAGGGCACTCCCAAAGGGCACTCCCAAAGGGCACTCCCAAAGGGCACTCCCAAAGGTCACTCCCAAAGGGCACAGCCACCCTCAGCATCATGGATCTAGGCTGAAGAGCACAGAATAGTGCAAACACTGATGTTGGGAAGCTGCTGACTGCGCCACTCCATGCTGGTGCCAGCCTTATCGCTGCGGCTTAGCATACATTCGACATCTCTAGACTTATGTGTCTACTCAGCATCAGAGGTTCATGACTGCAGCTCTCCCAGGGTGGCAAACAATGACAGAGTTTGATTAGGGACAGCAGGCAGCACCTCCCTCATCAGCCTGCAAAGGCAAAATCAGGTCCCCTCACTAGGTGTGATGTTTTGTTTGTGTGGATTACCTCCCACGCACATGGCATAGGTGCCTACCACCTACACTATTGCCTGGTCCCTTTGACAGGGCTAAAGCCTAGAGTTGGCATGACAAGCTTGCACTGATAACAAGCCCAGTGACAGCGGAAAGCAAGCATCACATGACTAGCATCACTGGCTGCCAGACTCCCTAGAGAAAAAAAAAAAGACAGACTACGCCCTTGCCGACAGGTGTGAGTTGAGGGAAGTTGGCGTTGCAGGCCTTGCATATGCAACCCACCAAAGTAGTTTCCTTACTCCCTAGGATGCGTTGATTCAGCCCGGATTTGCCTGGCTCAGCAATGCTGCGGTTGCTTACGAACTTGGCAGATTGCAAGTCTGCTGAGGGCGGTTGAAAGGGCTTGCACCTCCGCTTGCCTGATCACTATCCTGAGGCTGGAATCGGGCAGGGCTGTTGCGTTGGCAGCTGATGGCTCAGTGGCAGATGGTGGGCCATCCCCAGGACCCACCATGCCACACTCATGCCGCTGAGGCTGTGAATGCCTACCACCTGTGTTGTTGCCTGACCCCTAAGGGGCCACTAGACCGCAGTTCCCTCCTCACTCTTTAGGTTAAGTTGCATACAAGGGTAGCAAACACCCAGATCTATCATTTATCATTTGGGATGAAGTGGAGTCAGCCCAGGGGCAACATCCTCCGCTGGGCTGTTGACAGAGGTGAGGTCCGGCCCGCAGCACCCAGCACGTTTTCAGCACGTTTACAACACATTTACGTTTTTCACGTTTCACGCCATTTGACAGCCACCTTGACAGCGCATATCCATGCGCCAATGAGCCAAGACTCAATTCCCTGTCCCCCTCCCCTTGCGAAGGTGGGGCGATAGACGTTGGCATGAAATGTAAGCAACAGCTTGGACAGTGCCTAGTGCACACAGGAAGTTGGCGCTTCAGGCCTTGGGTGCACGGTCTCGCAGCCACTTGGTTCCCACTGCTGGGTACTCTGGCCACCAGCACAGCTCCACTGGCCTGGTATCACAAGAAGGGCCCATGTACCCTGTTCCTGCTATCACTGTGCAAGCTGTGTTTTATTGGAATGAGCATGCAGGCTAGGCGGGAAGAGTGGGGATAGCACATACTGGTAGAATGACAGCAACCTTGCTGTGAACAATTAGCATGCATGTTAAAAACATGGTCAGTTGAAATGCAGCCCACAGGCCATACACGCAGCATACAGCCCACCCAAAGCCGTGATGAGTCGAGTTGCAGTCCTGGTCTAGCCACCTGCCATGATGACCAGCTGTTGAAGGGGTGGGCTGGGACCCTCGTGCAGCCTTCATGAACCAGTCAAAGCACTGAGAGCCACACAGAGCCCACAAAGTGGTGATGGGCTGTTGCTGTTGTGCTCAATCGCTCCCCTGCTCTCCTGTCACACCAGCAGTTGCTGACCATGTTGTGCTGACCATGCTGAGTCTAGCCCTGCTCCCGGCATACCTCCCATAGCAGCATGCATACAGTGAGAAGTGCACATGTAATGGCCTTGTGTGTCTGTGCGTTGTGTGTCGGTTCTTTTCACGATTCCTTTTCACGATTTATACTGTTTACCGACTAGTTTCGCAATTGTATTCTCTGCAGGGACGCCACCAGTGGCATTGACCGGTGAGTGTCAGTAACCATATGGAGCAACGTTATGGTATGCACTATATAGACTGGCAGCTACACATGTCAAGCTCCTCCTTTTCAAAATGCCAAGCTCTCTTTTGTCCATTTCAGATGGATGCGCAAGCTGTTGAGCTACAACGATGCCCTCATGATGATGGTAAGACCCCAAGCATGGCCCCTGAGGGCATCCTGTCCATCCGTCATGCCACAGATGTCCACCTGCATTGAGGGGAAGGGAGGTGCGCAATGCTCATAACTTGCAAGCAAGCAAGTGGACTTGCTGCTACACGACTGCAGAGTGGGATCCAGCCTGGAATGGGCAGCAACATCGCGGAGTGGGCATGGTAAGCAGCAGCCTAGCGTTGGTAGTGTGGGAGGTCCATTGGGGGGTGATGGTGGGTTGCAGCCAGACTGACGTGAGCTTGGCTTCAGACCACTTGTTAACACTGGCATGCCGTGGTGCCAATAAAGCATGAAATGCATCAGATACCTTTCCTTTGGGCAGCCATGCAACTGGTGCATTGGCAAGGGCTACACATGTCATGCAGGCAAACCAACCCTGATTGTGCAAGCGGCATGGATCGGTTGAACGCCATCTACGAAACAATGGTGGTGGACGTGATTAGGTGAGTGAAGTTGCTGCCATTGTACTGAGTCCTGCATCTTGGATCAGGTTATGTAGAATATCTCTGTAATCCACAGTAATGGGTGAGGATGTGATGGCTTGCATGCAATGGCAAGACAACCCAGTGCCTGACATCAAAGTGCTGATCCTGCATGACTACTGCCTGGCACCCCACCCCATTGCACCCCACCCCAGTGCATTTTGCCAGGGCCGAAGGCACCTCAGCTCATGTGCACGGACCACCATGGCCCCCTTATGTTTCGTTTGGAAGGCAAGGCCTTAGCACCTGTCATCCTTGGCAGGCTGGGCAGGCTCCGGGGTGCTGAGTCCAGGCTGTTTGCTGGCATCACTAAGGGGCATCACATTGGGCCCCACGTTTGCATGCTGTGCTATGTGGGCTGGGAGCAGAAGATGGTGGACCTCTCCCTCCCTCCCTCTGTGATACATGCACACACGCATTCAGGGCCACTGCTGCTCTGTTACCCCTTGCCGACCGTGCAGCAACGTGTTGGACTTCCAAATTGCATCCTTTGCATTGACGTGGGTCATCATGGCTTTATTTCTCCTCTTTGTGTTCCGTCCCTTCCTGAACCGAGTCAAGAATGAAACCAAGCGTGTGGCGGAACTGTTGAGCCAGCTGCCTGCTGAGGTGGATGTGGAAGGCCTGGTGCAAAGGTGGGTGACAAGCAAGTGGTAATGTTGTCTCATGATGTACAAATGTGTGGCATGCAAGCAGCCGATCCCAAATGTCGCACATGACCTTTCGGCATGGTCATATCCATCGTCCTAATGCTCTACATACATGCTTAATTGACACAAGGCTGGTTGTGTAATGCAGGTGGCTGATGGGAGCCACAACAAATGTCCGTGCATCCCAACCGCTCGCCAACATCGTTAGCAACATTACACACACTGCCAGTGCAACGAAGCGATCACCGAAGAGATTGCAAGAGTGAATGCAGTACCTGCAATCACACCCGCCACCAATGATGCACCACATTTAAAAGAGTTTGCAAAACGATAAAATGCCAGCGCTCGCACTGTCGACAGATATCTCTGTCATATGAAAATTGCCAGTGCTTGTGTTGTCCCAGATATCCAGGAATGTTCAATCAGAGGATTTGCTTTCAAGCTCTGTGTGCAAGCTTGGAACGTAAAAATGAGGGATGGTGTCATTAAGTTTGGGGCTCGCATGCGTGTGATTTGCATGCGCTTATAAGTTTGGCTAGCCCCATTGTTATGGTAGGTTGTTGATTTAGTATTGTTTCTCCTCCGGAACTATCTTGTCCTTGCCCTAGTTTTACTCCTCCCCCCACGGTTTCGTACCTTGCAGAAACTGGTGGTCACGCTTTTGATCATGCCATCGCTTGCACTACTCCTGCCGCCGCAGGGCTAGGATTAGTGATCAGATCACCATGAGCTGTAGGGTGACATTCAAGATCATGTGGTCACTGGGCATTGTATCAACATCTAGGTAATATCGCAGCTAGAGGAGTTTGGTGTGGGACATACCGCCATGTTTGAGAAGGTAGTTTTGTTGCATAACTAATTGGACACACACCGTCTACAAGGCCACAGAGACATAGGTTTACAAATGCCCTGTCGTCAGATCAACCGTATGCAGCCTCGATGCTTCCACATCTACACCCTCCCACCCCTCACCCTCACCCTGCGTGTCAGCCATGATACTTGTCCAGTAAAACAGCATCCACATGCGAATGCACAGTCCCTTGTATGCATGCACATTCCTGCAACACTACACTGTCTACTGTATCTTCAGCTCAACCAGCTCTACCTAATCTTGTCAACGCCCGCGAGCAAGGACATAGAATCATACTTGTGCGCAAACAGTGCATCAGCAGCATAATGACCAAGCATAGTTTTTCCTCCATATCCCCATATGCTGCAAGACACCATCACCCCAGCAGCACCCCACCTAGCCTTGCTTGTGGCAGGTACCAAGGGTTGATCATTGAATGGGCATTGCTTATGATCCAATACCACTTGCATCAGGCCACCTTTGGCCCACACCACATCAAAATGTCCACCTCAAGGTGCCAGCAAGCGTGAATCACAGCATCCTGCGCCATACCCTACACAAATAGCGAGTGCCCGCTTACGCGCGTGGCAGACCATTGCACATCAGCAAGTGCAAGGCAGAGCCCATATAAAGCACTGCTGTACAGCAGCACTTTCGACTCAGCTCACGCACTAGAAAAACGCAGGCACCAGGTGAAAAGAATTGCATGCAGGCAAGGACTTCCATCACCATAGACAAGCTTGCCAACATGCTTCTGAAGCTGATAGATTGCTCGCCACGCATCACAAGAACAGGCAGCAAGGAGTGCTGCCACCACTCACTGGCCAACTGCCACCAACCGACGCCCTGACTTTTGGGGGGGTGAAGGTGTGGGGGAAGGAGAGGACGACCCTGAGCGGGGAGGGGAGGAAGAGGACGAGGGAGAAGGTGAAGGGGAGGAGGGGGAGGAGGAAGGTGAGGGGGAAGGCACCTTCGCATTGTCAGGCGGGCCTGAGAATGACACCACCTGCAGCAACATTACCAGCAACGAGTTTGCTTAGTGCGCAGAGTGACAAGCATTAGCAGCGCTGCATCCTACATCAAGACGCACTTCCCACTGCTATGGCACACTGACAGCTCATGGCTGGGCAACACACTAAGCGATGAGGCCACCCACCTTCTGGCCAAAAGCCTTGGCAGCAGCATGCTGCGCATCCAAGTCATGAGGATATTGACGAAGGAGTGAACTGCATGGCGTGCAACACACACAAACTCAGTCACATCATTGACAGAAGCGGCAAACAAAGCACTGCTGTTTTGCCTCTGCGTCTATTGCTTGGGCAGCACCTGACCTGAGCTTTTGCACTGAGGGGTTGAGTGGCTGCTGGAAGTCAGCAGGGCAGGGGGTCTCCTGGTACTCAATGCCCACCACACCCTTCCCTGGGTCGGCGAACTGCAGGACAGCCACCACCGCAGCAAGGCAGGTCACATCGACTGGTGCTTAGCTGGCAGGTGTGCGAGGCAGTCTGTGCATACAATACATCATTTTGATGTACCGACAGCTGAACTAAGTACAGCATTGTTCACCTTTTTGAAAGCCCAGATACCCAAGTCAAAGTGGTCCATGTCCCACAGCACCAGCGCTTGTTGGAGTAAGCGTTGTTTGGATAGTGGCAAGGGCTGCAGCAGCATAAACATGCCGGTGCAAGAACAGGCATTATGGCGACATCAAGTGTTGCGTGATCAGTAGCGCTGAACGTAGCAGGGGCAGCGACAAGAGGTCCACAATGGAATAGGTGACGTGGCACTTATAGCTACAGGCAAATCAGCACGACTAGCAGCAGCAACGGTGCAAACAGCAGCGGTGCAAGCAGCAGCAGCAGTACAACCTACCAGTTGTCAGTGATGACCACAGTGACAGGGTCCTGGTTGTAGCACTCATGGTTGCGGTCAATCTGCTGACCATAGTTGTCCCTCACTGTCATGGGCTTGCAGCGAATCTTGTAGCAACGCCTGCAGCATCAGATATACAATCTCAGGTGCCCATCTGATCATGCTAGTGACATGGCACCAGCAGCTACAGCAGAAGCAGCAGCAAAGATAGGCAAGTAGCTAGTGATGTGATCAGTGAACCCATCCCACCCACAACCCATGCTTACGACTAGTACTAGAGCAGATGCCACTGACAGCCAAACAGGCACCTGCTTGGCAGTTTGCAGTTGTATAGGCAAGATGAACATCATAAAGTGCAGCAGATTCATGTCATGCACATCATTACCAGCAGTGCAAGACATTCCGAACAGAATGCAAGCATACACGCAAGCAGGGATGCGTGCATGGCTTCTTGCCTGCCCTCCCCTTCAGGCCCTGGTGGCCATTTGCTGGCCCTGGTGGCCCCAGTCCTCCCTCACACACGTCACACCGACCAGGACAGTCACACGGCCATGCAGGCTGGGCCAAGCGGCCGGCTGCTGCGGCTGCGCAACACAAGCCCGGACCAGCAGCAGAAGGTAGGTTGGGTCCAAGCATGGAGAAAGGAGACCTTCCATCGCCCCTGCCAACTATCCAGCATCAGCATCCGCACCCGCACAGCTTCACAACATACTATCACATTTCTCCAGGCACCGTCACCAAGCAGCAGCCCCATGTGCAATCATTTCTTTACAGCCAGCTCGACACCACCACTTCCATCCCAACCCAGACAGCATAAACTCACCCGCAGCTACCACCAAAGCGTGGGTGCCCATCATTCATGGCTGCCACCATCCAGTTCTGGTTCCCACCAAACTTGTTGCCAAGGTACCCTGAGCAGGAGGCAAGGGCAATAAGCCGGTCTAGTCATATTAACATATTAACACCTAATGTCAGTGCTGGGCTGGTGCTCTGGTGCAGTGCTGGGTGCTGTCACATGCAGCACTCACCATACATGCATGAACCGGAGTGAACAGACATCCTGCAGCCAAGCGAGGGGAGGATGCAGAGTGGCAATGCGAGCAGAACAGTAAAGCAGCACTGAGCTGGCAGCATACGTGAAGGGCCTGGTGCCTGTTCACGTTGTCATTGCAGGGCAGTGTAGAGGTAGGCACTCAGCACGCGGTCCCTAGCTAGGAGCGAGCAACATAGTCCATCACGTGAGACTCACCAGGCAGCGTCGTCGTACCACGTTGCTCGACCGACCTTCCACTGGGCGGAAGCAGGGACGGCCAGCAGCAAGGTAAGTAGCGCAAAAATGGAGGCCGGCGACGATTGACTCAAGGGTCGTGGGTGCACTAGCCTGCCACTCGACAAGGGCCACTCGGACCGCTCAGGGGCATCGCACGGGCTGCGCAACTGCGGCATACTGGGGTGACCCTGCAAACATAGCAACAAGCGCGCCATTGACCCACCGAGAGCCGCATGACTGGGAGGCGGGTGGTGCGATTAGTGAAGCAACAGCTAAAAGTGGCAGTAAAGAATTTGGACACAGAACGGTGAGGTGCTAAGCCGCCGTCCTAAGCGACTCTTGGGAACCTGTCTGGCGCTGCGGCCCTCTCGCTATCGCAAAGCTGTAATAGCTAGGGCGTGCGCATGCTAGGGCAATTGGCGGTTCAACAAGGTGACGGCCTTTGGCGGCAACAGCGTGCGAACCTAGATCAAGTGCTCCTCGGCGAGCGCCGCTAGCTCACCTGTGATTGCTTAAGGAATCCGAGGCTGGATGCAGCGAGCTTTGAACTTGTGGCCAAGGGTGCAGTAGTTGCTCGGCTGCGACACACGAGTGATCTCTGGAGTGTGCTGCGAGTGTGTGCCGACGAATGCAAAGCTCACCATATGATCCGCCGGGTCACACAACAGGCAATGAGAAGTGATCTACCCCGCCACTGGCCCCGCAAACCTTCGTTGTTCATGTCACAAAGTCCTTGACTATGCCAACGAGTAGCACGTTGCTGGGATAGCGTGGCACAGCGCGCACGCCTGAAGCTGTAGAAGCGCGGGCTCGAGCACTCCTAGTCAGGTACCACAAGGTCTCTTTGGCGAAAATTACCGAGAGCCATTTGATGCCGCGCTTACACAGCCTTGGTCAGCGAGCCTTCCCGATATGCCTACAGCATCGAAGGGCCTGCACGACTGCCTGCCCACCAAGTCAACTGGCAAGGTTACAGTAGATGGCTGCGGCGTTCTTTCTTAAGTGAGTGCTAGTAGGTACGGTCTACAACAGCGCTAGCGCGAGGGCCGGCGGTTATGTTCGGTAACCGGGTGGCTCGCAGCTCGCTCGCAACATGCCTAAGCGTTGCACTGGCCCTCCTCCTCCACCGCATCAAAGCATATACTATGAGCTGCATGTCTGAAGGAACTGTTTTTTCTGGTCTCTCCTTCGACGACATTATCGAAAGGGCTGATGAATGACGAGAGCTTCCTATGCCTTCTTATGCTTTCTTATGATATCCTCTGCTGTCCTATGCTTTCCTATGCTTTCCTATCCTTCCTATTCTTACTACGCTGACTGCGTCGGCCCATCGCTAATTGTGGCCGCCAGTTTGCATCATTTGTGCCGCTGATGAACGCTGGTGGTAGCTTGGAGGAACCAAAACGACCTCTACAAGTTTCGCAGCCTGGTGAGCGCGAGATGATGGGGTAATATAGACATGCGCATGGTAGGTATGTCTGGGTATATCTATGGGTGCTAACCTAAAGGATACGCTACCAAAAGTTGCAGAAATTCTCGGGCCACACCGCTTGCATCTCTACAGGAGGTCAGCACGGCGTTTGATGCACTTCCTGCCTAGAGATAAGGGTTCAATTAACCGTAATTTCAAGAGCCTCCCAACCTGCGCAGGGCAGATGTAATACACTGCAGATCCTTCTCATGGGAGCGATGAGTAAACGTCAAAGCTAGGGCGCAAAACCTAGACGGATGCGCAGCAGCAATAAGCAGCAAATCTATCCTAAAAACAGCACGGCAGAATTGCATGCCGGCACCCCATCACGGCACGCCGACCGACCGACTAGAGACCGCTCTACCTCGCTCGTCGTTGCGGCGTTGTTGTTTCATGTGCACTGCCAACTACGGTCGCCCGCCCCGCCCCGCCCCGCCCCGCCCCGCCCCGCCCCGCCCCGCCCCGCCCCGCCCCGCCCCGCCCCGCCCCGCCCCGCCCCGCCCCGCCCCGCCCCGCCCCGCCCCGCCCCGCCCCGCCCCGCCCCGCCCCGCCCCGCCCCGCCCCGCCCCGCCCCGCCCCGCCCCGCCCCGCCCCGCCCCGCCCCGCCCCGCCCCGCCCCGCCCCGCCCCGCCCCGCCCCGCCCCGCCCCGCCCCGCCCCGCCCCGCCCCGCCCCGCCCCGCCCCGCCCCGCCCCGCCCCGCCCCGCCCCGCCCCGCCCCGCCCCGCCCCGCCCCGCCCCGCCCCGCCCCGCCCCGCCCCGCCCCGCCCCGCCCCGCCCCGCCCCGCCCCGCCCCGCCCCGCCCCGCCCCGCCCCGCCCCGCCCCGCCCCGCCCCGCCCCGCCCCGCCCCGCCCCGCCCCGCCCCGCCCCGCCCCGCCCCGCCCCGCCCCGCCCCGCCCCGCCCCGCCCCGCCCCGCCCCGCCCCGCCCCGCCCCGCCCCGCCCCGCCCCGCCCCGCCCCGCCCCGCCCCGCCCCGCCCCGCCCCGCCCCGCCCCGCCCCGCCCCGCCCCGCCCCGCCCCGCCCCGCCCCGCCCCGCCCCGCCCCGCCCCGCCCCGCCCCGCCCCGCCCCGCCCCGCCCCGCCCCGCCCCGCCCCGCCCCGCCCCGCCCCGCCCCGCCCCGCCCCGCCCCGCCCCGCCCCGCCCCGCCCCGCCCCGCCCCGCCCCGCCCCGCCCCGCCCCGCCCCGCCCCGCCCCGCCCCGCCCCGCCCCGCCCCGCCCCGCCCCGCCCCGCCCCGCCCCGCCCCGCCCCGCCCCGCCCCGCCCCGCCCCGCCCCGCCCCGCCCCGCCCCGCCCCGCCCCGCCCCGCCCCGCCCCGCCCCGCCCCGCCCCGCCCCGCCCCGCCCCGCCCCGCCCCGCCCCGCCCCGCCCCGCCCCGCCCCGCCCCGCCCCGCCCCGCCCCGCCCCGCCCCGCCCCGCCCCGCCCCGCCCCGCCCCGCCCCGCCCCGCCCCGCCCCGCCCCGCCCCGCCCCGCCCCGCCCCGCCCCGCCCCGCCCCGCCCCGCCCCGCCCCGCCCCGCCCCGCCCCGCCCCGCCCCGCCCCGCCCCGCCCCGCCCCGCCCCGCCCCGCCCCGCCCCGCCCCGCCCCGCCCCGCCCCGCCCCGCCCCGCCCCGCCCCGCCCCGCCCCGCCCCGCCTTTCACTGGTGCAGGCTGCGTCGGAGTGCCATCGTTGGGCAAGTAATAACTCGACATTGTAGCGAAGTGCGAATGGATAGAGGTCTCTCTAGGCAGCCACACAGAAAAAGGGACCCCCCTGCACAAACTGGCATGTGGTGAGCTGACCACTGTGAGTTATTAGACTTTCGAGTTATTACTTTGTTCGTAACTCAACGACACAGCTGTTGGAGAAGAAAGCACGGCATTTCATTGAGTAGGCTTGTGGGAACATACTTTGGCGTGACTCAACGCTGCCTTGCAGGATTTTGTAAGCTACTCCGACCGCCCGGACCCTGTCCCCTCGCACCCCCTAGCAGCCCCACCACCTCCCAGCCCCCGCAGAAGCCTCACACCCCCTCCCGCCCCCTCCCAGCCCCCCTACTGCCCCGCCACCCCTTCCCAACCCCCCCCAATCCCCTCCCACCTCCTCCTACCACCTCCTACCACCTCCTCCCACCTCCTCCCGCCACACCCTCCCCCACCCCCCCCACCCCCTCCCACCTCCTCCCAGCCCCTCCCACCCCCTCCTAGCCCCCTCACTGCCCCGCCAACCCTTCCCACCCCCTCTCAGCCCCTCCCACCCACGCCCACCCCTTCCCACCCATCTCAGCCCCTACCACCCCCTCCCACCCCTTCCCACCCCTGGCCCTAGCAAGTCATTGCAAGACGCAAACCCATGGTTCAGAGCCGGCGGCGTGCTCATCTTGCAGCACTTGTAAAGTCACCAAGGGCTGCTTATCTGCACAGTCCTAATGGCTTGAAAGCCGCAGCAAGGAAAGCTGAAGCTATTGCTTTGGAGGTGCAGCCAGCAGCAGAAGAGGACAGGGCAGCGGCTGCCAATATATATATATCTGCTTGAGCTCATGTCCATGCGTACCCACATCGATGCCATTGACGGCGTGGACGTGCTTGACTTTGCACAGCGGCTCCCAGCAGGAGCTTATGAAGGGGTGGCTGAAGCCCAAGCTGAAGAGTCTTGTCATGGCCCACATTCGCAACACATTGACCGGCCTGCATGGGGATGAGCGGGAGGCAGGTGCTGATGCTGATGCTGGTGCTGGCGCCGCCCCTGGGCTGCCCACCCCTCTTGCTGCCCCCCCCTGGCAGCAGCTGGCAGCTGGTGCTGGCGCCGCCCCTGGGCTGCCCACTTCTCCTGCTGCCCCCCCCTGGCAGCAGCTGGCAGCTGGTGCTGGCGCCGCCCCTGGGCTGCCCACCCCTCCTGCTGCCCCCCCCTGGCAGCAGCTGAGCTGGTGCAGGTGCTCCCCCTGAGCTGCTCACATCTCCAGCCGAGCAGCAAGGGGCCCCATCGCAGCTGGACACGAGCTCTACACGCAAGCGGAGGGCGGGCGTGAGAGATGGGACCCAACCTGATGAGCAAGGTAATAGAGCAATAGCCTCCACACCTTGTAGGGTTGTGTAGAGTGGCCAAGTCATCAGTACTGCTCACGAACAAGTCAAGCATCGCAGCAACCTTGTATATTTCTGAGCATGGGTGAAGGGGCGTTGTTATATCGCTTTGGCATGCCATGTGAATCGTTTTGACTGCGCGACTGTGCCTCACTGTGCGCAGGTGCTCCTGGGCCACGTCGGTCACGGCGGTCGGTCGCGGCGAGGCCCGCATGAGCATAAATGGCATGAATTTGAATGTCAAGATTTGAGCCGCCATAGCACTCAGCACACTGCACTATATTTAATGTTACAAGCTGCACCACATAGCTGACAGAGTCCTCCATCCAGTGATGTGCGTAGCATAAATAGAAACCACGGGGCTGAGACGCGGCGTCGTTTTGATTACCAGGGGTCGGTTTTCTGTTGGTTGGGGACACCTGACTCGTACCTCGTTTATATTTATAGCTTGAAGACTGCCAGTGTTTGTGTTGTCCCAGATATCCAGGAATGTTCAATCAGAGGATTCGCTTCCAAGCTTTGTGTTCCAGCTTAGAATGTAAAAATAAGGATGGAATCATTAAGACTTGAGACTTGAGACTTGAACTTAATTTAAGTTCATGCGTATCATTTGCATGCACTTATACGTTTGGCTTGCCCCATTTGTATGGTAGGTTCTTGATTTGGTATTGTTTCTCCTCCGGAACTATTTTGTCCCTGCCCTAGCTTTACTCCTCCCCCATCTTGGCGGTTGCACGATTTCGTACCTTACTGAAACTGGTGGTCACGCCTTCGATCATGCCAACGCTTGCACTACTTCTGCCGCCGCAGGGCTAGGACTGGTGATCAGATCAGCATGAGCTGTAGGGTGACATTCAAGATCATGTGGTCACTGGCCATTGTATCAACATCTGGGTAATATCGCAGCTAGAGGAGTTTGGTGTGGGGCATACCGCCATGTTTGAGAAGGTAGTTTTGTTGCATAACTAATTGGACACACACCGTCTACAAGGCCACAGAGACATAGGTTTACAAATGCCCTGTCGTCAGATCAACCGTATGCAGCCTCGATGCTTCCACATCTACACCCTCCCACCCCTCACCCTCACCCTGCGTGTCAGCCATGATACTTGTCCAGTAAAACAGCGTCCACATGCGAATGCACAGTCCCTTGTATGCATGCACATTCCTGCAACACTACACTGTCTACTGTATCTTCAGCTCAACCAGCTCTACCTAATCTTGTCAACGCCCGCGAGCAAGGACATAGAATCATACTTGTGCGCAAACAGTGCATCAGCAGCATAATGACCAAGCATAGTTTTTCCTCCATATCCCCATATGCTGCAAGACACCATCACCCCAGCAGCACCCCACCTAGCCTTGCTTGTGGCAGGTACCAAGGGTTGATCATTGAATGGGCATTGCTTATGATCCAATACCACTTGCATCAGGCCACCTTTGGCCCACACCACATCAAAATGTCCACCTCAAGGTGCCAGCAAGCGTGAATCACAGCATCCTGCGCCATACCCTACACAAATAGCTTGTGCCCGGGTACGCGCGTGGCAGACATTGCACATCAGCAAGTGCAAGGCAGAGCCCATATAAAGCACTGCTGTACAGCAGCACTTTCGACTCAGCTCAGGCACTAGAAAAACGCAGGCACCAGGTGAAGAATTGCATGCAGGCAAGGACTTCCATCACCATAGACAAGCTTGCCAACATGCTTCTGCTGAAGCTGATAGATTGCTCGCCACGCATCACAAGAACAGGCAGCAAGGAGTGCTGCCACCACTCACTGCTGGCCAACTGCCACCAACCGACGCCCTGACTTTTGGGGGGGTGAAGGTGTGGGGGAAGGAGAGGACGACCCTGAGCGGGGAGGGGAGGAAGAGGACGAGGGAGAAGGTGAAGGGGAGGAGGGGGACGAGGAAGGTGAGGGGGGAGACACCTTCGCATTGTCAGGCGGGCCTGAAAATGACACCACCTGCAGCAACATCACCAGCAACGAGTTTGCTTAGTGCAAAGAGTGACGAGCATTAGCAGCGCTGTATCCTACATCAAGGCGCACTTCCCACTGCTATGGCACACTAAGCTCATGGCTGGGCAACACACTAAGCGGTGAGGCCACCCACCTTCTGGCCAAAAGCCTTGGCAGCAGCATGCTGCGCATCCAAGTCATGAGGATATTGACGAAGGAGTGAACTGCATGGCGTGCAACACACAAAAACTCAGTCACATCATTGACAGAAGCGGCAAACAAAGCACTGCTGTTGTGCCCCTGCGTCTATTGCTTGGGCAGCACCTGACCTGGGCTTTTGCACTGAGGGGTTGAGTGGCTGCTGGAAGTCAGCAGGGCAGGGGGTCTCCTGGTACTCAATGCCCACCACACCCTTCCCTGGGTCGGCGAACTGCAGGACAGCCACCACCGCAGCAAGGCAGGTCACATCAACTGGTGCTTAGCTGGCAGGTGTGCGAGGCAGTCTGTGCATGCAGTACATCATTTTGATGTACCGACAGCTGAACTAAGTACAGCATTGTTCACCTTTTTGAAAGCCCAGATCCCCAAGTCAAAGTGGTCCATGTCCCCACAGCACCAGCGCTTGTTGGAGTAAGCGTTGTTTGGATAGTGGCAAGGGCTGCAGCAGCAGAGCATGCCGGTGCAAGAACAGGCATTGTGGCACATTCAGTGCTGCGTAGTCAGTAGCGCTGAACGTAGCAGGGGCAGCGACAAGAGGTCCACAATGGAATAGGTGACGTGGCACTTATAGCTACAGGCAAATCAGCACGACTAGCAGCAGCAACGGTGCAAACAGCAGCGGTGCAAGCAGCAGCAGCAGCAGCACAACCTACCAGTTGTCGGTGATGACCACAGTGACGGGGTCCTGGTTGTAGCACTCATGGTTGCGGTCAATCTGCTGACCATAGTTGTCCCTCACTGTCATGGGCTTGCAGCGAATCTTGTAGCAACGCCTGCAGCATCGGATATACAATCTCAGCTGCCCATCTGATCATGCTAGTGACATGGCACCAGCAGCTACAGCAGAAGCAGCAGCAAAGATAGGCAAGTAGCTAGTGATGTGATCAGTGAACCCATCCCACCCGCAACCCATGCTTACGACTAGTACTAGAGCAGATGCCACTGACAGCCAAACAGGCAACTGCTTGGCAGTTTGCAGTTGTATAGGCAAGATGAACATCATAAAGTGCAGCAGATTCATGTCATGCACATCATTACCAGCAGTGCAAGACATTCCGAACAGAATGCAAGCATACACGCAAGCAGGGATGCGTGCATGGCTTCTTGCCTGCCCTCCCCTTCAGGCCCTGGTGGCCATTTGCTGGCCCTGGTGGCACCAGTCCTCCCTCACACACGTCACACCGACCAGGACAGTCACACGGCCATGCAGGCTGGGCCAAGCGGCCGGCTGCTGCGGCTGCGCAACACAAGCCCGGACCAGCAGCAGCAGGTAGGTTGGGTCCACGCATGGAGAAAGGAGCCCTTCTATCGTCCCTGCCAACTATCCAGCATCAGCATCCGCACCCGCACAGCTTCACAAGATACTATCACATTTCACCAGGCACCGTCACCAAGCAACAGCCCCATGTGCAATCATTTCTTTACAGCCAGCTCGACACCACCACTTCCATCCCAACTCAGACAGCATAAACTCACCCGCAGCTACCACCGAAGCGTGGGTGCCCATCATTCATGGCTGCCACCATCCAGTTCTGGTTCCCACCAAACTTGTTGCCAAGGTACCCTGAGCAGGAGGCAAGGGCAATAAGCCGGTCTAGTCATATTAACATATCAACACCTAATGTCAGTGCTGGGCTAGTGCTCTGGTGCAGTGCTGGGTGCTGTCACATGCAGCACTCACCATACATGCATGAACCGGAGTGAACAGACATCCTGCAGCCAAACAAGGGGAGGATGCAGAGTGGCAATGCGAGCAGAACAGTAAAGCAGCACTGAGCTGGCAGCATACGTGAAGGGCCTGGTGCTGTGTAGAGGTAGGCACTCAGCACGCGGTCCCTAGCTAGGAGCGAGCGCCATAGTCCATCACGTGAGGCTCACCAGGCAGCGTCGTCGTACCACGTTGCTCGACCGACCTTCCACTGGGCGGAAGCAGGGACGGCCAGCAACAAGGTAAGTAGCGCAAAAATGGAGGCCGGCGACGATGGATTCAAGGGTCGTGGGTGCACTAGCCTGCCACTCGACAAGGGCCACTCGGACCGCTCAGGGGCATCGCACGGGCTGCGCAACTGCGGCATACTGGGGTGACCCTGCAAACATAGCAACAAGCGCGCCATTGACCCACCGAGAGCTGCATGACTGGGAGGCGGGTGGTGCGATTAGTGGGGCAACAGCTAAAAGTGGTAGTAAAGAATTTGGACACAGAATGGTGAGCCGCCGTCCTAAGCGACTATCGAGAACATGTCTGGCGCTGCGGCCCTCTCGCTGTCGCAAAGCTGTAGTAGCAAGGGCGTGCGCATGCTAGGGCAATTGGCGGTTCAACAAGGTGACGGCCTTTTGCGGCATTGGCGTGCGAACCTAGATCAAGTGCTCCTCGGCGAGCGCCGCTAGCTCACCTGTGATTGCTTAAGGGATCCGAGGCTGGATGCAGCGAGCTTTGAATTTGTGGCCAAGGGTGCAGTAGTAGCTCGGCTGCGACACACGAGTGATCCCTGAAGTGTGCTGCGAGTGTGTGCCGATGAATGCAAAGCTCACCATTTGATCCGCCGGGTCACACAACAGGCAATGAGAAGTGATCTACCCCGCCATTGGCCCCGCAAACCTTCGTTGTTCATGTCACAAAGTCCTTGACTATGCCAACGAGTAGCACACCGCCATGATCAGCTTGGCATAGCGCGCACGCCCCAAGCTGTAGCCCCGCGGGCTCGAGTACTCCTAGGGTCACACCTAGGATAAAGGCACAATGGCACCAGTCACTATTTGCTGTGTAGAAGTGTAGGGGCTCCCCGGGATAGGGATACAGAGCCAGGCAAGCAGCCAGCGACCCAGTACAGAGCGCAGCCTGCTGTATCACATGCACAATTTGTCACGATCACTCGCAGTCCGTCAGTGACCCTCAAACGCTAGAATCACCGCGCCGCTTACCATCAGTGCGCAGCTTCTAACGCGAAAAAAGCTATCATTAACGGTGCATTAGTAAGTGATTGCTTAATAGGTAAAGAAAAAGAAAGGTGGACCCCTACGGTGATAGGGTGGTCCGCGACCCCGTCCAGGGGCCCCGCCCCGCCCCGCCCCGCCCCGCCCCGCCCCGCCCCGCCCCGCCCCGCCCCGCCCCGCCCCGCCCCGCCCCGCCCCGCCCCGCCCCGCCCCGCCCCGCCCCGCCCCGCCCCGCCCCGCCCCGCCCCGCCCCGCCCCGCCCCGCCCCGCCCCGCCCCGCCCCGCCCCGCCCCGCCCCGCCCCGCCCCGCCCCGCCCCGCCCCGCCCCGCCCCGCCCCGCCCCGCCCCGCCCCGCCCCGCCCCGCCCCGCCCCGCCCCGCCCCGCCCCGCCCCGCCCCGCCCCGCCCCGCCCCGCCCCGCCCCGCCCCGCCCCGCCCCGCCCCGCCCCGCCCCGCCCCGCCCCGCCCCGCCCCGCCCCGCCCCGCCCCGCCCCGCCCCGCCCCGCCCCGCCCCGCCCCGCCCCGCCCCGCCCCGCCCCGCCCCGCCCCGCCCCGCCCCGCCCCGCCCCGCCCCGCCCCGCCCCGCCCCGCCCCGCCCCGCCCCGCCCCGCCCCGCCCCGCCCCGCCCCGCCCCGCCCCGCCCCGCCCCGCCCCGCCCCGCCCCGCCCCGCCCCGCCCCGCCCCGCCCCGCCCCGCCCCGCCCCGCCCCGCCCCGCCCCGCCCCGCCCCGCCCCGCCCCGCCCCGCCCCGCCCCGCCCCGCCCCGCCCCGCCCCGCCCCGCCCCGCCCCGCCCCGCCCCGCCCCGCCCCGCCCCGCCCCGCCCCGCCCCGCCCCGCCCCGCCCCGCCCCGCCCCGCCCCGCCCCGCCCCGCCCCGCCCCGCCCCGCCCCGCCCCGCCCCGCCCCGCCCCGCCCCGCCCCGCCCCGCCCCGCCCCGCCCCGCCCCGCCCCGCCCCGCCCCGCCCCGCCCCGCCCCGCCCCGCCCCGCCCCGCCCCGCCCCGCCCCGCCCCGCCCCGCCCCGCCCCGCCCCGCCCCGCCCCGCCCCGCCCCGCCCCGCCCCGCCCCGCCCCGCCCCGCCCCGCCCCGCCCCGCCCCGCCCCGCCC
This sequence comes from Haematococcus lacustris, assembly GCA_030144725.1. Classification (NCBI taxonomy): domain Eukaryota; kingdom Viridiplantae; phylum Chlorophyta; class Chlorophyceae; order Chlamydomonadales; family Haematococcaceae; genus Haematococcus; species Haematococcus lacustris. The sequence continues at coordinate 2,454,369 of JASKMD010000019.1, read as the reverse complement.
CGCCCCGCCCCGCCCCGCCCCGCCCCGCCCCGCCCCGCCCCGCCCCGCCCCGCCCCGCCCCGCCCCGCCCCGCCCCGCCCCGCCCCGCCCCGCCCCGCCCCGCCCCGCCCCGCCCCGCCCCGCCCCGCCCCGCCCCGCCCCGCCCCGCCCCGCCCCGCCCCGCCCCGCCCCGCCCCGCCCCGCCCCGCCCCGCCCCGCCCCGCCCCGCCCCGCCCCGCCCCGCCCCGCCCCGCCCCGCCCCGCCCCGCCCCGCCCCGCCCCGCCCCGCCCCGCCCCGCCCCGCCCCGCCCCGCCCCGCCCCGCCCCGCCCCGCCCCGCCCCGCCCCGCCCCGCCCCGCCCCGCCCCGCCCCGCCCCGCCCCGCCCCGCCCCGCCCCGCCCCGCCCCGCCCCGCCCCGCCCCGCCCCGCCCCGCCCCGCCCCGCCCCGCCCCGCCCCGCCCCGCCCCGCCCCGCCCCGCCCCGCCCCGCCCCGCCCCGCCCCGCCCCGCCCCGCCCCGCCCCGCCCCGCCCCGCCCCGCCCCGCCCCGCCCCGCCCCGCCCCGCCCCGCCCCGCCCCGCCCCGCCCCGCCCCGCCCCGACCCGACCCGCCCCGACCCGACCCGACCCGACCCGACCCGACCCGACCCGACCCGACCCGACCCGACCCGACCTCTCCCTCCCTTCTTTGATGCATGCACGCTCCAAAAGAGCCACTGTGTAATGCAGGTGGCTAATGGGAGCAACAACAAGTCCTAGCATCCCAACCGCTCGCAAACATCGTTAGCAATGTTACACACACTGCCAGTGCAACGAAGCGATCATTGAAGAGATTGGAAGAGTGAATGCATTACTTGCAACTACACCCACCACCAATGATGCACCACACTTAGAAGAGCTGGTGAAGTAATTGAATGCCAGCGCTCGCACTGTCGACAGAGATCTCTGTCATACCTCGTTTATATATATAGCTTGAAGACTGCCAGTGTTTGTGTTGTCCCAGATATCCAGGAATGTTCAATCAGAGGATTCGCTTCCAAGCTTTGTGTTCCAGCTTAGAATGTAAAAATAAGGATGGAAGCATTAAGACTTGAGACTTGAGACTTGAGACTTGAGACTTGAGACTTGAGACTTGAGACTTGAGACTTGAGACTTGAGACTTGAACTTAATTTAAGTTCAGGGCTCGCATGCGTATCATTTGCATGCACTTATACGTTTGGCTAGCCCCATTGTTATGGTAGGTTCTTGATTTGGTATTGTTTCTCCTCCGGAACTATCTTGTCCCTGCCCTAGCTTTACTCCTCCCCCATCTTGGCGGTTGCACGGTTTCGTACCTTACTAAAACTGGTGGTCACGCCTTTGATCATGCCAACTCAGGCGACCCCAACTAACAAAAAATGACAGGAAATGATAGGAAACCGACCCCTGGTAATCAAAACGACGCCGCGTCTCAGCCACGTGGTTTCTATTTATGTTTCGCACATCTCTGGATAGAGGACTCTGTCAGCTATGCGGTGCAGCTTGTAACATTAAATACTGTGCAGTGTGCTGAGTGCTATGGCGGCTCAAATCTTGACATTTAAATTCATGCCAGTTTTGCTCATGCGGGCCTCGCCGCGACCGACCGCCGCGACCGACGTGGCCCAGTAGCCTCTGCAAACAGTCAGGGACAGTCGCCGCAGTCAAAACGATTCACATGGCACGCTCAAACCGATGTAACGACGCCCCTCCACCCATGCTCGGAAGTATACAAGGCTGCTGCATTGCTTGACCGCTTCGTGAGTAGTACCTACTACCTGGCCACTCGGTAAGGCCACTCAAGGTGTGTAGGCCATTGCTACGTTACCTTGCTCGACATGTTGGGTCCGATCCCTCCCGCCCGCCCTCCGCTTGCGTGTCGAGCTTGTGTCTAGCTCCGCCCTGACCCCCTGCTGCTCAGCTGGAGGGGTGAGCGGGTCAGGGGATGCACAAACACCAGCTGCCAGCCGCTGCCAGGGGGGTGCAGCAGGAGGGGTGGGCAGCCCAGGGGAGCGAGGGCAGTGGTAGGGGGGGGGAGGGGGGGGCTGGGGCTGGGAGGGGGTGGGAGTGGGTAGGTGGGCGGGGCTGGGGGTGGGAGGGGCTGGGAGGGGGTGGAAAGGTGGGGGTGGGGCTCAATAGGGGGTGAGGCTTGATAGGATAGGGAGGGCGGGGCTAGGGCTGCGAGGGGGTGGGAGGGGGTGGGAGGGTGGGGCTGGGGCTGGGAGGGGGTGGGATTGCGGGCTGGGGGTGGGAGGGGTGGGGAAGGCGGGGCTGGGGCTGGGAGGGGGCTGGGAGGGAGCAGGTTCCGGGCGGTCGGGGTGGGCTAGTCATTACTGCAAGGCAAACTTGAGTCACGCCAAAGTCATTTCCAACCGGCCTGATCGATGAATGCAGTGCTTTCGGACCTTTTTCTGAAAACACGTTGAATTCAAAGATTATTTGAACCTTCTTATGAAAATTGCCGGGGTTGGGCAGCAGCTTAGCGACCGCCAACCGCACTACGTTCTACGTCGGAGTGCGCTTCAGATTCAGGGCCACCAAGGAGGCGTTGAGGTGCGGTAGGTTGCTAACACACTTTTTTAAGTTACTTGTAATTACTTCAATTATCTACGAGGACCCCCGCACGTGGGCACCAAAGGACCCTTGTTCGTAGATAAATCGAGTAACTTAAAAAGGTGTGTGCGCAAGCTACTGCGCCTCAACGCCTCCTTGGTGGCCCTGAACCTGAAGCGCACTTCGACGTAGCACGTAGTGTTGTTGGCGGTCGCTAAGCTGCTGCCCAACCCCGGCACATTTATAAGAAGGTTCAAAAAATCTTTGAATTTAGCGATGTTTCAGAAAAAGGTCCTTCTTCTCCAGCAAATGCTTCGTTGAGTAATAAACAAAGTTGACACTCGAAGTTTTGCAAAGTCATAGTGGTCAGCTCACAACATGCCGATTTGTGCAAGGGGGTCCCTTTTTCTCTCGGCTGGCCAGAGAGAGACGCACCTTGTCGCGTTTGCAGCAATGTCGAGTGTCAACTCGCCCAACGATGGTACTCCGACGCCGCCTGTACCAACGAAAAGTTCGCGGAGCGAGCCTGGCGGGCTGAAATGTGATTGTACTACTGGCTCGATGCCAGGCGCAGTTCACTTATTGATGCCGCTACATACCACTAGTACGATTGATGGTGAGCAGCTGAGGTGTGTCCGTGATCGCTTGCGCCGGCATGGCCTCAAACACTTGAACTAACGCGCCGCTTGCCAGTAGACGCATTGTAATTCGCAGCTGCCAATGTTAGAAACGCTATCGAAAACGGTGCAGTATTGAGTGAGTATTTGCATGAAGATTACCAACCCCATGTTGGGACATCCTGATGCCAACGCTTGCACTACTCCTGCCGCCGCAGGGCTAGGATTACTGATCAGATCAGCATGAGCTGTAGGGTGACATTCAAGATCATGTGGTCACTGGCCATTGTATCAACATCTGGGTAATATCGCAGCTAGAGGAGTTTGGTGTGGGGCATACCGCCATGTTTGAGAAGGTAGTTTTGTTGCATAACTAATTGGACACACACCGTCTACAAGGCCACAGAGACATAGGTTTACAAATGCCCCGTCGTCAGATCAACCGTATGCAGCCTCGATGCTTCCACATCTACACCCTCCCACCCCTCACCCTCACCCTGCGTGTCAGCCATGATACTTGTCCAGTAAAACAGCATCCACATGCGAATGCACAGTCCCTTGTATGCATGCACATTCCTGCAACACTACACTGTCTACTGTATCTTCAGCTCAACCAGCTCTACCTAATCTTGTCAACGCCCGAGGGCAAGGACATGCAATCATGCTTGTGCGCAAACAGTGCATCAGCAGCATAATGACCAAGCATAGTTTTTCCTCAATATCCACACATGCTGCAAGACACCATCACCCCAGCAGCACCCCACCTAGCCTTGCTTGTGGCAGGTACCAAGGGTTGATCATTGAATGGGCATTGCTTATGATCCAATACCACTTGCATCAGGCCACCTTTGGCCCACACCACATCAAAATGTCCACCTCAAGGTGCCAGCAAGCGTGAATCACAGCATCCTGCGCCATACCCTACACAAATAGCGAGTGCCTGCTTACGCGCGTGGCAGACCATTGCACATCAGCAAGTGCAAGGCAGAGCCCATATACAGCACTGCTGTACAGCAGCACTTTCGACTCAGCTCACCCACTAGAAAAACGCAGGCACCAGGTGAAGAATTGCATGCAGGCAAGGACTTCCATCACCATAGATAAGCTTGCCAACATGCTTCTGCTGAAGCTGATAGATTGCTCGCCACGCATCACAAGAACAGGCAGCAAGGAGTGCTGCCACCACTCACTGGCCAACTGCCACCAACCGACGCCCTGACTTTTGGGGGGGTGAAGGTGTGGGGGAAGGAGAGGACGACCCTGAGCGGGGAGGGGAGGAAGAGGACGAGGGTGAAGGTGAAGGGGAGGAGGGGGACGAGGAAGGTGAGGGGGGAGACACCTTCGCATTGTCAGGCGGGCCTGAAAATGACACCACCTGCAGCAACATCACCAGCAACGAGTTTGCTTAGTGCAAAGAGTGACGAGCATTAGCAGCGCTGTATCCTACATCAAGGCGCACTTCCCACTGCTATGGCACACTAAGCTCATGGCTGGGCAACACACTAAGCGATGAGGCCACCCACCTTCTGGCCAAAAGCCTTGGCAGCAGCATGCTGCGCATCCAAGTCATGAGGATATTGACGAAGGAGTGAACTGCATGGCGTGCAACACACACAAACTCAGTCGCATCATTGACAGAAGCGGCAAACAAAGCACTGCTGTTTTGCCCCTGCGTCTATTGGTTGGGCAGCACCTGACCTGGGCTTTTGCACAGAGGGATTGAGTGGCTGCTGGAAGTCAGCAGGGCAGGGGGTCTCGTGGTACTCAATGCCCACCACACCCTTCCCTGGGTCGGCGAACTGCAGGACAGCCACCACCGCAGCAAGGCAGGTCACATCAACTGGTGCTTAGCTGGCAGGTGTGCGAGGCAGTCTGTGCATACAATACATCATTTTGATGTACCGACAGCTGAACTAAGTACAGCATTGTTCACCTTTTTGAAAGCCCAGATACCCAAGTCAAAGTGGTCCATGTCCCCACAGCACCAGCGCTTGTTGGAGTAAGCGTTGTTTGGATAGTGGCAAGGGCTGCAGCAGCAGAGCATGCCGGTGCAAGAACAGGCATTGTGGCACATTCAGTGCTGCGTAGTCAGTAGCGCTGAACGTAGCAGGGGCAGCGACAAGAGGTCCACAATGGAATAGGTGACGTGGCACTTATAGCTACAGGCAAATCAGCACGACTAGCAGCAGCAACGGTGCAAACAGCAGCGGTGCAAGCAGCAGCAGCAGCAGTACAACCTACCAGTTGTCGGTGATGACCACAGTGACAGGGTCCTGGTTGTAGCACTCATGGTTGCGGTCAATCTGCTGACCATAGTTGTCCCTCACTGTCATGGGCTTGCAGCGAATCTTGTAGCAACGCCTGCAGCATCAGATATACAATCTCAGCTGCCCATCTGATCATGCTAGTGACATGGCACCAGCAGCTACAGCAGAAGCAGCAGCAAAGATAGGCAAGTAGCTAGTGATGTGATCAGTGAACCCATCCCACCCGCAACCCATGCTTACGACTAGTACTAGAGCAGATGCCACTGACAGCCAAACAGGCAACTGCTTGGCAGTTCACAGGTGAAGAGGCAAGATGAACATGAAGCGCAGCAGATTCATGTCAGGCACAACACTACCAGCAGTGCAAGACATTTCGAACAGAATGCAAGCATACACGCAAGCAGGGATGCGTGCATGGCTTCTTGCCTGCCCTCCCCTTCAGGCCCTGGTGGCCATTTGCTGGCCCTGGTGGCACCAGTCCTCCCTCACACACGTCACACCGACCAGGACAGTCACACGGCCATGCAGGCTGGGCCAAGCGGCCAGCTGCTGCGGCTGCGCAACACAAGCCCGGACCAGCAGCAGCAGGTAGGTTGGGTCCACGCATGGAGAAAGGAGCCCTTCTATCGTCCCTGCCAACTATCCAGCATCAGCATCCGCACCCGCACAGCTTCACAAGATACTATCACATTTCACCAGGCACCGTCACCAAGCAACAGCCCCATGTGCAATCATTTCTTTACAGCCAGCTCGACACCACCACTTCCATCCCAACCCAGACAGCATAAACTCACCCGCAGCTACCACCAAAGCGTGGGTGCCCATCATTCATGGCTGCCACCATCCAGTTCTGGTTCCCACCAAACTTGTTGCCAAGGTACCCTGAGCAGGAGGCAAGGGCAATAAGCCGGTCTAGTCATATTAACATATCAACACCTAATGTCAGTGCTGGGCTAGTGCTCTGGTGCAGTGCTGGGTGCTGTCACATGCAGCACTCACCATACATGCATGAACCGGAGTGAACAGACATCCTGCAGCCAAGCGAGGGGAGGATGCAGGGTGGCGATGCGAGCAGATTAGTAAAGTAGCACTGAGCTGGCAGCATACGTGAAGGGCCTGGTGCTGTGTAGAGGTAGGCACTCAGCACGCGGTCCCTAGCTAGGAGCGAGCGCCATAGTCCATCACGTGAGGCTCACCAGGCAGCGTCGTCGTACCACGTTGCTCGACCGACCTTCCACTGGGCGGAAGCAGGGACGGCCAGCAGCAAGGTAAGTAGCGCAAAAATGGAGGCCGGCGACGATTGACTCAAGGGTCGTGGGTGCACTAGCCTGCCACTCGACAAGGGCCACTCGGACCGCTCAGGGGCATCGCACGGGCTGCGCAACTGCGGCATACTGGGGTGACCCTGCAAACATAGCAACAAGCGCGCCATTGACCCACCGAGAGCCGCATGACTGGGAAGCGGGTGGTGCGATTAGTGGGCAACAGCTAAAAGTGGCAGTAAAGAATTTGGACACAGAACGGTGAGGTGCTAAGCCGCCGTCCTAAGCGACTCTTGGGAACATGTCTGGCGCTGCGGCCCTCTCGCTATCGCAAAGCTGTAATAGCTAGGGCGTGCGCATGCTAGGGCAATTGGCGGTTCAACAAGGTGACGGCCTTTTGCGGCATTGGCGTGCGAACCTAGATCAAGTGCTCCTCGGCGAGCGCCGCTAGCTCACCTGTGGTTGCTTAAGGGATCCGAGGCTGGATGCAGCGAGCTTTGAACTTGTGGCCAAGGGTGCAGTAGTTGCTCGGCTGCGACACACGAGTGCACCCTGGAGTGTGCGGCGGGTGTGTGCCGACGAATGCAAAGCTCGCCATTTGATCCGCCGGGTCACACAACAGGCAATGAGAAGTGATCTACTCCGCCATTGCCATTGGCCCAACAAAACAGGATGTCCCAACATGGGGGTAGTAGACTTCATGCTCTCAGTACTGTGCCGCTTTAGGTAGCGTTTGTCACATTGGCAGTTGCGAGCTATCGCGGACACACCTCAGCATCGCGGACACACCTCAGCTGCCCACCATCAATTGTTCTAGTGGTATGTAGCGGCATCCATGTGGGAACTGCACCTGGCATCGAGCCGGAAGTACAATCACATCTCAGCCCACAACCACATTACAGAACATTTTTCGTGGCCGCTACATTCCATTTGTGCACAACCAGCTCACTACGCTAGGTAGATGGGGCCACAGCGATGTGGCTCACCGTGCCAACGAGACCCGTCTCGCCGCTGTGGTTTGTTCGCGGGCACATGTGGCAGTACACGAGCAAAGAATGCAATTGCTTGCGCTGGTGTTCAGATAACGCGGACTAAGTTGCAGCTACCAATGTGACAAACGCTATTGAAAACGGTACAGTATTGCGAGAGTATTGGCATGAACATTATCAACCCCATGCCCGACACCACGCCCGACACCACGGCCCAGCCACGTGGATTTGTTTATGCGTAGCAGCTCCTTGAATATATGGTGCAGTGTGTCTTAACAAATAGCGTGCAGTGTGTGGAGCGCAATGGCGGCTCAAATGTCGACCTTCAAAGTTGTGCTTGTTTTGCTCGTGCGAGCCTCGCCGCGAGCGACCGCCGCGACAGACCTTGCACTAAAACGCCTGAATACAGTCAGGGACACTTTTTCGGTTTGCAAAAATCGACGAAGTACAGAGCACGAACGCGAAGCCCGCAGAGGAAACCAACAACGCCACTAGCACCAGCACGTGAAATGGAGCAAAACGAGACGTCCAGCGCGGAGACAGCTGGTAACATCGGACTCCTACAACACGCGGCTAGCTACCTACCAAGTAAGAAATCCCTGCTACGCAACGCGTTCGTGCTCTGCATCTGCATCTGTCTAACCTACCCAGTGGCGGCTTGCACCATTGGCGACTTGCACGATGGGAAACCCCCTACGAAGCACAAAGAAGGGAAACCCCCAACGAAACAAATGGAAGGGAAACCCCCGACGTTGACCGCACCCCTTGGGACACCCCCGACAACAGCTATACGCAAACACGCAGACAGGACACTCCCGTCGTTAGGCACACCCCCTGAGACATCCCTAGGAATGCTGACACACGCCCATTTAGAGGCACCATTAAAGGGAGGAGCCGAGCAAGAAGATAGGATAAGAGGCCATCGCAAAACGAACACCTCGTTGTTTGCCTGGGAAACAAAACGCCAATCGACAGCCGTCTGGACAGATCTGCAATCGCTAGCACGCTATCACCACAACAACATGCTACCCTGCTACCCTTACAACGCTGCAGGTGGCTTAGCGACAGTCCGGGTGCGGCTGGGCACCCGGGAATACCTGCGAGGAACATTTGCGGGCCGACGACTACCAACGACTCTCTACAGGGGCCAGACCTCGGGAGCCCCGGACAGCGCTAAGCGCAGGCTGGACGCCAGCCTGGCCCATGACGGAGCCCTCATGAGCATCACGGGCCTATTCCCTGGTCAGACGCACGTCGCCTTCACCGCCACAGGCAGCATTAGTGCGGCGGAGCCTACAAGACGCAACATGCCACTCCCTACCCTGCATATCCTCAGCGACCTCAGGGCTACGGAGCAGGACATGCTGATGTGGATGGCAAGGAAGGGCATCGAACCCGTCACGCAGCCCCACCAGGCCAAGGCTGTCCATGGCAGACCGCTGAAGGACCTGTACTACAACGACGTGAGGTACAAGATGGCCAGCTATGAATTCAGCACCACCGTGCAGCAAGCACCACGTCTCCAAGCAGCACATGAGCTGGACCCTTACCTTACCAACATCAGCCACTCACGCGAGTGGCAGGTGGAGACTGGACGCATGCTCATGATCTTCAAGCCAGCCCCTCCCCCGCACAACACCCAGCACCAAACAGCAGTGCGGGCGGTGATCACCGTGGATGCTTCTGAGGCTGGCGCAGCCCTAGACATGCCAGCAACCCTGCTTCTGAAGGACTTCACAGTCGCACGTACTCTGCAACTGGCAGTCTGCAGCATGGCCCTTGCTACCGCTGGAGCACCGCCTAGGGCTGGCACCCCTGGGACCGCCGCCATGTATGCGCAGACCATCCGTCAGTCACAGCCCTTCCCTGTCATGAGTGCCCTGGACACTGCCATGGTGGAGCAGCAGGAAGGGAGCCCTTACATGGTCACGACCTTCAACGACAGGCTGGGCCACATCCTCAGGACCTATGGAATTCTCAAGGTCGAGATCCCAGGCATGTTCACGCTCAAGCTAGTGACCGCCGAATATACAGCGCAAATCCCGCGCTACTGCCTGGCCATTACTGTCCCTCAAGCCGACATCGCGGAGGCGGCCCTGGGGCAAATCCTGGAACTGCTGTCTGGCGCGCATGCGCGGAGCACTGCAGCTACCGTCCTGGTGGCAAAGTACCCCGGCCCCGGTACTTGGGAGCAGCGCCTTTCAGGCCCTGTTCGGCCCCTGACATACAGCAACAACCTTGGCGACATCATGACTGCAGGCACAAACCCTGGAACCTTCAACATCACATCCAAGCAGCCGCTGGGTGAGCGGATCAGCACCAACACGCACGCAGCGGACAGCATGGAGGCTGCCTACCTCCCCTTCTTCACCCTGGAGGGCTACCCTCTCTTTCTCCGCAAGGCCACAGGGGCCATCCTCGTCTCCTTCGCCAGCAACCAGGACCTTGCCAATGCCGTGGCTGCAGCCGCCGTGGACATGGGGGGGATCTTGCAACTGGGAGAAGAGCAGCTGCAAGTTGCCCTCCCTGAGGGGCTGACGGGCTGCAAACCCCCCAGATCAGTGGAGTACCCAGGTTACACCACCTTTGCCATCATCCAGGAGGGCAGCGAGCAGGACAACTACATCAACACAGGCCTCTACAACATCCCTGACCGCAACATGCTGATCCTGCGGGCCATCATCGCAGCCAGCTCCAACACCACCCTCATTGCTGTGCCAGATGCCAACAAGACCCAGAGCGTCCTGGTTAATGCTACCCATGCCCTGGTCAGAGCGCGCACAGCCACAACTGCAGAGTGTACCTTCCAACCTGCAGTGGAGCTTGCTGGCACGCAGCGGGGCCCCACTCGAGACCAGCCACGGGCCAACCCAGCTCCCCTCACGGGCTGGGGCAGCAGCATCGCGCTGGCTGGTCAGATACAAGCCCACCAGGTCAGCAGCCTCCTGGAGCAGCCTGCAGCACCCCCCCCCCCAACCCCAACCCAGGAGGGTCCCCCCCCCAGCCCAACCACCTACCAGAGGAAGGGGCAGGGGCCAAGCGGCCCCTAGCCGGCACATGGGAGCGTCAGACCGCAGGGGCGATGCCCGCCCCCGCCACCCAAGCGCCAGCAACATCAGCGACTTTGATGACATGGCTGGTGGACCCATCCACCCACGGAGATCTGGCAGCGCTGACACGCAGCGCCGTGTCCAGTGGCAGGAGGACATCCCCCCAGCGGCACCAGCCGCTATGCCACAAGGAGGCCTTGCTGCGGCGTTTGGACAGGGTCTACACATGGACGATAACAACGCAGTGAGTGCCACAGGCAGCACCCAACACCTTTACCTAGGGCAGGATACCACACACGACCACGACAACGCATGTGCCACTACCAACCGTGACAACGCATGTGCCACTAACAACCGCCACATCCATACCACTAGCAACGACCCCATGGAGACCTGTCTTGCACCATGCAGGCTATCGGCCAGGACCACGCCCCCCCTCGCACAGGTATGGCCTAAACCACACCACAATAGTACCTACACGCACATCAGCCCTACACAACTCAACCAAGGCCAACCCCAGGGACAAATTCACACCTTGATGAGCAGAACCAATACTCCCACCGTGCGCCTCCTCCCAGGTGGTACGGGAGCGGGGATTGCGACCATGGCCACAGCCGGCTTGTCTACAGCAGGCAACCCCTTCCCCATGGTACGTAATACCTACAGATCCATAACCCGACCCCACCAGACCCAACACACTAGCCACACCCCCCTAGCCCCACCCTCCGCAGCTGCTCAAATGCACACCAACTATTGTCAACACCCTCTACCGCACAGGTCCACCCCCGAGGCTGCTCGTCTACACAGCCCGCTGGCACAGGAATGGGGGAGGAGGGATACCCATCCCTGCCCAGGCAAAGCCAAGCGCCATCAGGTACGCTCCTGCGCCCATGATGCAATACACACGTACGCACCACACCATCTATACCCCAATGTGACACCAACACACACACCACCTATGCCGTGCCATGCAGGACATGGAACGGGTACCAGCCTGGTGTGGGGCCACTCTCGCGCTCTTCGGATGGCGGCAGGCAACCCTGACCCCCCGGTGGGCAACACTCAAGCATGCAACATGAGTCTAGCACCTAGGCCTATGCCGCGCACGTCCACGCAAAGCACCTTATCCACCTATAACATGCAACTAAACTGCCATGGTCAACGAAGGTGGCACCGGACAGCGCGGAGAGGGCTGCCCAGCGCCCTTGCCGAGGCCTGGAGGTCCCTGCCGGAGACCATTCCCTCGCTGCAGGAAATACATCAGGTAATCTCCCACATCGCTCCCACGAGCTCGTCGCAAAACACACAGTACAACCTCCTGACCTCACACCACATACTACTTGCAATTGCAGAGATGCTCATCGACAACAACGGCACTCTAACGAGCAATGCTTTTGGAGAAGACCAGCAGGTGAGTCAGCAAGCACCACACACACAGACTAGAAGCCACCCCACACCACCCAGTTGGCCACCAACTGCCCCCCACGTAGCATCACCTGCCCAAGGCGCCCAACCACAGCCCTGTCCATGGCTCACCACAACCCACACATTCACACCTGACCATCCCCCCTCCCTGCCCCGCAGACCCACACCAGGGCAGAACTCGCAGGCCGGCCTCACAGGCCGGGCACTTGATGGGGCACTCGCTACAGCGGACTACCCAGGTGGGAGCCCAACACACCAGGAACACCACCATCACAAGAGCCAACACCCTGGCGCCACCCATGTCTTGCCCAACCCTGACCGCAGGGAACACCAACCATCCCCTGATCGGCATCAGCGCTAATGGAGCGGGACACACCCAGGAGGTAAGCAAACCTGACAGGAAATACCCCGAAGCAGCCCACAACCAACGAGGGAGCCACACACATACACACCACGCATCAGCCCGGAATCATGACTTTTGCAACCACACCCAGAACATCCACACCGCCACTGGCCAACACACCCGCCCTACCCCTTACTACATTACTGCCACATGTATGACTGCAGGACACTTGGGAGGCCGCAACGGCTGGAAGCAGCTGATAGCTCAGGCTGGCTTTGAACCTAACGCCATAGTCCCGGATAGCACTCTGGCCATAGGCCGGGAGCACAGCCGGGTAGGCAAAAGGCCAACCGTGCCTGCCCACAGCCACATGCCATGGCGAGGTAGACAGGCAGCGACTATCAGCAACTGTGGCTACAACAATTGCCACGGCACTCTCTCTGATTGTGCCCAGGGGCCTATCAGGGCGGCAGATGCGCATAGGGATAGCCATGTAGCAATTCTCCACAGCTGTAGCAATGGGATTGTGCATGGCAGAGAGGAATGTTACAACCCTTGCCAACCCGGTCTCAACAACCAACATACAGATGATAAGCATCCCGGCAACGGGCAGCATCACCACCCACGTACCCCCCCACACAAGAGACGGACCATCGTCAGCCTGGCCAACATGCTCACGACCGTCGCCATTTGCGCACAAATGCTCACCACCATCTGTCTGAACATGGCCCATACCACGCGACCCACCAAGAAAGACTCTGACAGGTGCCTCAATAAACACAGGAAAAGGCTTGGCAGGCTCAGGGCAACAATCCGAACCATCAGCTACAACATAATGACAGGTATGGATGGCACCATACCCGCCTCCAACTCTCTGTGTAAGCTTATCCATAGGTTCCACCTCTCCACACACGGGGCCAACAGCAGCCACCCCCACACAGTCTACCAATATAACAGCACCCTCCACGTCTACTGCTGCTACCAAACTGCTACACATGGGCTAGAGATTGACTGGGCTACATACATAATGAACAACATATCTGCCGCCCTGGCGGTCTACGTGGCCTGGCTCCTGCTAGCAGCTGGGGATGTAGAAGCTAACCCCGGCCCAGCCAGCGAACACTACCAGCAGGCCAGACACAGCTTCGACTGCCAGGTCTACTCTCTAAACAACGCGGCAGGCCACGAATGGGTCACCATGCAAGACATCAACAACTTTTACACTCTCAGGCTCCGCCAACTAACAGACCAACACGAGCGCGGTGCGTGGCGGATGGCAAGAGGCACTCAGGGCTACTCCGACGAAGTCATCGAGATGTACTTACGTACCCGCTTTGGACTAGCAGTACAGAGCATAGCCCTACTACACCAACCCCACGCCTGGTCAGATGAAAACCTGGGTAATCTTGCTAGCCAATATGGCACCCACACGTTTCTGTGTAGGAGGCCAGGCCACAGCATGGCCATGAAGTGCATAGACGGTGCATGGAACCTGCTGGACTCCATGCAAGCTTCACCCACGCCCCTCCTGAACATCCCTGCAGCAACCAAGCGGACTGTGCATCAACTTTTCATTATCACACCCAATACCCGTACACGGGACCAGATGCGCCGGTGCGAGGAAAAGGGCATTCACCATATCATCAGCCATGCTGAACAAACCAGCAACCGCGACTGCCACACTGTAACAGACGACCTCACACACCCCACCACTCAAGCCTGTAACCACGACTACATGGAAAGACAATACGAAGAGTGCTGCCTAGTGCATGCCTTCAACATGGCCATGGGAAAGAAATGCATAGACTACCACGAAGTCATCAACCACTGCAAGCAGCTTGCAGAGCACTTGCAACACCTGGCGCAAGAAGCACGAGAAGCAGGGTATGCGATCCGAGGCCTCAAAACAGACCACATCTATCATGAGAAAGGCAAGTTCTCATCCGACACACTAAACCACTACCTATACCGTAAACACCACGAGATGCGCACGTACCTGCACCCAGCCTCCACCTTTCTACCCACCCAGAGCATTACCCCTGAGGTGATCACTGCCGTTATTGCAAGTTCGGGTGCAACACACAAGGATGCTGTCATCTTGTTATCCTACCAACACGCAACTGCTATCAAACACACAGAACAAGGTTGGCACCAGCTAGACTCATTCAACCGGGTGCCCAAACCACTCTCCACACCTGAGGAATGGGGCAGCCTCCAAGGGAACATACTCACCATATGCACGGGCGATGTAAGGCACACAAGATTCGTTAGGAGGGAGATCTGGATAGCGGACCCGCTGGAGGCTACCAACCCATCAGCCCTAGCAGCACACTTCCAAGACCACTTGGAACCGATAGACCTGACCAAAGACAACACAGAGGCAAGGGAGACCACCGCCACCTTACACGCGACCACCATTAACGCCGAGACCAGCTACACAGCTGATAGCAAGCGCAGGGCGACAGCAGAGGGCATCCCCCAACAGGATGAGCCTACCCGGCTGCTGCGACAGCGCCGGGACACACCCACGGTCACTCTCCGTCCGCAAACAATGCCACGTACTCATCGACCCACTACGCCCCTCGGCAACGCCGCAGACGCTGCCAAAAAGCGCGTACGAACCACCAAGGGACACTGTAACGACACACACACCCAAACCCTCATGTTCAAATATCTCTGCAAACCCAACGCTAAGGCCCACAACACCAAGCCAGTCTCCACCATAGACGACACACCTGAATCTATGACTGACAACGACCTTGGCACGAACCAACATCACAGCCCCCCACCGCCACCCACCCTCAACCGGCAACACATCACCCTCACAACCTTCAATGTCAGAGGCCTACACAGATCTAGAAACGAAGTTCTGAACCTGGTGCACAGCCAAAGCCCGGACATCCTGATCTTGACTGAAACCATGACCCAACCCAGAAGCAACAACCCTAGCTCTGGCTGGCTGAAGAGGGTTATGCCCAACTATACTGTCCATCGCCACCAAGGCCACAGCGAAGTCCTCATTGGCATCAGACACGACCTAGCTATCCAAATGCAAGCTACCATGATGCAACCGTGCACAGATGCGGATGTAAACACCCGCTGCGTCATCCTAAGCCTCCGCCAACGCCAAAGCGAAGAGCTCACACTCGTCGCCACGTACTGGCCCTCGGGGAACAACGATGACGCGCTCCCATTACGGAAGAAGATGCAAGAACATATCCGAACAACCACTGGACACCTGCCCGGCTCACTCATCCTGGCGGGAGACATCAACGCCACGATGAAAACAGAGGATCGCTCCGAGCACACCGAATACACACAAGACAAGATGATGAGGGAGTTCGCCGCAGAGATGCGCCTGTCCGAAGCTGACTCCGGCGAACGGGCCTGGACTTACCAACAACCGCACTGCAACAGCCGCATCGACGCCATTCTGACGCGCGACGCAAGACACGGCCCTGAACACCGCACGCACGTCGACACACACGCATATCTTAGTGACCACAGACCACTCACAGCCACACTGAGTACAGCCCGACTGGGCATAGACCTGGCAGCTCCACAAAAACCTCAGAAGCACAGCCACACCATCCTTACCACCCCCATTACCAATGAGGACAGGGAAGCCTACCGCCTGGCAGTGCAACAACCCAGCTCAGGTGCCCCACAACTGCATGCACACCTGACAGCATACCTTGCTCCCATGTACACTGATGCTATCCACTTCCTGACCAATATCGACAAGGCCAACCCCCAACAACCACAGCGCCTAACGCTGGTGGCAGGCCTCCCAGCCAGGGAAGCTGTAGACACCGCAGCTACCATGCTCACATCCCTACTGCAAACCTGCAGGACGACAGCTATTAAGACATGCAACACTAAGACCCTAACCAGGGGAGGCCAACACTACCAACGCAGGACCATGTGTAGGATTAGAGAGGCACTAGGCAAGAAGCTCAAAAGCACAAGGGAGCTCAGCCGGAAGGCTATAGTGTTTTTTAAGCAAAACAACGTGCACCCAACCATCGATGAACTTATCCCAGAGACGGATACGACAAATGCGGAAACAAGGGAGGCGGTGCAAGCGCGCCAGGGCGACGACACAACCGAAAACCACGTGCAGGCCGCGCTCGCCCGGCTGACCAACTCGTACCGCGACCAAATTCACAAGCTAGACGACGACGACTCCGCACTCGCCATCGCACAAGCCCGTGTCAGAATGCAACAACTAATCAGCACCCAGCCTAAGAAAGCGAACAAATACATCCTACGCCCATCCCGCACTGATCACAAAGGCCTGCAGGCGCTAGCCGACCCCATCACCAACAAGATATGCACGGCCCCGGCCGACCTGAACCGGATAATTACCGAGGCCTATGGAACGAAGCTGGCGCCGCCGACCCCCAAAACTGGCAACTACACAAACACGCAGACAAGAAACTACCCGTGGGCCCGCGCCAAAGCGGACGACCCTTTCACGATGCACACCTGCCAAAACGTACATTGGCTGCACACAGCCATCATGGACAAGGCAAGCTTCCAGGAATGCCTCAGTAGGCTGTCAGGGGGCAAAGCCCCAGGACCAGACGGCATTGAGAACGAGATCATCAAGATGCTGCCGTGGGAGATGAGGGACACCATCCATCAGCTCTTCATCATCATGTGGGCAACAGGTTGCACACCCACCACGTGGAAAACCAGTGACACATGCCTGCTCTACAAGGATAAGGGGCAAGAAACGGACCTTAACTCCTACAGGCCAGTGGGCCTAGCCAACACCGTTTATAAGCTGTGGACCAGCCTCATTACCAAGACGCTGTCTGAGTATGCTGAGGCTAATGGGATGCTCAGCAAGAACCAGGCTGGGTTCCGCTCCCACAGGGACACCACACAACAGCTGCAGATGCTCGTCATGGCCCTTGAGGATGCTAAACTGGCCAAGGCAGATATTTACGCGCTCCTGGTCGACTTCACCAGTGCGTTCAACACCACCTGCCAGGACAAACTACTATGGATCATGCACGATCTAGGCTTCCCCACAGACGCTACGGACGCAGTAAAGGACCTATACACGGGCGCTACAACGCGTTTTAAAACTCCGTACGGCCACACTGACCCGGTACCCGTCAACCGGGGCACCATACAAGGCGACTCTCTCTCGCCCTTCCTATTTCTCATCTACATCGAACCCCTCCTAAGATGGCTGCAAGTGGGCGCGAGAGGCTACAAATTCAAATCAGCAACAGCCGACAGCGGGGAACGCGCCACCGTCAGCAGCATCGACTATGCAGATGACATCGCTCTACTTTGCAACACCCTTCGCAACCTCCGATGCCAAGCAGACAAACTCTCAGCCTTCTCGGACTGGGGTCACCTCATCATCTCACACAGTAAAACCCTCGCAACCGCGGCGCTTCACCACTCGGTCGAAACTGGCATGTGCAGCAACGCGGCCGAAGCGGACAAGCGGGCCCGCCAACAACTCCAAACCGTCAGCCTACAAGGAAAACCCGTCACTTACCACCGCCCGACCTCACCCTTCACCTACCTGGGAGTGCTCATCACCATGACGCTGGACTGGAAACCACAACACACCGCTATGATAACCCAACTCCGCCACAAACTAGAGAGACTCAGACGTTCTTTCGCTAGTGCTAGACAGGCCATACACATCATCCGCACGGCCATCATACCCAGCCTAGCCTACAGCTTCTGCGCCGTGCCCTGCACCCCAGGGGACCTTGAGCTGTATGACAGGTCCATCAATCAATGCGTTAAGCTTAAACTCAGACTCCCCCTAGGAACGCCCAACGCCATCGTCAGAGAAGACGCCGGGAAACTAGGCATGGGCATCAGCTCCACAGCCCAGGAATATCACGCTCGCAACACGACAGCCCTCACACACAGCCTCCAGTCCACAGATGTGACGCACGCCCACATCTCAAGGAGCATGTTACACAAACAAATCACGTGGCTCAATACCCAGGCCAACACTCAAGGACACCGCATGCTCACCCTCTTCCACCATACCCTCAGGGCAAGGCAACTAGTCTACACCTCACTAGCCGGGCTGTCAGCCACGGAAGGGGGACTACCCCTCTACCCCAAGGAATGCCAAACACTAGGCCGCCTCATCACTCAAGCCAGCAGTTCTAATGCACACGATGTCGTCAGCGCCAGCATCACCTGCCTCAAAAGCCTAGGCATCACTCACGCATCTGAGCTCAGCTGCGAGGGCAACACACACATCATCACGGGGAGCATGCTCACATCGAAGTACGGAAAAAAGGTCAAGCAGAAACACATCATCGCCCTCAACAAACTCGCGGCCATGGCGACACAGCCCTCATGCCCTGACGCGACCGCAACGCGCACCATCCGGGACAGCCGCAACACATCACTCACCCTACCGCCTGACCAACGCAAAATCACACCCTGGGCCGCGGGTCTCACGGGACTTGCGCCCACACCCGCCGTGCCAGACACCAGAACCCGCTATATGGATATGAAAGCGTATGCGGCCACGCACGCAACGCAACCAGACACGACGGAACGGGCAGCAGCGGCCGCAGCCCCCGACGCCATTAGGGCGCGCTCACGGCTGCTGCAACGAGAGCAACGAGCAACATCCTCGCACCCAACGGAGCCCACTCGACCCAAAGCGGGCGCTAAACGGCACAAGGACGGTAGACATGTCCACACAATCCCGGCGGACATCGTGCGCATACCAGGCCTTGACCTACCGGGGCTCTCAAGCTGGAAGGTGGACAAAGCCTGCCGGTGCAAGCTCACGGACCTAGGGCACATACTAGGGGCCATGTACGACCACCAGGAGGTCATCACCAACATAGACGGTTGGCAATGGGACGGCATTAATAAGGAAAGCTACTACAAGGTGCACTGGAAACCTACAGTCATAGAACGGTGGGCACTCCACCTATGTGCTAAAGAAGGCTATACACCCACACACATAGAGACCATCAGTAGGGAAGAGGCTAAAGATGTATGCACTTGTGAGCTATGCTGGCTACCAAGAGGCGACTGCCCCACGTGCCACAACTGCAAGAGGGCCTACCACCCAGCCTGCCTCGAGCAAACCCTCCTGTCGGGACACAAGGAGCCAGGCTACTGGCTGTGCCCCATATGCAAGTTTGGCAGCAAGAACTTCAAGACTACCATGCGTCAGTCAGCGCATTCGGACCTCATACGAGTACACTGGCGCCCCACCCTTGAACCGGCACCGCTCATCACGGCACACCTGGACTACACGGCTCAGCGTAACATCTACGACGAGGAAAACAGGACGATACAAGAGGCCAGACATGCGAGGCCTGACGCGAACCTGCCGGACCACACCCGGCAAGGATTACCGGACCCGCACACCTGGCTACCCCGGTGCACCAACCTGCACTCGAAGGCCACCTTTCACACGTACCCCATCAACCCGCAGACGGACATCGTTGGAACGGGCAAATGCGAAACCTTCCTCCAACTGCACCCGCACCTGACCACCCCCGCGATGAGCCTTCGCACGGGGGAGCCCATCATGCCAAAGCACGACCTAGTGCAACATGTAACGGTCCACGACGAGACGGGCCGCACAGCAGGCCTACTGACAAAACAACAACACCAACACCTACACGCTTGGTTACAACACACACCACACGCACGCAACCTGGCCACAGAACTGGTGGCCCTCCTAAGGCGACATGGCACACAAAGCAGCCACCACCCCATGAGAGCGGCACAAGACAAAGCCCTTGCCACTCTACACACCACACTAAGCTTTCCGAGTACCGTCCAAAGGTGGGCTGACCCACTCACAGTTAGACCGGAAACCGCTACCTACTGGAGCCCTGACATCAATGACACGGCCTTCGGTGCACACCACAACTGCCTACTGGTGCGCCACACTGGGCTATCCACATGGAACGTACCGGCAGACGATGCGGTGGCACTCAAATGCGTCAACCATGCTATACACTCAGCTACCCAGGAGGAGGCCATGGCCACCATCATGCTGATCCCTGGGAAAAAGGGCATCTCCTACCCCAAACACATTGACACCCTAAGACGCTACCCAGAATACTGCCAGCACCTGGCCAGCATACCCCCCACCAAGACCACCTGCTCCAAGCCAGGCAAGCACGCCAAGCTCCACATCTACGTCATCTGGAATGCAGCGGGACAACAACTCGTCACCAGAGGCAACCCCCAAGGATGGCTGGCTAGCACTGCCACTGCCCTCCACCCTCAACGAGACACACACCCAATCCACAAGAGACCAACGAATCAAAGCCAGCCGGCCACACCCCCCAGCGGCCACCAACCAACACATGCGCTTGCCGTTGCACAGGGACCTCCCCACCGCGGGGCACCAACGCAGCCACCAACAGCTCACGCAACACTCCACGACACAACCACGGATGGCCGTCACCGAATGGGCCACGCTCGCGTACACGGACGGCAGCTGCATTAAGACCTCGGGGGCAGCCCCAGCGAGCGTCGGGGCGGGGGTCTACATCCCGGAGACCAACGTCCTCATCACCGTCACCCTGGACGACCCAGAAAGCAACACCATCAACAAGGCGGAACTCACGGCGATACACGCGGCACTCACAGCGGGGGCCAAACGCATCGCCACCGACAGCCTCTGCTCTATCTACCAGATCCGCCGAGCCCTCGCTACCCCGATGTCGCTCATCACACACAGGCACAACGACATCCTGACCGCTATCGCTACCCTCATCATCGACAGCCCCGTCACGATCCACTTCTACAAAGTCCGGGCCCACTCGGGAATTATCGGCAACGAAGGCGCCGATGCCCTCGCCAAGCACGCGGCATTACACCCAGAGCTTGCCAACACCCCAGCCTACCGCCCGACCACACGAAAAGAGACCAACACCTGGCTCAGCAACGAAGCCGACGGCGAATCCCCCGCCCCACTGCCGGATTGCCGCCAAAGCGTGCGAGCACACATGCACCGCAAGCACAGCCTCGGTCTCGCCAATCAAGACAGTATCTACTACCAGATGTCCCAGGAGATCACCAAAGCCGCGGCGAAAGGAGCAGGCGCAAGGGTGATGACCGACACGAACATCTCCATACCCGCGCAACGAACTGCCCTCCTCTACCGTACCGGCGGGCTCTATAACCAAAAGCTGGCCATGCGTTGGAAACGGGCGACCGACGACCGGTGCCCACTCTGCGGGGAAGCCGACAGTGCCACTCACCTCCTCTCGGGCTGCAGCGAGACACTACCGATGGTGCAAGAAAGGCATAACGGGGCCGGTCGCCTCATCGCTAAAGCCATAAGCAAGGGTACCCTAGGCGGCTCCATCAGCTTCGCGGACACCGGCAGCTGGGAGAAGGGCGCAAAGGATAGACCTTGACCTCCCTAACGACACACTACACACAACACTTCGGGCACTCGGACTGAAGACAGCAGCAACCAAAAACACCACCAGACCAGACATTCTCATGGTTATACCAACAATGAAGACGGGCAAACGTGGCAAAGCCATCAAACGGGTCATTATTATAGAAATCAAGTACTGCTCGGACTCAAGGTGGACGGATCAACTGGACAAGGCACTCAACCAACACACCCATCTAGCTCAATCCATACGCAAGGAAGACCACATGGTGGAGATTATACCAATCCTCCTGGGCATAGGGGGCATAACGTATGAAGCACACACACGGCAACACCTCCTGGCCCTGGGGGTCTCACAAGATAACACTACTAAACTTTTACACAAGTTAACAAGACACGCGGTGGAGACAGCCCACTCCATTGCAAAGACAAGCTACAGACTCAGGGCTGCTAAGAGGGAAGGAGGGTAGGGGGGTCGCCTCTTCTTTGGCTTGATCGGTGGGAGCAGGCCGCGCCCCAGGCGGTAGCTCCTCCCTTAATGCACGCCGGTGAATACCGGAGTAGTCTTCTTCTTCTTCTTCTTCTTCAGTCAGGGACGGTCGCCGCAGTAAAAACGATTGGCATGGCATGCCAAAGCGCAAGACGCAAGACTGGAGGTCACCCCCGCCATTGGCCCCGCAATTCACTTTTTGGCACCGTCTTTGACCCGCTGCATGTAATTCTTCCACCGTTGGGCTCTACATCTCACAACGGTGTCGCTAGCAGGTTAGGCCCTCTTTTGTCGATTGTACTGCATTGTCTCAACGACTTGATAAGCTTCGCAATGTCATTCTCCATCTGTTTATATGCGTGTCGCAACAGGAGAGATAAATTGGTGGCCGGAGGCATTTCCGTGCCGAGCAGCCTATGCTGCCGTCGGACTTGCAACTCGCGATTACATCCCAGGTAAGCACGGGGTGCTGTTTCTTAGTGCGTATTGCATACGATGCTAACACATGCAACCAAATCTGCTGACCTGCACAGGTGCTTGGCCGTTTTGAGGATCAACACCAAACCCACACCAGCCCAAGGGTCTCCCAGGGCAGCCAGGCTATCAGCCCTGGAAAACAGTGAGTTGGAGGTGAGTAAGATAGTATTATATGTCATCATGTCTAGGTCAGTTTGTTGTTCATGTGAACACTTGCGCTGCGCATGACAGGCATGAACAGCTGAGGTTAGCACACAACTGTCGTGAGCCTTAAGATTTGATTAGTTAGAACTAATAAATAAGCATGTTTTGTGGTGTGTGCCCCAAAACCTTGTCTTTGTGATTGTGTGTGCAAGATGCCAAAAAATCACCCCCATCTCCATCACTGAGCAAGGCAGCAGCGGCGTAGAGCAGCAGCCAATAAGGAGGTAGCAAGGAGTCAGCAAGGCATGACATGGAGCTGGACGTTGTTGTTGTGTTGTGTTGTGTGTTGTTGTGTTGTGTCACCTTGTTGTTAGGGTTACCCCCCCCTCCCCCCTTAAATCTAGCCCACCCCAACCCAGCCCAGCCCAGCCCAGCCCAGCCCAGCCTAGCCTAGCCCAGCCCACCCCAGCCCAGCCCACCCCAGCCCAGCCCACCCCAGCCCAGCCCACCCCAGCCCAGCCCACCCCAGCCCAGCCCACCCCAGCCCAGCCCACCCCAGCCCAGCCTAGCCTAGCCCAGCCCACCCCAGCCCAGCCTAGCTTAGCCCGCCCAGCCCAGCCCAGCCCAGCCTGATTTGGTACCATGGGGCATAGGCAGCAAGGCAAAGTGCTTAGCAGTCCCGTGGTGAGTGTTAGCTATAGCAAGGAGGTGCGACCAGTCCTTGCTTGTTGTGCACATAGCATAGGTGGTGTGTGAGGCATGAGTCATTGTGTTGTGGTGTGTTGTTGAGGTGGTGGTGTTGATGTGTACGAGTGGAGGTGTTGTGGTGTGGTGTTGCCACCTTTTTACATCAATGCATGTGCTTGGCAACAGCGATACATGTCTTCTGTAGTGGTGTTGCAAGGCGTTTGAGCATCGATACATGTATTTCTGTAATGATTTTGCGTGACATGTGCCTGCTGAAGTTGAGGAAGAGGGTTGAGGCACCACGGCACATGTAACACTGAAAGCCAGAGCCATCCCGAGCCATCCCGACAACATATTGCCAAGTGATGATGTAGCGCTGTCATAAGGCAGCTTACATTTCCATAGAGTCATGCCGCAACGTCAGTGAGGTACGGGGTGCCAGCTGGCTGACTTGTGCGCATATTCACGAATTATATGCTCCATGCACTGACATGCAAGCAGGCGTACTGCACTTGCGCCGTTGGCTTACGGCGTGCGTAGAAGGATTGCTAGCCTCGCCTTATGATGTGCGTGAGTCTTTTAGAAGCGGAAAGCACAGGTCAGGTTTGGGCGGGCGCCGATCTGAGCTAGTGTTTTGCGGACGGTGGGTGCCGCATACACCTGTTACACCCCTCTGCGTCAAAACTTTGTCGCGAGCTTCACGGAGATTCGCGCCCCGGCCAATGGCGGGGGTGACCTGGAGCGATGCTTGACTCCTGCTGGTCCTGCAGCTGCACCCGTCACTGCCCTTGTTAAACCATCCGTTGCTGGTCCTGCAGCTGCATCTTCGGGCCCCGCCCCGCCCCGCCCCGCCCCGCCCCGCCCCGCCCCGCCCCGCCCCGCCCCGCCCCGCCCCGCCCCGCCCCGCCCCGCCCCGCCCCGCCCCGCCCCGCCCCGCCCCGCCCCGCCCCGCCCCGCCCCGCCCCGCCCCGCCCCGCCCCGCCCCGCCCCGCCCCGCCCCGCCCCGCCCCGCCCCGCCCCGCCCCGCCCCGCCCCGCCCCGCCCCGCCCCGCCCCGCCCCGCCCCGCCCCGCCCCGCCCCGCCCCGCCCCGCCCCGCCCCGCCCCGCCCCGCCCCGCCCCGCCCCGCCCCGCCCCGCCCCGCCCCGCCCCGCCCCGCCCCGCCCCGCCCCGCCCCGCCCCGCCCCGCCCCGCCCCGCCCCGCCCCGCCCCGCCCCGCCCCGCCCCGCCCCGCCCCGCCCCGCCCCGCCCCGCCCCGCCCCGCCCCGCCCCGCCCCGCCCCGCCCCGCCCCGCCCCGCCCCGCCCCGCCCCGCCCCGCCCCGCCCCGCCCCGCCCCGCCCCGCCCCGCCCCGCCCCGCCCCGCCCCGCCCCGCCCCGCCCCGCCCCGCCCCGCCCCGCCCCGCCCCGCCCCGCCCCGCCCCGCCCCGCCCCGCCCCGCCCCGCCCCGCCCCGCCCCGCCCCGCCCCGCCCCGCCCCGCCCCGCCCCGCCCCGCCCCGCCCCGCCCCGCCCCGCCCCGCCCCGCCCCGCCCCGCCCCGCCCCGCCCCGCCCCGCCCCGCCCCGCCCCGCCCCGCCCCGCCCCGCCCCGCCCCGCCCCGCCCCGCCCCGCCCCGCCCCGCCCCGCCCCGCCCCGCCCCGCCCCGCCCCGCCCCGCCCCGCCCCGCCCCGCCCCGCCCCGCCCCGCCCCGCCCCGCCCCGCCCCGCCCCGCCCCGCCCCGCCCCGCCCCGCCCCGCCTCGGTGCAGGCGGCGTCGGAGGACCGTCGTTGGGCAACTTCTAACTCGTCATTGCAGATATATGGATGGGCTGGGCTGGGCGGGGCGGGTGAGGCTGTAGGGGGTGTAGGCACATGGTGCACGTCATCACAGAGCTAACAGTGCTCTCCATCCAGGATGTGCTACGCGTAAACAAAGCCACGTGACTGGGCCGTGGTGTCGTTATGATTACCAGGGGTACGTTCTCTCTTCGTTGGGACCGGTTGTGTGCAACCGAGGATGCTTCATCTTAGCGTAGCTGAGTGAGATTACCCACACTGTGGCCCACAGTCAAACAAGTTGTTCCATGTTGAATGAGTTTTGTATGAGTGGGCATGAACATGCAACGATTTGCAAACATGGCTGCGCTACCAGGCCAACAAAACTTGTCCAACAAGGCACCAATCCTGGGGGGTGTAGCCATCAGGGGTGCCAATGGTTGCAAAAGTGCCCACAGTGGAATGAGAGAGCCTCCCACAGCCCCACAAGCTGCAGGAGTGCTCTTGCTATTGGAAGAGTGTGTGTGCTGCTCACTGCCTTGCTGCCGAGCAGGAGCATCACAGACCTGTTGGGGCCCACACATGGTCAGGGCACACACCTCAAGCATAACAGCTCTGCTGGTGCTCCCCAACACCCCAGGTGTGTCATCATCATAGGTTACAGGAGGAGCCTGCTCAGGCAAACAAAACTCATTCACACCAGTGTGTGCTGAGCATCACCCATTGCTTCTTAATGCTGAGTACACGATATGACAGCTGCAAGGGGAAACAGGCCAACAAAACTTATTCAACACGGAACAACATGTTGGACTGTGGGTAATCTCACTCAGCTACTCCAATCAAGTTGTAGCATCCTCGGTCGCACCCTTGACGACTACCAACCCCATACCGATGGCACGTTCCTGGGGCAAACCCCCTGACCACTGGGCTCCTCATCAAAACTAACAGCTTGAATGCTTGTGAGGCTAACAGCCTGTGCAAACTACTAGGGCCTACGCATTGTTGCGGGCCTGGCCATCAATGCCCCGCCGGTACTCTGCAGCCCGGTGCAGCCTCTGCCTGACCTTGGGCAGCCGGTCATTGACCAGCTTGTAGCCCTGCTGGTACTCCTTGCCAACGGGGGGCAGGGCCTTCAGGTCAGTCCACCTGCACAGCTCCAAGGGGCGCTGCATGCTCCCCCCAATGCGCTGGAAGTTCAGGCATTATGCATTTGAGGACACGTCCTTAGCTGCTAATTAGGTCCTGACAGGAGGACCTGGACTAGAGGCGTGCTGTCCTGAGACCTGCAGCGGAGACAGCTTACAGTGAAGTGCAGCGGAGCGCATCGGTACAGTGGCGCGTCGGTACAGTGGCTTACAATGGCACAAATCGCACAAATGGCGTACAGCGGAAGGTTCCCTTGACAGGCCAGCTAAGGTCTCGTAGGCCTCCTCTGCCGGCAGCCCTGGTAGATCAACACACAGCGGCCAGGCCCTGCCTACAACCCAATGGTAGTGTCCATGCAGAGGTGCCATTGCCCCTGTCATGCCGCATCAGGTCCCCACCCTTGACCCTTGTCCACCCCCACCTCCACACCCCACCTCCACCCCACCCCCTGCCCCTTGCCCGACCCCCACCCCCGCCAGTTGCAACAGACCCACCCCTGTCACTTGCCTCGGTCCCTACCCTCGCCGGATGGGGCCTGACAGGCTTGAAATGGCAGTGAGTAGGAACTGCAGCAATCTTGCCCTCATTAGACTCGGCTGGCATGGCAGGTTTGGCAGGCTGGTGAGAGGTGCTAGGCTGTGAAGTGTTGGATGGGTGCCGGCTGAGGACAGGCCGGGACACAGCTCCTTACAGCATGAGCAGACCAGTGAACAACAAGCCTGTTGGCGAATACAAGGCCAGTCGCAGGCTGTGCTGCATTGGCCCAGACTTGGCTTCGTGAAGAGGCCAAGTACGTCGAAGTTGTCCTCACTCATCATCATCGTCATCATCACTCTCCACGTAGTCGTCATCCGAGTATGACTCCACCTTGACACCGCTCCTGTTTGACACCATGGTAGGTGAGGCGGGGCCGTCCTCTACCACCAAATCAGGCCTGATTTCCCGCAGCCATTGGTCGATGCGCTTCAGGGTCGCCTCATCAAGGTTTTCAAAGTCCAGCTCCAACTCCCCAGAGGTCATGCCATCCAGCAGCTCTTTGGGCAGCAGCGAGGCAAAGTCTGCAGCTCAGGAGGTCATCATCACCAGCCATCAGTGCCAGACATCGAGCCACGCATACACACAACTGCGCTGTGGCCATGCTTGCACACATACATGACAGCAGCACAGGAGCAGGCCAGCATGCTCATACAGAGGGTGTGACCGTCATGGTCTGTCATCAGTAATTGAACACACCGATGATTGAACACACAGTCTGTCAGGAGCAGATGGTGCAGATGGGTCTTTCCACTGAACGTGGCAGCCACCTGGCTATAGCCTACTCCCCTTTGCCCCTGCGTGACCCAGCCATCATGCGCTGGCTGTAGCCTAATGCACTCACGATCACTGAGCTCGTCTGGTAAGTCTGACAAGAACGTGGCCATCTGGTTGCGGCGCTCCACGCTTATGGGCGCATCAGCCCGTGCTGCACCCTGTAGTGCACCCAGCCCACACCAAGGCAAGGACCAGGGTGGAGGAGCAGGCAGTTGGCTGCGACATGATAAGAAGCCACAGCCCAACTGCCTTGCTTAAGCGCAGGCTAGGCAGACATGGCCACAGGGCATTGACAGCGTGCGTCAGGCTCGCTGCTGCGGCCCAGGTAGGAGTGTCATAACTGATGCGCATGTCTGCCAGTGGCGGCCACACACCCGCGAAGGTCTGCCGGTGGGTGTCCGGCTACTCTTGTTCTTGGCTTGGCCATCAGAGCGATCTGTCTCAAACTTCTGGGTCGGCATGGCAGCTGAGGCACGACGCGCCCTCTCAACGCCATACCCACTCTGGGCCCATGCTTCCTCAAAGCATGCCTCAGCCTGTACGGTCAGCAAAGCTCAGTTTGACTGCAAGCTGGTAGGCATGCGTGCACATTGTGCTTCAACTGCGATGACTTGTTGTGGCCAACATGATGGCCTTAGAGATATGGAGCGCCTACCTTCAGGCCAAGGATGTGGAACGGATCATGCTTTGGGTTGAACTGCTTAACGTTGGCCCAATGTAGCCGCATGTCAGCAGCAAACTCGCTGGGGGCTTGGTATATGCCTCGGTTTAGCCGGTCCTGAATCTGGCCTATAAAGATGGGCCTTGTGATGACGGTGTAGTACGAAGGCAGCACCTTGGGGTCCACGGGTTCCCAGTACAGCTGCTTGTTGAGACCCAGCACCACACCCACTCGCCCCGCCCCGCCCCGCCCCGCCCCGCCCCGCCCCGCCCCGCCCCGCCCCGCCCCGCCCCGCCCCGCCCCGCCCCGCCCCGCCCCGCCCCGCCCCGCCCCGCCCCGCCCCGCCCCGCCCCGCCCCGCCCCGCCCCGCCCCGCCCCGCCCCGCCCCGCCCCGCCCCGCCCCGCCCCGCCCCGCCCCGCCCCGCCCCGCCCCGCCCCGCCCCGCCCCGCCCCGCCCCGCCCCGCCCCGCCCCGCCCCGCCCCGCCCCGCCCCGCCCCGCCCCGCCCCGCCCCGCCCCGCCCCGCCCCGCCCCGCCCCGCCCCGCCCCGCCCCGCCCCGCCCCGCCCCGCCCCGCCCCGCCCCGCCCCGCCCCGCCCCGCCCCGCCCCGCCCCGCCCCGCCCCGCCCCGCCCCGCCCCGCCCCGCCCCGCCCCGCCCCGCCCCGCCCCGCCCCGCCCCGCCCCGCCCCGCCCCGCCCCGCCCCGCCCCGCCCCGCCCCGCCCCGCCCCGCCCCGCCCCGCCCCGCCCCGCCCCGCCCCGCCCCGCCCCGCCCCGCCCCGCCCCGCCCCGCCCCGCCCCGCCCCGCCCCGCCCCGCCCCGCCCCGCCCCGCCCCGCCCCGCCCCGCCCCGCCCCGCCCCGCCCCGCCCCGCCCCGCCCCGCCCCGCCCCGCCCCGCCCCGCCCCGCCCCGCCCCGCCCCGCCCCGCCCCGCCCCGCCCCGCCCCGCCCCGCCCCGCCCCGCCCCGCCCCGCCCCGCCCCGCCCCGCCCCGCCCCGCCCCGCCCCGCCCCGCCCCGCCCCGCCCCGCCCCGCCCCGCCCCGCCCCGCCCCGCCCCGCCCCGCCCCGCCCCGCCCCGCCCCGCCCCGCCCCGCCCCGCCCCGACCCGACCCGCCCCGACCCGCCCCGACCCACCCCGACCCGACCCGACCCGACCCGACCCGACCCGACCCGACCTCTCCCTCCCTTCTTTGATGCATGCACGCTCCAAAAGAGCCACTGTGTAATGCAGGTGGCTAATGGGAGCAACAACAAGTCCTAGCATCCCAACCGCTCGCAAACATCGTTAGCAATGTTACACACACTGCCAGTGCAACGAAGCGATCATTGAAGAGATTGGAAGAGTGAATGCATTACTTGCAACTACACCCACCACCAATGATGCACCACACTTAGAAGAGCTGGTGAAGTAATTGAATGCCAGCGCTCGCACTGTCGACAGAGATCTCTGTCATACCTCGTTTATATATATAGCTTGAAGACTGCCAGTGTTTGTGTTGTCCCAGATATCCAGGAATGTTCAATCAGAGGATTCGCTTCCAAGCTTTGTGTTCCAGCTTAGAATGTAAAAATAAGGATGGAAGCATTAAGACTTGAGACTTGAGACTTGAGACTTGAGACTTGAGACTTGAGACTTGAGACTTGAGACTTGAGACTTGAGACTTGAGACTTGAGACTTGAGACTTGAGACTTGAGACTTGAGACTTGAGACTTGAACTTAATTTAAGTTCAGGGCTCGCATGCGTATCATTTGCATGCACTTATACGTTTGGCTAGCCCCATTGTTATGGTAGGTTCTTGATTTGGTATTGTTTCTCCTCCGGAACTATCTTGTCCCTGCCCTAGCTTTACTCCTCCCCCATCTTGGCGGTTGCACGGTTTCGTACCTTACTAAAACTGGTGGTCACGCCTTTGATCATGCCAACTCAGGCGACCCCAACTAACAAAAAATGACAGGAAATGATAGGAAACCGACCCCTGGTAATCAAAACGACGCCGCGTCTCAGCCACGTGGTTTCTATTTATGTTTCGCACATCTCTGGATAGAGGACTCTGTCAGCTATGCGGTGCAGCTTGTAACATTAAATACTGTGCAGTGTGCTGAGTGCTATGGCGGCTCAAATCTTGACATTTAAATTCATGCCAGTTTTGCTCATGCGGGCCTCGCCGCGACCGACCGCCGCGACCGACGTGGCCCAGTAGCCTCTGCAAACAGTCAGGGACAGTCGCCGCAGTCAAAACGATTCACATGGCACGCTCAAACCGATGTAACGACGCCCCTCCACCCATGCTCGGAAGTATACAAGGCTGCTGCATTGCTTGACCGCTTCGTGAGTAGTACCTACTACCTGGCCACTCGGTAAGGCCACTCAAGGTGTGTAGGCCATTGCTACGTTACCTTGCTCGACATGTTGGGTCCGATCCCTCCCGCCCGCCCTCCGCTTGCGTGTCGAGCTTGTGTCTAGCTCCGCCCTGACCCCCTGCTGCTCAGCTGGAGGGGTGAGCGGGTCAGGGGATGCACAAACACCAGCTGCCAGCCGCTGCCAGGGGGGTGCAGCAGGAGGGGTGGGCAGCCCAGGGGAGCGAGGGCAGTGGTAGGGGGGGGGAGGGGGGGGCTGGGGCTGGGAGGGGGTGGGAGTGGGTAGGTGGGCGGGGCTGGGGGTGGGAGGGGCTGGGAGGGGGTGGAAAGGTGGGGGTGGGGCTCAATAGGGGGTGAGGCTTGATAGGATAGGGAGGGCGGGGCTGGGGCTGCGAGGGGGTGGGAGGGGGTGGGAGGGTGGGGCTGGGGCTGGGAGGGGGTGGGATTGCGGGCTGGGGGTGGGAGGGGTGGGGAAGGCGGGGCTGGGGCTGGGAGGGGGCTGGGAGGGAGCAGGTTCCGGGCGGTCGGGGTGGGCTAGTCATTACTGCAAGGCAAACTTGAGTCACGCCAAAGTCATTTCCAACCGGCCTGATCGATGAATGCAGTGCTTTCGGACCTTTTTCTGAAAACACGTTGAATTCAAAGATTATTTGAACCTTCTTATGAAAATTGCCGGGGTTGGGCAGCAGCTTAGCGACCGCCAACCGCACTACGTTCTACGTCGGAGTGCGCTTCAGATTCAGGGCCACCAAGGAGGCGTTGAGGTGCGGTAGGTTGCTAACACACTTTTTTAAGTTACTTGTAATTACTTCAATTATCTACGAGGACCCCCGCACGTGGGCACCAAAGGACCCTTGTTCGTAGATAAATCGAGTAACTTAAAAAGGTGTGTGCGCAAGCTACTGCGCCTCAACGCCTCCTTGGTGGCCCTGAACCTGAAGCGCACTTCGACGTAGCACGTAGTGTTGTTGGCGGTCGCTAAGCTGCTGCCCAACCCCGGCACATTTATAAGAAGGTTCAAAAAATCTTTGAATTTAGCGATGTTTCAGAAAAAGGTCCTTCTTCTCCAGCAAATGCTTCGTTGAGTAATAAACAAAGTTGACACTCGAAGTTTTGCAAAGTCATAGTGGTCAGCTCACAACATGCCGATTTGTGCAAGGGGGTCCCTTTTTCTCTCGGCTGGCCAGAGAGAGACGCACCTTGTCGCGTTTGCAGCAATGTCGAGTGTCAACTCGCCCAACGATGGTACTCCGACGCCGCCTGTACCAACGAAAAGTTCGCGGAGCGAGCCTGGCGGGCTGAAATGTGATTGTACTACTGGCTCGATGCCAGGCGCAGTTCACTTATTGATGCCGCTACATACCACTAGTACGATTGATGGTGAGCAGCTGAGGTGTGTCCGTGATCGCTTGCGCCGGCATGGCCTCAAACACTTGAACTAACGCGCCGCTTGCCAGTAGACGCATTGTAATTCGCAGCTGCCAATGTTAGAAACGCTATCGAAAACGGTGCAGTATTGAGTGAGTATTTGCATGAAGATTACCAACCCCATGTTGGGACATCCTGATGCCAACGCTTGCACTACTCCTGCCGCCGCAGGGCTAGGATTACTGATCAGATCAGCATGAGCTGTAGGGTGACATTCAAGATCATGTGGTCACTGGCCATTGTATCAACATCTGGGTAATATCGCAGCTAGAGGAGTTTGGTGTGGGGCATACCGCCATGTTTGAGAAGGTAGTTTTGTTGCATAACTAATTGGACACACACCGTCTACAAGGCCACAGAGACATAGGTTTACAAATGCCCCGTCGTCAGATCAACCGTATGCAGCCTCGATGCTTCCACATCTACACCCTCCCACCCCTCACCCTCACCCTGCGTGTCAGCCATGATACTTGTCCAGTAAAACAGCGTCCACATGCGAATGCACAGTCCCTTGTATGCATGCACATTCCTGCAACACTACACTGTCTACTGTATCTTCAGCTCAACCAGCTCTACCTAATCTTGTCAACGCCCGAGGGCAAGGACATGCAATCATGCTTGTGCGCAAACAGTGCATCAGCAGCATAATGACCAAGCATAGTTTTTCCTCAATATCCACACATGCTGCAAGACACCATCACCCCAGCAGCACCCCACCTAGCCTTGCTTGTGGCAGGTACCAAGGGTTGATCATTGAATGGGCATTGCTTATGATCCAATACCACTTGCATCAAGCCACCTTTGGCCCACACCACATCAAAATGTCCACCTCAAGGTGCCAGCAAGCGTGAATCACAGCATCCTGCGCCATACCCTACACAAATAGCGAGTGCCTGCTTACGCGCGTGGCAGACCATTGCACATCAGCAAGTGCAAGGCAGAGCCCATATACAGCACTGCTGTACAGCAGCACTTTCGACTCAGCTCACCCACTAGAAAAACGCAGGCACCAGGTGAAGAATTGCATGCAGGCAAGGACTTCCATCACCATAGATAAGCTTGCCAACATGCTTCTGCTGAAGCTGATAGATTGCTCGCCACGCATCACAAGAACAGGCAGCAAGGAGTGCTGCCACCACTCACTGGCCAA
The DNA here is from genome assembly GCA_030144725.1 of Haematococcus lacustris. Lineage (NCBI taxonomy): Eukaryota > Viridiplantae > Chlorophyta > Chlorophyceae > Chlamydomonadales > Haematococcaceae > Haematococcus > Haematococcus lacustris. The sequence goes on along the minus strand of JASKMD010000019.1, from coordinate 2,420,890 downwards.
CTGCCACCAACCGACGCCCTGACTTTTGGGGGGGTGAAGGTGTGGGGGAAGGAGAGGACGACCCTGAGCGGGGAGGGGAGGAAGAGGACGAGGGTGAAGGTGAAGGGGAGGAGGGGGACGAGGAAGGTGAGGGGGGAGACACCTTCGCATTGTCAGGCGGGCCTGAAAATGACACCACCTGCAGCAACATCACCAGCAACGAGTTTGCTTAGTGCAAAGAGTGACGAGCATTAGCAGCGCTGTATCCTACATCAAGGCGCACTTCCCACTGCTATGGCACACTAAGCTCATGGCTGGGCAACACACTAAGCGATGAGGCCACCCACCTTCTGGCCAAAAGCCTTGGCAGCAGCATGCTGCGCATCCAAGTCATGAGGATATTGACGAAGGAGTGAACTGCATGGCGTGCAACACACACAAACTCAGTCGCATCATTGACAGAAGCGGCAAACAAAGCACTGCTGTTTTGCCCCTGCGTCTATTGGTTGGGCAGCACCTGACCTGGGCTTTTGCACAGAGGGATTGAGTGGCTGCTGGAAGTCAGCAGGGCAGGGGGTCTCGTGGTACTCAATGCCCACCACACCCTTCCCTGGGTCGGCGAACTGCAGGACAGCCACCACCGCAGCAAGGCAGGTCACATCAACTGGTGCTTAGCTGGCAGGTGTGCGAGGCAGTCTGTGCATACAATACATCATTTTGATGTACCGACAGCTGAACTAAGTACAGCATTGTTCACCTTTTTGAAAGCCCAGATACCCAAGTCAAAGTGGTCCATGTCCCCACAGCACCAGCGCTTGTTGGAGTAAGCGTTGTTTGGATAGTGGCAAGGGCTGCAGCAGCAGAGCATGCCGGTGCAAGAACAGGCATTGTGGCACATTCAGTGCTGCGTAGTCAGTAGCGCTGAACGTAGCAGGGGCAGCGACAAGAGGTCCACAATGGAATAGGTGACGTGGCACTTATAGCTACAGGCAAATCAGCACGACTAGCAGCAGCAACGGTGCAAACAGCAGCGGTGCAAGCAGCAGCAGCAGCAGTACAACCTACCAGTTGTCGGTGATGACCACAGTGACAGGGTCCTGGTTGTAGCACTCATGGTTGCGGTCAATCTGCTGACCATAGTTGTCCCTCACTGTCATGGGCTTGCAGCGAATCTTGTAGCAACGCCTGCAGCATCAGATATACAATCTCAGCTGCCCATCTGATCATGCTAGTGACATGGCACCAGCAGCTACAGCAGAAGCAGCAGCAAAGATAGGCAAGTAGCTAGTGATGTGATCAGTGAACCCATCCCACCCGCAACCCATGCTTACGACTAGTACTAGAGCAGATGCCACTGACAGCCAAACAGGCAACTGCTTGGCAGTTCACAGGTGAAGAGGCAAGATGAACATGAAGCGCAGCAGATTCATGTCAGGCACAACACTACCAGCAGTGCAAGACATTTCGAACAGAATGCAAGCATACACGCAAGCAGGGATGCGTGCATGGCTTCTTGCCTGCCCTCCCCTTCAGGCCCTGGTGGCCATTTGCTGGCCCTGGTGGCACCAGTCCTCCCTCACACACGTCACACCGACCAGGACAGTCACACGGCCATGCAGGCTGGGCCAAGCGGCCAGCTGCTGCGGCTGCGCAACACAAGCCCGGACCAGCAGCAGCAGGTAGGTTGGGTCCACGCATGGAGAAAGGAGCCCTTCTATCGTCCCTGCCAACTATCCAGCATCAGCATCCGCACCCGCACAGCTTCACAAGATACTATCACATTTCACCAGGCACCGTCACCAAGCAACAGCCCCATGTGCAATCATTTCTTTACAGCCAGCTCGACACCACCACTTCCATCCCAACCCAGACAGCACAAACTCACCCGCAGCTACCACCAAAGCGTGGGTGCCCATCATTCATGGCTGCCACCATCCAGTTCTGGTTCCCACCAAACTTGTTGCCAAGGTACCCTGAGCAGGAGGCAAGGGCAATAAGCCGGTCTAGTCATATTAACATATCAACACCTAATGTCAGTGCTGGGCTAGTGCTCTGGTGCAGTGCTGGGTGCTGTCACATGCAGCACTCACCATACATGCATGAACCGGAGTGAACAGACATCCTGCAGCCAAGCGAGGGGAGGATGCAGGGTGGCGATGCGAGCAGATTAGTAAAGTAGCACTGAGCTGGCAGCATACGTGAAGGGCCTGGTGCTGTGTAGAGGTAGGCACTCAGCACGCGGTCCCTAGCTAGGAGCGAGCGCCATAGTCCATCACGTGAGGCTCACCAGGCAGCGTCGTCGTACCACGTTGCTCGACCGACCTTCCACTGGGCGGAAGCAGGGACGGCCAGCAGCAAGGTAAGTAGCGCAAAAATGGAGGCCGGCGACGATTGACTCAAGGGTCGTGGGTGCACTAGCCTGCCACTCGACAAGGGCCACTCGGACCGCTCAGGGGCATCGCACGGGCTGCGCAACTGCGGCATACTGGGGTGACCCTGCAAACATAGCAACAAGCGCGCCATTGACCCACCGAGAGCCGCATGACTGGGAAGCGGGTGGTGCGATTAGTGGGCAACAGCTAAAAGTGGCAGTAAAGAATTTGGACACAGAACGGTGAGGTGCTAAGCCGCCGTCCTAAGCGACTCTTGGGAACATGTCTGGCGCTGCGGCCCTCTCGCTATCGCAAAGCTGTAATAGCTAGGGCGTGCGCATGCTAGGGCAATTGGCGGTTCAACAAGGTGACGGCCTTTTGCGGCATTGGCGTGCGAACCTAGATCAAGTGCTCCTCGGCGAGCGCCGCTAGCTCACCTGTGGTTGCTTAAGGGATCCGAGGCTGGATGCAGCGAGCTTTGAACTTGTGGCCAAGGGTGCAGTAGTTGCTCGGCTGCGACACACGAGTGCACCCTGGAGTGTGCGGCGGGTGTGTGCCGACGAATGCAAAGCTCGCCATTTGATCCGCCGGGTCACACAACAGGCAATGAGAAGTGATCTACTCCGCCATTGCCATTGGCCCAACAAAACAGGATGTCCCAACATGGGGGTAGTAGACTTCATGCTCTCAGTACTGTGCCGCTTTAGGTAGCGTTTGTCACATTGGCAGTTGCGAGCTATCGCGGACACACCTCAGCATCGCGGACACACCTCAGCTGCCCACCATCAATTGTTCTAGTGGTATGTAGCGGCATCCATGTGGGAACTGCACCTGGCATCGAGCCGGAAGTACAATCACATCTCAGCCCACAACCACATTACAGAACATTTTTCGTGGCCGCTACATTCCATTTGTGCACAACCAGCTCACTACGCTAGGTAGATGGGGCCACAGCGATGTGGCTCACCGTGCCAACGAGACCCGTCTCGCCGCTGTGGTTTGTTCGCGGGCACATGTGGCAGTACACGAGCAAAGAATGCAATTGCTTGCGCTGGTGTTCAGATAACGCGGACTAAGTTGCAGCTACCAATGTGACAAACGCTATTGAAAACGGTACAGTATTGCGAGAGTATTGGCATGAACATTATCAACCCCATGCCCGACACCACGCCCGACACCACGGCCCAGCCACGTGGATTTGTTTATGCGTAGCAGCTCCTTGAATATATGGTGCAGTGTGTCTTAACAAATAGCGTGCAGTGTGTGGAGCGCAATGGCGGCTCAAATGTCGACCTTCAAAGTTGTGCTTGTTTTGCTCGTGCGAGCCTCGCCGCGAGCGACCGCCGCGACAGACCTTGCACTAAAACGCCTGAATACAGTCAGGGACGGTCGCCGCAGTAAAAACGATTGGCATGGCATGCCAAAGCGCAAGACGCAAGACTGGAGGTCACCCCCGCCATTGGCCCCGCAATTCACTTTTTGGCACCGTCTTTGACCCGCTGCATGTAATTCTTCCACCGTTGGGCTCTACATCTCACAACGGTGTCGCTAGCAGGTTAGGCCCTCTTTTGTCGATTGTACTGCATTGTCTCAACGACTTGATAAGCTTCGCAATGTCATTCTCCATCTGTTTATATGCGTGTCGCAACAGGAGAGATAAATTGGTGGCCGGAGGCATTTCCGTGCCGAGCAGCCTATGCTGCCGTCGGACTTGCAACTCGCGATTACATCCCAGGTAAGCACGGGGTGCTGTTTCTTAGTGCGTATTGCATACGATGCTAACACATGCAACCAAATCTGCTGACCTGCACAGGTGCTTGGCCGTTTTGAGGATCAACACCAAACCCACACCAGCCCAAGGGTCTCCCAGGGCAGCCAGGCTATCAGCCCTGGAAAACAGTGAGTTGGAGGTGAGTAAGATAGTATTATATGTCATCATGTCTAGGTCAGTTTGTTGTTCATGTGAACACTTGCGCTGCGCATGACAGGCATGAACAGCTGAGGTTAGCACACAACTGTCGTGAGCCTTAAGATTTGATTAGTTAGAACTAATAAATAAGCATGTTTTGTGGTGTGTGCCCCAAAACCTTGTCTTTGTGATTGTGTGTGCAAGATGCCAAAAAATCACCCCCATCTCCATCACTGAGCAAGGCAGCAGCGGCGTAGAGCAGCAGCCAATAAGGAGGTAGCAAGGAGTCAGCAAGGCATGACATGGAGCTGGACGTTGTTGTTGTGTTGTGTTGTGTGTTGTTGTGTTGTGTCACCTTGTTGTTAGGGTTACCCCCCCCTCCCCCCTAAAATCTAGCCCACCCCAACCCAGCCCAGCCCAGCCCAGCCCAGCCCAGCCTAGCCTAGCCCAGCCCACCCCAGCCCAGCCCACCCCAGCCCAGCCCACCCCAGCCCAGCCCACCCCAGCCCAGCCCACCCCAGCCCAGCCCACCCCAGCCCAGCCCACCCCAGCCCAGCCTAGCCTAGCCCAGCCCACCCCAGCCCAGCCTAGCTTAGCCCGCCCAGCCCAGCCCAGCCTGATTTGGTACCATGGGGCATAGGCAGCAAGGCAAAGTGCTTAGCAGTCCCGTGGTGAGTGTTAGCTATAGCAAGGAGGTGCGACCAGTCCTTGCTTGTTGTGCACATAGCATAGGTGGTGTGTGAGGCATGAGTCATTGTGTTGTGGTGTGTTGTTGAGGTGGTGGTGTTGATGTGTACGAGTGGAGGTGTTGTGGTGTGGTGTTGCCACCTTTTTACATCAATGCATGTGCTTGGCAACAGCGATACATGTCTTCTGTAGTGGTGTTGCAAGGCGTTTGAGCATCGATACATGTATTTCTGTAATGATTTTGCGTGACATGTGCCTGCTGAAGTTGAGGAAGAGGGTTGAGGCACCACGGCACATGTAACACTGAAAGCCAGAGCCATCCCGAGCCATCCCGACAACATATTGCCAAGTGATGATGTAGCGCTGTCATAAGGCAGCTTACATTTCCATAGAGTCATGCCGCAACGTCAGTGAGGTACGGGGTGCCAGCTGGCTGACTTGTGCGCATATTCACGAATTATATGCTCCATGCACTGACATGCAAGCAGGCGTACTGCACTTGCGCCGTTGGCTTACGGCGTGCGTAGAAGGATTGCTAGCCTCGCCTTATGATGTGCGTGAGTCTTTTAGAAGCGGAAAGCACAGGTCAGGTTTGGGCGGGCGCCGATCTGAGCTAGTGTTTTGCGGACGGTGGGTGCCGCATACACCTGTTACACCCCTCTGCGTCAAAACTTTGTCGCGAGCTTCACGGAGATTCGCGCCCCGGCCAATGGCGGGGGTGACCTGGAGCGATGCTTGACTCCTGCTGGTCCTGCAGCTGCACCCGTCACTGCCCTTGTTAAACCATCCGTTGCTGGTCCTGCAGCTGCATCTTCGGGCCCCGCCCCGCCCCGCCCCGCCCCGCCCCGCCCCGCCCCGCCCCGCCCCGCCCCGCCCCGCCCCGCCCCGCCCCGCCCCGCCCCGCCCCGCCCCGCCCCGCCCCGCCCCGCCCCGCCCCGCCCCGCCCCGCCCCGCCCCGCCCCGCCCCGCCCCGCCCCGCCCCGCCCCGCCCCGCCCCGCCCCGCCCCGCCCCGCCCCGCCCCGCCCCGCCCCGCCCCGCCCCGCCCCGCCCCGCCCCGCCCCGCCCCGCCCCGCCCCGCCCCGCCCCGCCCCGCCCCGCCCCGCCCCGCCCCGCCCCGCCCCGCCCCGCCCCGCCCCGCCCCGCCCCGCCCCGCCCCGCCCCGCCCCGCCCCGCCCCGCCCCGCCCCGCCCCGCCCCGCCCCGCCCCGCCCCGCCCCGCCCCGCCCCGCCCCGCCCCGCCCCGCCCCGCCCCGCCCCGCCCCGCCCCGCCCCGCCCCGCCCCGCCCCGCCCCGCCCCGCCCCGCCCCGCCCCGCCCCGCCCCGCCCCGCCCCGCCCCGCCCCGCCCCGCCCCGCCCCGCCCCGCCCCGCCCCGCCCCGCCCCGCCCCGCCCCGCCCCGCCCCGCCCCGCCCCGCCCCGCCCCGCCCCGCCCCGCCCCGCCCCGCCCCGCCCCGCCCCGCCCCGCCCCGCCCCGCCCCGCCCCGCCCCGCCCCGCCCCGCCCCGCCTCGGTGCAGGCGGCGTCGGAGGACCGTCGTTGGGCAACTTCTAACTCGTCATTGCAGATATATGGATGGGCTGGGCTGGGCGGGGCGGGTGAGGCTGTAGGGGGTGTAGGCACATGGTGCACGTCATCACAGAGCTAACAGTGCTCTCCATCCAGGATGTGCTACGCGTAAACAAAGCCACGTGACTGGGCCGTGGTGTCGTTATGATTACCAGGGGTACGTTCTCTCTTCGTTGGGACCGGTTGTGTGCAACCGAGGATGCTTCATCTTAGCGTAGCTGAGTGAGATTACCCACACTGTGGCCCACAGTCAAACAAGTTGTTCCATGTTGAATGAGTTTTGTATGAGTGGGCATGAACATGCAACGATTTGCAAACATGGCTGCGCTACCAGGCCAACAAAACTTGTCCAACAAGGCACCAATCCTGGGGGGTGTAGCCATCAGGGGTGCCAATGGTTGCAAAAGTGCCCACAGTGGAATGAGAGAGCCTCCCACAGCCCCACAAGCTGCAGGAGTGCTCTTGCTATTGGAAGAGTGTGTGTGCTGCTCACTGCCTTGCTGCCGAGCAGGAGCATCACAGACCTGTTGGGGCCCACACATGGTCAGGGCACACACCTCAAGCATAACAGCTCTGCTGGTGCTCCCCAACACCCCAGGTGTGTCATCATCATAGGTTACAGGAGGAGCCTGCTCAGGCAAACAAAACTCATTCACACCAGTGTGTGCTGAGCATCACCCATTGCTTCTTAATGCTGAGTACACGATATGACAGCTGCAAGGGGAAACAGGCCAACAAAACTTATTCAACACGGAACAACATGTTGGACTGTGGGTAATCTCACTCAGCTACTCCAATCAAGTTGTAGCATCCTCGGTCGCACCCTTGACGACTACCAACCCCATACCGATGGCACGTTCCTGGGGCAAACCCCCTGACCACTGGGCTCCTCATCAAAACTAACAGCTTGAATGCTTGTGAGGCTAACAGCCTGTGCAAACTACTAGGGCCTACGCATTGTTGCGGGCCTGGCCATCAATGCCCCGCCGGTACTCTGCAGCCCGGTGCAGCCTCTGCCTGACCTTGGGCAGCCGGTCATTGACCAGCTTGTAGCCCTGCTGGTACTCCTTGCCAACGGGGGGCAGGGCCTTCAGGTCAGTCCACCTGCACAGCTCCAAGGGGCGCTGCATGCTCCCCCCAATGCGCTGGAAGTTCAGGCATTATGCATTTGAGGACACGTCCTTAGCTGCTAATTAGGTCCTGACAGGAGGACCTGGACTAGAGGCGTGCTGTCCTGAGACCTGCAGCGGAGACAGCTTACAGTGAAGTGCAGCGGAGCGCATCGGTACAGTGGCGCGTCGGTACAGTGGCTTACAATGGCACAAATCGCACAAATGGCGTACAGCGGAAGGTTCCCTTGACAGGCCAGCTAAGGTCTCGTAGGCCTCCTCTGCCGGCAGCCCTGGTAGATCAACACACAGCGGCCAGGCCCTGCCTACAACCCAATGGTAGTGTCCATGCAGAGGTGCCATTGCCCCTGTCATGCCGCATCAGGTCCCCACCCTTGACCCTTGTCCACCCCCACCTCCACACCCCACCTCCACCCCACCCCCTGCCCCTTGCCCGACCCCCACCCCCGCCAGTTGCAACAGACCCACCCCTGTCACTTGCCTCGGTCCCTACCCTCGCCGTATGGGGCCTGACAGGCTTGAAATGGCAGTGAGTAGGAACTGCAGCAATCTTGCCCTCATTAGACTCGGCTGGCATGGCAGGTTTGGCAGGCTGGTGAGAGGTGCTAGGCTGTGAAGTGTTGGATGGGTGCCGGCTGAGGACAGGCCGGGACACAGCTCCTTACAGCATGAGCAGACCAGTGAACAACAAGCCTGTTGGCGAATACAAGGCCAGTCGCAGGCTGTGCTGCATTGGCCCAGACTTGGCTTCGTGAAGAGGCCAAGTACGTCGAAGTTGTCCTCACTCATCATCATCGTCATCATCACTCTCCACGTAGTCGTCATCCGAGTATGACTCCACCTTGACACCGCTCCTGTTTGACACCATGGTAGGTGAGGCGGGGCCGTCCTCTACCACCAAATCAGGCCTGATTTCCCGCAGCCATTGGTCGATGCGCTTCAGGGTCGCCTCATCAAGGTTTTCAAAGTCCAGCTCCAACTCCCCAGAGGTCATGCCATCCAGCAGCTCTTTGGGCAGCAGCGAGGCAAAGTCTGCAGCTCAGGAGGTCATCATCACCAGCCATCAGTGCCAGACATCGAGCCACGCATACACACAACTGCGCTGTGGCCATGCTTGCACACATACATGACAGCAGCACAGGAGCAGGCCAGCATGCTCATACAGAGGGTGTGACCGTCATGGTCTGTCATCAGTAATTGAACACACCGATGATTGAACACACAGTCTGTCAGGAGCAGATGGTGCAGATGGGTCTTTCCACTGAACGTGGCAGCCACCTGGCTATAGCCTACTCCCCTTTGCCCCTGCGTGACCCAGCCATCATGCGCTGGCTGTAGCCTAATGCACTCACGATCACTGAGCTCGTCTGGTAAGTCTGACAAGAACGTGGCCATCTGGTTGCGGCGCTCCACGCTTATGGGCGCATCAGCCCGTGCTGCACCCTGTAGTGCACCCAGCCCACACCAAGGCAAGGACCAGGGTGGAGGAGCAGGCAGTTGGCTGCGACATGATAAGAAGCCACAGCCCAACTGCCTTGCTTAAGCGCAGGCTAGGCAGACATGGCCACAGGGCATTGACAGCGTGCGTCAGGCTCGCTGCTGCGGCCCAGGTAGGAGTGTCATAACTGATGCGCATGTCTGCCAGTGGCGGCCACACACCCGCGAAGGTCTGCCGGTGGGTGTCCGGCTACTCTTGTTCTTGGCTTGGCCATCAGAGCGATCTGTCTCAAACTTCTGGGTCGGCATGGCAGCTGAGGCACGACGCGCCCTCTCAACGCCATACCCACTCTGGGCCCATGCTTCCTCAAAGCATGCCTCAGCCTGTACGGTCAGCAAAGCTCAGTTTGACTGCAAGCTGGTAGGCATGCGTGCACATTGTGCTTCAACTGCGATGACTTGTTGTGGCCAACATGATGGCCTTAGAGATATGGAGCGCCTACCTTCAGGCCAAGGATGTGGAACGGATCATGCTTTGGGTTGAACTGCTTAACGTTGGCCCAATGTAGCCGCATGTCAGCAGCAAACTCGCTGGGGGCTTGGTATATGCCTCGGTTTAGCCGGTCCTGAATCTGGCCTATAAAGATGGGCCTTGTGATGACGGTGTAGTACGAAGGCAGCACCTTGGGGTCCACGGGTTCCCAGTACAGCTGCTTGTTGAGACCCAGCACCACACCCACTCGCTGCAGCACATCCAGTGCTTTCATAACCCAGTCCTGCCGCACGCCTACAATGTATAGCAAGACTTTGTGGGAGCTAGTCCAATACAATTCTTTCGATCTGTGCAATGCTGCAACCTGCCTGCTTGTGGCTGGGACGGTGCTGTGAAGTCCTGTCGCGGCCGCTTGAGAGCGGGCTCCGCATGCTGCAAACGCAAACCCACAAACAACTTGATGCAGACTCCTGTCGCATATGCGTCAATTACTAGCTGGCTATTCTGTACCTGCAGCAAGGCCTGCCCATGGACGCCAAACTGCTGCTTAATGCGGTCAACGAGTTTCTGGACTCTGAGGACTTCTCTATCGCTGGCACGCCCAATGTCGACGGCCCTCTCCAGGGAGATGCGGATGATTCTGTTGGACCCCGGCTCCCCCAGAAGCTGACCCTGCCCTATCAAGCTCCCGTCATCAAGGCGAAGGAGAAGGCGCGGTTCGCGCATGCCTCACCCTTTGCGGTAAGAAAAGTAGACACCGGGGCCCTAGGGGTAAACATGTGTTTTTCTGTACATATTTGCTTTTCTGGAGTGCCTTGGTTCCAGCAAACTTGATGCCTCCCTCGTCTATACACTAACACGGGAGTTGGACTGTGACCTATAAGGCTGGATTCCACGGGCCTTGTGGGGTTGAAGCGAAAGTTAGGACGTTGCCACGAAAGCGGCTCCCACCACCATGCACATTAAAGAGCAACCAACACACTGTATATGTGGCTTGGTACCACATGAGCATCATAAAAGGCCACAGGGTAAGGTGAGACAGCCAACACATAAAATTGTGACGATAGCAATCAGTACCAAAAACAGCAACCCATGGAACGACATCAGAAGAGGACCTGAGACCCTGAGCCCCAGCAGGATCTACCCAGCAGAGTCAATCAATGTAGAGACTGCTGCCAGGTACAGAGCCCACTAGTGAATTGACCACACCCATGAAGTGTATTAGCGTCCGCGAGAGAGGAACAGAGTTGCATCAGCAAGCTCCTGCAGAGGCATCAGTTGTTGCTGAGCTTTCCATAACACAACCTTTGATGGCTTAGCTCTCACAAGGTAGCTGTACATCACATCAGTGCCTGGAGGCTGTGTTACCTTGGTGATGCGCTCCATACGTTTCTTTGGGATAGGCGCAGTTGCACCAAAGCTATTGTAGTGCCCAGCCAATGCATTGAGCACAGAGTAGGTTTGCCTGCAATACACACATGATGCCGGATGATGTCTCTACACCATTGTCAACGTCAGCCTGGTACAGCTGCCTGGCCCTGCCCATTAGCAAAGCTGATGGCCATGCATCTTCCAACTGTCAAGTAGAAATGTGGGCTATGCTGTGCAAAGTCAAAAGCCTGCGCAGTATTGACACAGCCACACACCATAACCTTGCCTTACCTCTCTTGGGTAAACATCAGCGCACTTTGCACAACCATGAAAGAAATGTGAGGCCTACTATTATGCAGATGATGCCCATCACCTTGCACAGTGTGCATAGCAACCATTGACAGCATCTTCAGGTCTGCCCCTCACTCACCCATAGGATGGCCGTCCAGCCACCTTGGGCTCACGTCTAAAGTCAGCTACCCATCCGTTGATCTCCTTACGCAGCTCTTTGACCTTGTCCTCTTTGCTGGGGTCATCTTTAGGCACATCCAGCGTCGACTGAACCAGGCTAAGGATGCCAGCCTGCTCGCATGTTCAGCATATCAAACGGGACATGCGGCATCATTGGCAGGGATGAAATACATGATTAGGTAGGGAAAGAATGCTGAGCAAAGTGGCTGGCATTCATGTACGTTAGCATCCACTTCCATAGGTCTTGAATATTTGGAAATAGGTGAATATTTTTCGCATATCACGTACAGGCCATCCCAACATGTAAGACTTGCACCGCTCGGCTCAGCGAGTTGCCGTTATCCCCCTGCCGGATGTCCAACCTCGCAGCCCGCCAAGCATCTGCACCAAGTGAAGCCTTATGAAGTGCCCAGTCGACAGAGTGCGGTATGATAGACCCAGGGCACATCGCAAAGCATAAAACCGCTCAAGTGCTGACTTGTTTGCCCCTTGCGAGTGGAACGGCCGACGATGCAGGTAAGAACATTGGCGTCTCTTCCATTGCGTAGCTGCAAGATTGAGCGCGTGAGGCTCTCTAAGCGTGGACCCGACTGCATCCATGCAGGGTTGCTGCAAACCCGGCCATCGCTTTGGCCAGGGCGACTCCTGAGCTGAAACTACACCTGCAGGCTTGTTATAGCATAAGGTATGCACGGGAACTGGTTGCAGCGCAGTGCACACAGTGGGTGCTGAATGGCAGGGAATGTCACTCATCACACACTGTGTGGTGTCAAGGAGCACGGACGTGATATTTATCAACGAAACTGGTAGGGGGTGATAATGACGGTCTCAGCAATGCCCTGCTATGGTTTCAGCTAAAGGTAAAAATGCAGGCAATTACGGCATAGTTATAACCAAAGAATGCAATGTTGTGAGTTATGCCATTGCCCTACAACGCAAACATGCAAAACTTCCTAGGTGCACTGTGCAGGTACATACCAACGCTCGCACATCCCAACAACGGGTAAGATGTGCATCTGGAGGGTGTGCCCTTGCTACAGGTCTGAGCACCGTTCGCCTGTGTTGGTTGTGTCGATTGAGTCAAGTGCATCAAGCAATCCACCAACTGTCCTTGCTGGCGGACCCTTGCCTACCACGCCCCACAAATGCCTCAGTTGATGTAGGGTGAGCTTAAGCGTGTTTTGAGGCAATGGCTGTATCGTGGAACTGTACATGGCCATAGCTTGGACTTGTTGTGTTGCCATCCTTGCCCGATTGTTTGCTAGCTCCTTAGCAGCCAATTGTTGCTCCACTGCCGTGGCCTTGCACCGCTGACGTGTCTCAGTTGACGCAAACCTCATGGTTATGGACAGCTCCGCTGCCGCACGCTTCTGCCTTCTATGTTGCTCTTGTAGCTTGCGCCTATTGACCGCTTGTGCTCCAGCCGTGATTGCAGAAGAGGTGGGAGTGGAAGTGTGGGCGGGGGTGGGGTGTGGGCTGGGGATGTCAGCACCGTTGGTTGCAGCTGAAAGCGAAGGGCTGGCAGCGGTGTTGATGGGGGTGGCTACAAGCAGGCATGAGGGGGCCTTGGCATCTGCCACGCACCGCCGCTTCGCAGCCCTGTTTGCTGCAAGGCTGTCCTCTGTGATGTATTGGTACCAAGTGTGCAATGGCTCAGTGTGGGCCTTGACATGGGCTGCCACCTGCGCCGCTCCCATCCTGTCAACTCTGCTGCTGCTCAATGGCTTCAGGGCTGTCTCGCACCCCGCGGTGGTGATGGGCACCGGACGATACACTCGAGCTAGATGCTCTTCAATTCTAGGTGTGAGGTGTCCAGTAAGGGAGGTGTACTGCAAGCACAGAGCACAATGGCCACAAGGACTGAGCACATGGGTAGTTGCCATCCCTTGTCCTACCTACTCATTACTCATTACTCCCTTGTCCTACCTACTCAATAAGAATACCCAATATGTGACAGTAATAATAATACCCAATATGTGAAGGACAGCCCGGTGTCGACTTGCATCTCGAGGGCTCTCAGGTAATGTGCAGGGTCAATCCTCCCTCTTGGGCCAGAACCCTTTCGAGGATCCTCGAGGTGCACAACCTGACCGCGCGTAGGGGGCCCATGATCCTTGCCAGAGGTTCCCTCCTGCTCACACCCCTCAGCCATGAGCCCTGCTGATCGCAGGATTTGCCTCATTTGGTACTCGTTGCGCACATAGGCAAGGGCGAGTCTGGCCACAGGCGGTAACTGCGTGGCTTTCGCCCTGGCAAGCTGCTTCTTAAGCTTCATGACCTCCCGCTTCAATGTGCCCATGCGTAGGCCAAGGATGGACAGGGATGGTGTCGGGGCACGAGAGCATGTTCTAGGTTTTGGGAGGTGGTGGAGGGTAGAGGGTGGGGTGGGGGGTACTTGAGACCAGAACCCCTTGGTCGACACACTGTGAACACATACAACGCACACATAGTAGCTTACGACATGTGTGCATGACATGCATGATGGAAGATGACAAAGATGTAGAGATGCATGATGGAAGATGGCAAAGATGTAGAGATGGCAAAGATGTACAGGTGCACTTGCATCTCCACATACCTTCCATGTGCTAATGGTGCTGATGGGGCTGGGCGGACAGGTGCGGCACCACCCCCGCCCGGTGCTGATGGGGCTGGGCGGACAGGTGCGGCACCACCCCCGCCCGGTGCTGATGGGGCTGGGCGGACAGGTGCTGCTGTACGCTGCTGGGCGTGTAGTGTTGCATGAACCCTTTGTTGAGGTCCACGACAACAATGGTGATCCCCAATAGCATGACAATCCAAATGACCCCGATCTGATCCAGCCAAGCCGCTGGATCGGCGAATTGCTGACCCCACTGCGCAAAGCTCACGGGGTCAGGCCAGTTGCATGAGAACATGGGCGACTCAATGGGTAGTAGATTCTGCTCGATGCTTTGCAAAACCCTTGATGCCCACTGGTTATGCCGTTGCTCAGCCAGGTCCACCAGTGTAAACACACCATGAACCATAAGATCACGAATAAAACTCGCTCCCTGCAAATGCAAAGCGGCACCGGTTGCATTACTCATACATGATCATGATCATGCATGCTTACGTGAGCATTGCAACCATTGGAGCCATTCGAGCAGCAGCCATTGGAGCCGGTTGCATTAGTCATACATGATCATGATCATGCATGGTTACGTCAGCATTGCACACACAACATGCATATGCATGGCACCACACCTGTATTGCTGTGCCTGATAACTCCAACCCATGCCACAAAGACTCGAGTCCACAGCGGCCTTGCCCGGCGTTGTCATATGGTACAAGCCCAAAAGAGAGTAACTGAGCCAACACGCACTGCTGGGAAGGGGTAGAACCAGGCGACAAGGAAGGCTTTGGGGCAGGGGTTGCGGGGGCTGCGGGGGCAAACAAGGATGCCCAACTCTTCCGCCCCCCCGGCCCCATGACACCGCCGCTGTAGTTGCCTCCTTGGGGATGCACACCTTGCCCTCCAGCCCCCCCCCTCCCGGGACCCATGCTGCTGCTGCTGCTGCTGCCCAACACCGGGGCAGGTGGCGGGGAGCGTGGAGAGGGTGGTGCCCACTGCCCCAGCCCCACACCTTGCCCTCCAGCCCCCCCCCTCCCGGGACCCATGCTGCTGCTGCTGCTGCTGCCCAACACCGGGGCAGGTGGCGGGGAGCGTGGAGAGGGTGGTGCCCACTGCCCCAGCCCCACACCTTGCCCTCCAGTCTCCCCCCTCCCGGGACCCATGCTGCTGCTGCTGCTGCTGCCCAACACCGGGGCAGGTGGCGGGGAGCGTGGAGAGGGTGGTGCCCACTGCCCCAGCCCCACACCTTGCCCTCCAGCCCCCCCCCCCCCCCAGGACCCATGCTGTTGCTGCTGTAACCAATCACCGGGGCAGGTGGGTGTGAGCGTATGCTAGCCTCCATCTTCACCCGCTGCACACATTTGCAGTGGGCTACAAGGGGAAGGTGCATTGCATCACACCCAGCTCGGAGTGTTTTGTCAACAAGGTGGGCTGGCCCTAGAGCATCACCGCGCTCATAGCCAAGATGGGCCTGGCCGCTGTAGGTTGAAACATCGCGAAGTACTTCCCAGACTGTGTCTCTCCCATCCTCGTTGGGTGCCATGCACAAAGTAGTCCATGCTTTCCATTTGCCTTGCACGCATGGTGCAGTCGACACCTTGCAGATCACGCAGCGGTCCAACTTGACCAAAGCGCCCTCCACCTGCACATCTTGCCCTTTGTAGGGATGTGGGAACGTTGGCATGTACCTGCAAAGTGTACATAGGAAGTGTTGAGTGTGGGGACTTGTTGGGCTATGACATCCTTCACGGCATTGCGGTCATTGGTTGAAACTATGCCGGAATTGCCTGCATTTTTACCTTTAGCTGAAACCAAGGCACAACACTACTGTGACCATTGTCAACACCCCTTATCAGTCTCATAGCTTGCTTTTACGTCCGTGCCCCTTAGCACCACACAGTGAGCGATGTGATGTGATCCCCTGCCATTGTGCACTCGCTGCATGCATGGTGGTCCAGCCAATTCTATTGCGTACCTTATGCCCAAACGAACTTGAAGGTATAGTTTCAGCCCAGATGTCGCCCTGGCTAGGCCGGGGGCCGGGTTTGCAGCACCCCTGCATGGTCGCAGTCGGGTCCACGGTTGGTGAGCCACACGCGCTCATTGTTGCAGCTATGCAACGGAGCAAGTGCGAGCTGTCCTTACTCGCAGCTAACCCAGCAGGACGGCCGACGACATGTGTTCGGGGAAAGTTTGCGACTCGAGCAACGAGCGATACGGGGCAACACACAGCAATTTCGGCCTTGCAGCTATGACGAAAACAAGCTGTGCATTAAGGTGTCGACTTTGGCGGGCGCAAGGAATAAGCGGGGGACAGCCCTGACTGGACCTCTACAACAAGCGGGTGCAGAAATCGCGGCTCGAGGTGGCCTGGTTTGTCCATGCTGCCCCATTCGAACATTTTCTCACGGGTGTCACAGCTGACCTTGATTTCCGCAAAGTTGATGCCTCCCTCGTTTATACACTAACACGGGAGTTGGACTGTGACCTATAAGGCTGGATTCCACGGGCCTTGTGGGGTTGAAGCGAAAGTTAGGACGTTGCCACGAAAGCGGCTCCCACCACCATGCACTTTAGAGAGCAACCAACACACTGTATATGTGGCTTGGTACCACATGAGCATCATAAAAGGCCACAGGGCAAGGTGAGACAGCCAACACATGAAATTGTGACGATAGCAATCAGTACCAAAAACAGCAACCCATGGAACGACATCAGAAGAGGACCTGAGACCCTGAGCCCCAGCAGGATCTACCCAGCAGAGTCAATCAATGTAGAGACTGCTGCCAGGTACAGAGCCCACTAGTGAATTGACCACACCCATGAAGTGTATTAGCGTCCGCGAGAGAGGAACAGAGTTGCATCAGCAAGCTCCTGCAGAGGCATCAGTTGTTGCTGAGCTTTCCATAACACAACCTTTGATGGCTTAGCTTTCACAAGGTAGCTGTACATCACATCAGTGCCTGGAGGCTGTGTTACCTTGGTGATGCGCTCCATACGTTTCTTTGGGATAGGCGCAGTTGCACCAAAGCTATTGTAGTGCCCAGCCAATGCATTGAGCACAGAGTAGGTTTGCCTGCAATACACAAATGATGCCGGATGATGTCTCTACACCATTGTCAACGTCAGCCTGGTACAGCTGCCTGGCCCTGCCCATTAGCAAAGCTGATGGCCATGCATCTTTCAACTGTCAAGTAGAAATGTGGGCTATGCTGTGCAAAGTCAAAAGCCTGCGCAGTATTGACACAGCCACACACCATAACCTTGCCTTACCTCTCTTGGGTAAACATCAGCGCACTTTGCACAACCATGAAAGAAATGTGAGGCCTACTATTATGCAGATGATGCCCATCACCTTGCACAGTGTGCATAGCAACCATTGACAGCATCTTCAGGTCTGCCCCTCACTCACCCATAGGATGGCCGTCCAGCCACCTTGGGCTCACGTCTAAAGTCAGCTACCCATCCGTTGATCTCCTTACGCAGCTCTTTGACCTTGTCCTCTTTGCTGGGGTCATCTTTAGGCACATCCAGCGTCGACTGAACCAGGCTAAGGATGCCAGCCTGCTCGCATGTTCAGCATATCAAACGGGACATGCCCCATCATTGGCAGGGATGAAATACATGATTAGGTAGGGAAAGAATGCTGAGCAAAGTGGCTGGCATTCATGTACGTTAGCATCCACTTCCATAGGTCTTGCCAGAAAACATCTTAACCACACATTTACCACAACCCACTTTGACTTCCTATCTCATTGTTGCAGCAAGGGTAATGGAGTGGCTGTGACAAGGAGGCGACATCAGATGCTGACCTGGCAATGTGCCACTCACCGTGCGCGAATCGTATGATGTCTGAATAGCAGCGCTGTTGTCTTCTCCGATACCGAGGAATGCTTGTGCTGGGCTGGCCACAGACACAGCAAGGCCGGTGAGGAGCAGCGCAGTCGCATTCAGCGCTTCCCGCCTGCTGATCTGCCCCAGTACAGGAGCCTCGCCGGCCTGTAGTGAGAGATGCCAGAGCAAAAAGGTCCCGATCCCAGAAAGGCAACGACGTGCACGAAAAGGACAGCCGGCTAGGCAAGCATCCCCACCGGCTCGTGGTGTACCTGGCGATGAGATGCCGCGGCCAAAGATGACCTCGGCACGCTACGGAGATGTGGCCTGTGAGAGAGCGCACGCAGCGAGTGTCGACAGGATCCAGCTTCGCAAGCATCCGATGCAGCTCACCCAACAGCCCCTTTTTGGCCAGCGCGCAGAGATGTTGATTGCAGCTTCATGGTGCTGACGCCGAATTCCTGTATGGCTACCTGCAGGCCTTGTTCTGGTCGGTTCGCAGGTGCGTGAGTGACAATTAAATCGACACTTGGGCATCCCACTAGGGCATCCCAGCTGGACCGTTTGAAGCTGACCATTACTTCCGAGGCGTAGTCACCCTGTAAACGTCGAATCTTTAGGCACACTTGGAAACCGCAAACATGCAAAACTTAATGTGCGGGAGAGACATCACCAATATGGCACTGAGCATGCGCTCCCTGATGGTAGAGAAGCAGTGTGTAGTGATGACTAACATTTGCTCAGTCTGCCCAATCATGCTCATCTAAAGTGCCCTTCGATCATACGGTTCGTGACCTCGAGACCAGCTAGCATCAATGGGAGAGCTGCCGGCAGTGCATAGCCCGTCGACATAACTGCGTCGGGCGCTGCAACAATTGGTAGCGGCGGGGGCAAGAAGCGGCTCGTTCTGGGCTCTTCTTCATGGACGCTGGTGCTTTCGCGCTGTTGTCTGGAGGCATCCATTTCGACCGCCGGCGGTTCAGCAAGGATGTTGAGGCCTTCCGGCCGTCATCCGCCACGGCGCCTGCAGCATGTGATGGTGCTGCCCCAGTAGTGGCAGCAGCTTCAGACAGACCCGCAGCGACTCTCAGCAAGAAAAGACCAAGGTCGCAACCTGCAGCTGCAGAAACGGAAGGCAAGCACATGCTGCGATGATCTGCCCTTACCTGTGACCACCCAGCATTGCATGCTCTATTGATGCTGCATTCTGCTGTGCAGGCAACGGCATCCAGTTGTTTAAGTCCAGCAATGGTGTTCACTCCAACACTAAGGACACTGCTGCCCCTCCACTCCAATGCAATGAGCGATGTGGCAATAGACTGCCTGCAGCTAAAGTCAAGTGCAAAGTACCCGCCACTCTACCTAGGCACCGGTGTCAGCAAAGCACAGAGTCCATGGCACCCTTCCATGACACAGAGCAATCCCAGCAGCAGCAGGCAAACCAGTTGGAAGAAACTTGGAAGGCAGTGGATCCAGGCTGCCCCGTTCCAAGCACCAGGGACCCCCTGGAGGCAGCGAATGTAGTGCGCAAGCATTACCGAATAAAGGTGAGCTGAGTTTTGGTCAATGCCAGGATCAGATTGCAGTGCAGTCCCCTCCATTGAATGGGCAGGCCCTTCCAGCGGACAGCATCAATTCTATGAGCGCCATTCGCTGACAGCAACACAACTAAGCTCAACTGTATCATCAGCTGCACCTGCTCCAGCAACATGAGCATGAGCGCAATGAGCAGCAGTGCTTGCAGCGTTGTTCTGGGAGGAAGAGATTGTGATATAGCAGAAGAGCACAGCAGATGAAGGTGGACTACACCAGTCAATTTCTGGTGTCTGACTGTTTTCACAGGTCTCTGGCCCTGAGCCGCCTCCACCATTAAGGAGCTGGTCAGAGCTGACTGCGGTAGCTGTCTCTACCCAGCCCCTTGCCATGGCCGACGCAGCTTCTGCGGCTGTCGATGCCGCTGGCGGTAGCCATCACCGTCATGGCAACAGCAAAACAGCTCAGCGCAGTGGTGGTGCTGACGGCAGCGAGTCCACAGGCCTGGCCCATGCCTCACCTGCCGGGCCCAAGCCAGTGCAGGTGTTGCTAAGCAGGCTGCAGCAACAGGGGTATGCGCACCCCACCCCCATCCAGAGGCAAGCTGTCCCGACGCTGCTCGCCAGCAGGGAGTTGCTGGCAGTCGCACCTACAGGTGAGAGTCGCGCTGGGTGAAGGAGGGAGGTGAGAGGGGGTAGGGCTGGGGCCACAGGCCCTGCTATGGATTGAGCTGCAGGAACCACTGGGTTTTGTACACACCTGCGTGTGACTGGCGTCACTGCCCCTGTTTGCTGCAGCAGTGAGCCACAGCCCGCCCAATGATGTTTGCAAAAAACCAAAAATGGCACAGAAATAACATGTGTTGAAGCAAACACTGCCCTGAGGGCAGAGCTGGCCACTGCACAGCAGGATGACTAGCCCACTTGCCCCTCCCCACCCCCCTGTATCGCCTGCACACATCCTGCTAATGTCCCGTCCCCTGCCATGATCTGGAATAAAGCCCAAACGTCCCACCCACTGCTAGTCACCAGCCAGTCCTCACATAGCACTTTGCCCTGATGCCATTCTGACCTTGCTGCCCCAAGGTGCTGACAGTTAGGAAGCCATTGGTGCTCTGGGTGGCCTTGCAGTCCTGTGATGCTGGCAACAAAACCAAAAATGGCACAGAATGCAAGCGCGTGTGTTGACGCAAACTTAGCCCTGAGGACTGCAACCCTGTCGCCCTGCTCACTCGGGGCCCGCTGCGACAGCCATCCATGCAGCCACATCTGCCGTGCTCAGTGGCATACTCGCAGCTTGACATGCCAACCATTGAGAAGTGTGAAACCACAGCATGAAGCAACAGTCACTCTCAGCAATGCAACCTACAGCTGTGGCACCTGCCTTGCAGATGGACTCCACGTGATCAGCTGGCCTTGCACACATGGTCAATTAGGTGTAAGCTTGGTCAAGCTGTGAGAATGTCATAGTGAGACCCTGTGCTGCTTGCTGTGCTCCCCCTGCAGGGTCAGGCAAGACCCTGGCCTTCCTGGTCCCCATCCTGGTGCGGCTGCGGCAGCTCAAGTCTGCAGGCGACTGGCCTGCCTGGCCCAAGGCAGTGGTGCTGTCACCTACACATGAGCTCTCAGCTCAGCAGGTGGCCCGCTGCTGTGCAGCCCCCGCCTCTGTGCTGCTGTAATCCTCCTACCTGGACAATAACTCACTTTGTCCCACCCTGTGCCTCACGCACATGATTGTCTCTGCTCCTCTTCTCAGCCCTTCCAACTGCACCTCCTTTTGCCGACTTTGTTCACCTCCTACTCCTCTCATAAGGACCACTCACTGATGCTGTGAAGCAGCTCTTGTGCCCACCTTGGCCCTTCTCAACCCCTTTTCAATCCTAATCAGTGTGATGCTGATGTGTGCATGTGTCCTCTCTTCATAGGCACGCACCCTGAACCTGCTGCTGCCCGGCTCTGGCCTGAGGGCATGCTTGCTCAACAAAGCCACCGCCACTGGCAACGACCTGAGCAAGGTGCGCCCAGCCGTTTGTGTGCATCAAAGCGATAGAGCTCAAAAAAGCATACAGGCAGTTCAGCAGGATGTGTCGTAGGTCATTTCTGCAGCTGCTTCATCGTTTCATGCACGGTGTCTGCAGGCCATGACCTAAGCCGCTTGCAAGGCCATTTACTTGGCAGTGGTTTGACATGGGACTGCCGGAGGGTCAGCTGATTTGCTGCCATGCTGTGCTGCCTCAGGTTGACATCCTGCTGGCCAACCCCCTGCGCCTGGCCACCATGGTGGCAAACAGGCAGTTAGACCTGAGTGGGGTGCGCTTCCTGGTGTTGGACGAGGCAGACAAGCTGTTTGAGTTGGGCTTTGTGGAGCAGGTACGGATGCCCAATCACCCTGTGTTCTGCATGCAGCTGCCACTGCATGAGCTTTGTCTATGACCAAGGGATGGGAAATGGAAGATAGTATGCTGCTAAAGCAATGCAGTCCAAGTAGAACAGGGCTGTAGCAAGAGGATGCAATGCAGCAGCAGCAGTGCAGTCAGAGCCCCTCACTATCGTATAGTAGGCTAGAACAGTGGGCGACTCTGGTGTGTGGCTGTCTGCAGATTGATGGAGTGCTGGCAGGGTGCAGTCATCGCGATGTGGTGCGTGCTCTGTTCAGCGCTACACTGCCAGACAAGGTGGAGAACCTGGCCAGGTCAGCAGAGGGCAAGGCCGGTGCATCACATGGCAGGGGAAACTGCCCTGCTGCAACTGTTGGTTAGGAACTGTCCTGGCTGGGTGACTTGCAAATGAAGGGTTAAGGCTTGGTCAGGGCTGGCAGGTGTGACACTTGCGCTGGCTGTGTTGCTGGTCCGTGTGAAGCCTGCTCGCTCACCCTGCACATCATCCAGGAGCTTTATGATCTGCCTAGTGCCCTCTGCTGCTGAACATGGTGGCGCAGTGTGGTGACATGGTGGTGGCTTGCAGTGATGGAGCAGCGGCTGTGTGTGCAGGACAGTGCTGAAACAGCCTCTGCGTGTCATCGTGGGGGCCAAGAACACAGCCGTGCATGCAGTCTCGCAGCGCCTGCTGTACGTGGGTCAGGAGGCTGGCAAGCTGCTGGCCCTTCGTCAGTTGCTGGCTGAGGGTTTGAAGCCCCCGGTGCTGGTATTTGTCGCGTCAAAGGTAGGCCATGCACTGAGGTTGATGTTTTCAGGACATTTTTGGTAGGACATGATACATATAGAAATGTGGCGTGCTGCTCACAGAGTGAGATGCCTTGTGTGATGCCTTGTTGTTGTGCAACGCCCATCATGTCATCACTGGGCTGAAATGCATTGTACCTTCAACGCATATCAGACACATGGGTGCACTGTGTCTTGGCCCTTAACAATCTAGCGTGCTCCGTTCACTGCTTGGTTGCAGGAGCGCGCTGCTGCGCTGCACCGTGAACTGTTGTATGACGGTGTGCATGTGGACAGCATCTCAGCTGCCCTCAGCCCTACTGCCTGTGCAGCAGCAGTAGACAACTTTCGATCTGGCAAGACCTGGGTGCTGATAGCCACTGATCTCCTGGGTCGTGGTATGGATTTTGTGGGGATCAACACGGTGGTCAACTATGACTTCCCCAACTCACCCATGGACTACATACACCGCATCGGGCGCACGGGGCGTGCGAACAAGACAGGTGCGGGGTAGGGGTGGGGCTGGCTATGTGGCTGCCGAACAGATGCATGAGCCAGCAGATGACAATGTTTGCACATCTCACACAAGTGCTTGTCAGTCTTGCCATGAGCAGCCTAGATATACCTTGGTGTTCACGGGGTGCAGGTGTTGCCCTGGAGGTGCCCTCATATGTCGACCCCACCCTGTGCAGCGCAGGCTGTGCTATCACCTTTTACGTGGAAGGGGATGCCCCATTGTTGCGTCCCATTGCCAACCTGATCAAGGAGGCTGATGGGGAGGTGCCGGACTGGATGCTGAGGCTGAAGAAGCTGCGAACAAAGGACCGTAAACGACCTGCTCTCTCACCAGAGGTGTGTCTTGTTGGTCAAGGGGTCGTGTTTGCAAGATGGTGACATGTGTATGCTTGGTACTCATGGCCCATGTGTATGTCAGCTAAAGATGCACTAGCCTAGCTTCAACGTGGATCAGCGGTCACCTGTATGGCACGAGAGCACTTGCTTCGGTAGAAACTGTGGGTTACGAAGCTGCTTTTGTGTCTTGCTCATATTGTTCGTAGGTAGTAAGTGGTGCCAATACCAACACCAAGCCTGTCAACAAAGGACGAAAGAAACTGAAGCGCACGCTTGCAACTGTGAAGGCCAACAAACGTAGACAGCCGGACACCTAACACAAGTCAAGGGCGCGCCGCTAGCATCGGATTTTGTGTCGTTTGAGCTGTTGCACTTTGCGCTGTCACACTTGAGGTAGCTATACAACCTATCAGCATTCATTATCAAGTTCAGCTGGGATCCAATGTGTAACAGTGATATTGTGTGGACAGGATGGTGGCTGGCTGGAACTTTGTTTGGCGTGTTCTAGCTGATGTCGCTGCTGTGGCTGACTACTTACTCGTGAACACTACCCAAGTAGCGAAATCAATAAACCACACTTCACCCCGTAGCTTGTAGAGTTCTCTATCCGGGGATGTGCACTACATAATAAGAAACCACGTGGCTGAGACGCGGCGTCGTTTTGATTACCAGGGGTAGGTTTCTGTTAGTTGGGGCTAACCAGCTCACCCACCCCTCGGGGTCCACATGTGGCCTGCCCTGTGGGAGAGCACCTAAAACAGTTCTCATCGCGTTCCTACGTCATTGAGCCAGTCATAAGACTAGGAGCTGAGATATGTCACTCGAAGGATGTTTGTGCACCAAGAAGCTCCGAACATTACAGGATCCCATCATAAGTAAATCACAAGATCCTTCATGGAGAAAAGAAACACAAGTTCACAATCCATCCAAGCCGTATATCTTGCCTGTTGCATAAGGTGTGCATGGGCCACTATGCTCATGACCTGCCGCATTCACAGCCAGTTCCGAAACAAGCCACACAGTGCACATGTCTCCACAACTTTTGCCACAACATCCATAACTCATCCTGAAATGCTTAGCCTGACCTGGTCCTAACCAACGATACTCGTCTGTCATCATGATAAAGCACATTGGTGAGGAGCCGCTTAGGTCATTGCACAAGGTACAATCATAAGCTGACTCCAGCTGCTGCAAACTGCAGCGGTGCACTTGCTACCACATGCACTCCTTGCAGAACGTGTACTTATGGCTGCCAACCATACTTTAGTCTCATCTCTTGTCATTGCCTCCCTCATGGGGAGCCCATGCACATACCTATCATAGCACGTTGACGCAGACTCTCATTGAAAGATCGAGGCTTGCCTTGAGTAGGTCTGATGCCCATGACTCTTTCGCTGTGTGGCCTCCTTCTCCAAGGGGGGCCGTGATGCGACAGGGGCTGTTGCCGCGGCACGGATTAGCAACCTGTGGTGCAGCAGAGCGTGTAAGCTCAACAGTCAGCAGGGGCTTGCTGTTTCACTGCCCCATGTGCCTGCCATGAGCACCTGTGTAATGCCTGTTAAGATTTTGAGATGCATATTGAGCATCTAGGGTATTGAGCATGGGCGATGGCGGCAGGCACAGTACAAGATGAAATCTTCTTTGACAGACATGGCCCTACCAGAGTGACAAGAGCTCAGCTGAGTGCGTATCCTATGTCCGAGGTTGGTATCTTGCCCCATGCTGCTCCTGCTCGCCCCATGCTGCCCCATGCTGCTGCTTCAGCCTGGCTCTTGCAGGCTTACTCCAGGCTGGTCCGCTCTGCCCTTGCACAGACCTTTGTACAAGGCCCTCCACGTCCACCTCAGCGGGCAGCTGGCTCAATAGCTCCGCCACACGCTTAGTCTCGTTATTCACGCGATGAAGGAAGGGACGGAATACCAGGAGAAGATACAACACTAGGATGACCCATGTGAGCGCAAAGGAGGCAACCAGGATTTGAAGACATTTGCTGCAGGGCAACAACAGAACAATAAGTAGCCTATGCCAAACGCAAGCATGGAGAACAATGGAGGCAATAATGGTGAGGTTTAGAAGCATACAATTTGGAGGCAAATTGCAATGTGGTGCAACGGAGTGATTTTCAACGAATCCTTCTAGAGTTTTCACGGTTCATCTTCACAGAGGCTGGCTTTTCAGGCAAGTTGGAAGTTAGCAAGGCCACACAGCCAGAGGGATGGAAGCCTCCAGCCCACTAGCTAAACCTGGTGCGGCTAGCCAAGGCCAGTGATTTGACAAAGAACTCCCGTCTTTAACATGGAACAAGGTGTTGACTGTGGCTAATCTCACTCAGCTACTATGCAACATGACAGGCCAGTCTAGGGCCTGATGTGGTGTCATCAAGTGCCCACACAGCTATGCATAACCAGGCAGCCATTTAGCCAGCAGCCTCATGGCCTTGGCCCTGGCACTTCTCGGCCAGCGAAGCTCAACAACCGCACCAAGGAAAAGCAAGCAGTTAGGCCTTCCCCAGTAGACTTGTTTGACAGCCATCGGACAAGTGGCTGCAAATTTATGGGGGAGAAACGGAGCATGCCTGGTGGGGGTCACAAGCAAGGTCATCGGCAAGCAGCCACGGCCAACCCAGCGCCACAGTTTTGCAGGTGGGTAGACCAAGACTGCAATGCAGCATTGGACATGAAGCACGTTGAGGAGCTGCGCTGAGAGCTGTGCTGGAGCCCAGAGGAGCTGAAGCTGCCGGCCAAGGGCAGGCAGTACCTTGAACTGGACTACAAACAACTGAGAGACCTAGCATGTAAGGCCTGACAGCAGCAACACGAGCCTGTGGTGCAGTGATGTGTGCTACGTCTTAAGCTGTGTCAGCTTAGTGGATGTTTGTCATGCTTTCATGGTCATCCTCGTTATGGGAACATTATGGATCCTGGGGCTTAGACATTACTCTGCATCAACAATGTGCAAATATCATGTGGTTTGGCTGAGCACAGTTGTTGTTGGTATTACACTCATAGAACTTAATCCCTGCATTTGTCCCTGCACTTTGCCGACCTTGCCCGATCAGGCTAAAATTTTGATAGATGGTAGTTTACAAACAATAACACATATTTTTCAGGGGATTTTTTTTGAAATAATCAAAGGCGGTTGCGCTGTGGCCCTGGAACGTAAGTGCAGGGATGAGTGCAGGGATAGGTTGCGGGTCACAGCGCAACAACTTTTGATTCTTTTATCAAAACTATAGCCTGATCGGGCAAGGTCGGCAAAGTGCAGGGACAAATGCAGGGATTAAGTTCTATGAGTGTAAGTGCCATGTATCAATTGGTGCAAGCCTTTTGTCCTGCCCCATGCCATGTTGATGTGCCAATGTGTGTCAATGTTCAACTGGCTTTGAGGGCGCTGCCAGTGGCATACCACTTGAGCACACGGCAGGGCACCACACCATGTGCTGGCACTGAACACTGAAAATGTACTCCGTGGCCCTGTGAAAATGAGTCGTGACAAGTCACTCAGTGAAACAAAGCCGTGAGAACCTTAAGTGGCTTAAGATAGCCTTAGATGTCTCAAAGCATAGCACATACCGGCACAATGATTCAGAACAAGCGAAGGAGCTCTGCCGAGCGAATGCAGGGCCCGACAAAATATTCACAGTACCAAGGTTTGTCACGATGTACTCCGCTCTAACTGTGTGAGCTCAATGCTGTGTGAGCAGACATCGTTGCTGTGGGTGCCAGCGAAGGATCTCATTTGCAACATGGCAAGCTACAAGACAAGTGGAGTGAGGAATGAAAAACGCAGCAGTGCTAGTTATTGGGCCTATCCCGCATGCTGTCCCTGCCTAATTGAGGCTCTCTCGTACCATGGCGTCCATGTGTGCCCTTTGGGAGTGCCCTTTGGGAGTGCCCTTTGGGAGTGCGAGAGTGAGTGACATCGCCTCCTGGGTATAAGTAGTAGGTATCAGTTAGTGTTAGTAGATATGAGCCTAGTGGCGCAATGGCTCCGAGGAAGCGGCCCACTGCCGCGGAGCAAGAGCCGCTTCCGATTGAAAGCCAGCGAAAACAAGGTTCGTCCTAGTCGCAGTGTGGTCCGCTGCAACTGTGCAGTCCGGCGAGCCCCGCGCTGCTCACATCGCTGCTGTTCATGCCAGCGCAGGTCCTAGCACCCCTCCAGCTAAACAACGCGAGGAGCGAAGGGCTGAATGGAAAACCCAGCGCCGACAGGTGCGCACGGGGGCGCATACCGCCTTGTATGCCCCCGCACTGTTTGTGTCCCTGCACTGTTTGTGTCCCCGCATTGTGTGCCGGCCTGTCAAAATGTTGGTTGCAATTGGCTGCAGGTCATCAAAGTCCCGGGTGGCGCCGTGCTGCGCGGGTGCAAGAAAACGAAGCGGAAGCTGATGGCACACTTCCAGCTGAGGGCTGGGGTGCACAGCCAGCTCCGCGTCATCGCGTCTTTGTATGTGTTGCGGATTTTTCTGACATGCTTGGTGGGATACTGCAACTGTCCTTGCACACATGGTCAATTAGGTGCAAGCTTGATCAAGCTGTGAGAATGTCATGGTGAGACCCTGTGCTGCTTGCTGTGCTCCCCCTGCAGGGTCAGGCAAGACCCTGGCCTTCCTGGTCCCCATCCTGGTGCGGCTGCGGCAGCTCAAGTCTGCAGGCGACTGGCCTGCCTGGCCCAAGGCAGTGGTGCTGTCACCTACACATGAGCTCTCAGCTCAGCAGGTGGCCCGCTGCTGTGCAGCCCCCGCCTCTGTGCTGCTGTAATCCTCCTACCTGGACAATAACTCACTTTGTCCCCACCTGTGCCTCACGCACACGATTGTCTCTGCTCCTCTTCTCAGCCCTTCCATCTGCACCTTCTTTTGCCGACTTTGTTTACCTCCTACTCCTCTCATAAGGGCCACTCACTGATGCTGTGAAGCATCTCTTGTGCCCACCTTGGCCCTTCTCAACCCCTTTTCAATCCTAATCAGTGTGATGCTGATGTGTGCATGTGTCCTCTCTTCATAGGCACGCACCCTGAACCTGCTGCTGCCCGGCTCTGGCCTGAGGGCATGCTTGCTCAACAAAGCCACCGCCACTGGCAACGACCTGAGCAAGGTGCGCCCAGCCGTTTGTGTGCATCAAAGCGATAGAGCTCAAAAAAGCATACAGGCAGTTCAGCAGGATGTGTCGTAGGTCATTTCTGCAGCTGCTTCATCGTTTCATGCACGGTGTCTGCAGGCCATGACCTAAGCCGCTTGCAAGGCCATTTACTTGGCAGTGGTTTGACATGGGACTGCCGGAGGGTCAGCTGATTTGCTGCCATGCTGTGCTGCCTCAGGTTGACATCCTGCTGGCCAACCCCCTGCGCCTGGCCACCATGGTGGCAAACAGGCAGTTAGACCTGAGTGGGGTGCGCTTCCTGGTGTTGGACGAGGCAGACAAGCTGTTTGAGTTGGGCTTTGTGGAGCAGGTACGGATGCCCAATCACCCTGTGTTCTGCATGCAGCTGCCACTGCATGAGCTTTGTCTATGACCAAGGGATGGGAAATGGAAGATAGTATGCTGCTAAAGCAATGCAGTCCAAGTAGAACAGGGCTGTAGCAAGAGGATGCAATGCAGCAGCAGCAGTGCAGTCAGAGCCCCTCACTATCGTATAGTAGGCTAGAACAGTGGGCGACTCTGGTGTGTGGCTGTCTGCAGATTGATGGAGTGCTGGCAGGGTGCAGTCATCGCGATGTGGTGCGTGCTCTGTTCAGCGCTACACTGCCAGACAAGGTGGAGAACCTGGCCAGGTCAGCAGAGGGCAAGGCCGGTGCATCACATGGCAGGGGAAACTGCCCTGCTGCAACTGTTGGTTAGGAACTGTCCTGGCTGGGTGACTTGCAAATGAAGGGTTAAGGCTTGGTCAGGGCTGGCAGGTGTGACACTTGCGCTGGCTGTGTTGCTGGTCCGTGTGAAGCCTGCTCGCTCACCCTGCACATCATCCAGGAGCTTTATGATCTGCCTAGTGCCCTCTGCTGCTGAACATGGTGGCGCAGTGTGGTGACATGGTGGTGGCTTGCAGTGATGGAGCAGCGGCTGTGTGTGCAGGACAGTGCTGAAACAGCCTCTGCGTGTCATCGTGGGGGCCAAGAACACAGCCGTGCATGCAGTCTCGCAGCGCCTGCTGTACGTGGGTCAGGAGGCTGGCAAGCTGCTGGCCCTTCGTCAGTTGCTGGCTGAGGGTTTGAAGCCCCCGGTGCTGGTATTTGTCGCGTCAAAGGTAGGCCATGCACTGAGGTTGATGTTTTCAGGACATTTTTGGTAGGACATGATACATATAGAAATGTGGCGTGCTGCTCACAGAGTGAGATGCCTTGTGTGATGCCTTGTTGTTCTGCAACGCCCATCATGTCATCACTGGGCTGAAATGCATTGTACCTTCAACGCATATCAGACACATGGGTGCACTGTGTCTTGGCCCTTAACAATCTAGCGTGCTCCGTTCACTGCTTGGTTGCAGGAGCGCGCTGCTGCGCTGCACCGTGAACTGTTGTATGACGGTGTGCATGTGGACAGCATCTCAGCTGCCCTCAGCCCTACTGCCTGTGCAGCAGCAGTAGACAACTTTCGATCTGGCAAGACCTGGGTGCTGATAGCCACTGATCTCCTGGGTCGTGGTATGGATTTTGTGGGGATCAACAC
The DNA here is from genome assembly GCA_030144725.1 of Haematococcus lacustris. NCBI lineage: Eukaryota > Viridiplantae > Chlorophyta > Chlorophyceae > Chlamydomonadales > Haematococcaceae > Haematococcus > Haematococcus lacustris. The sequence goes on along the minus strand of JASKMD010000019.1, from coordinate 2,390,843 downwards.
GGTGGTCAACTATGACTTCCCCAACTCACCCATGGACTACATACACCGCATCGGGCGCACGGGGCGTGCGAACAAGACAGGTGCGGGGTAGGGGTGGGGCTGGCTATGTGGCTGCCGAACAGATGCATGAGCCAGCAGATGACAATGTTTGCACATCTCACACAAGTGCTTGTCAGTCTTGCCATGAGCAGCCTAGATATACCTTGGTGTTCACGGGGTGCAGGTGTTGCCCTGGAGGTGCCCTCATATGTCGACCCCACCCTGTGCAGCGCAGGCTGTGCTATCACCTTTTACGTGGAAGGGGATGCCCCATTGTTGCGTCCCATTGCCAACCTGATCAAGGAGGCTGATGGGGAGGTGCCGGACTGGATGCTGAGGCTGAAGAAGCTGCGAACAAAGGACCGTAAACGACCTGCTCTCTCACCAGAGGTGTGTCTTGTTGGTCAAGGGGTCGTGTTTGCAAGATGGTGACATGTGTATGCTTGGTACTCATGGCCCATGTGTATGTCAGCTAAAGATGCACTAGCCTAGCTTCAACGTGGATCAGCGGTCACCTGTATGGCACGAGAGCACTTGCTTCGGTAGAAACTGTGGGTTACGAAGCTGCTTTTGTGTCTTGCTCATATTGTTCGTAGGTAGTAAGTGGTGCCAATACCAACACCAAGCCTGTCAACAAAGGACGAAAGAAACTGAAGCGCACGCTTGCAACTGTGAAGGCCAACAAACGTAGACAGCCGGACACCTAACACAAGTCAAGGGCGCGCCGCTAGCATCGGATTTTGTGTCGTTTGAGCTGTTGCACTTTGCGCTGTCACACTTGAGGTAGCTATACAACCTATCAGCATTCATTATCAAGTTCAGCTGGGATCCAATGTGTAACAGTGATATTGTGTGGACAGGATGGTGGCTGGCTGGAACTTTGTTTGGCGTGTTCTAGCTGATGTCGCTGCTGTGGCTGACTACTTACTCGTGAACACTACCCAAGTAGCGAAATCAATAAACCACACTTCACCCCGTAGCTTGTAGAGTTCTCTATCCGGGGATGTGCACTACATAATAAGAAACCACGTGGCTGAGACGCGGCGTCGTTTTGATTACCAGGGGTAGGTTTCTGTTAGTTGGGGCTAACCAGCTCACCCACCCCTCGGGGTCCACATGTGGCCTGCCCTGTGGGAGAGCACCTAAAACAGTTCTCATCGCGTTCCTACGTCATTGAGCCAGTCATAAGACTAGGAGCTGAGATATGTCACTCGAAGGATGTTTGTGCACCAAGAAGCTCCGAACATTACAGGATCCCATCATAAGTAAATCACAAGATCCTTCATGGAGAAAAGAAACACAAGTTCACAATCCATCCAAGCCGTATATCTTGCCTGTTGCATAAGGTGTGCATGGGCCACTATGCTCATGACCTGCCGCATTCACAGCCAGTTCCGAAACAAGCCACACAGTGCACATGTCTCCACAACTTTTGCCACAACATCCATAACTCATCCTGAAATGCTTAGCCTGACCTGGTCCTAACCAACGATACTCGTCTGTCATCATGATAAAGCACATTGGTGAGGAGCCGCTTAGGTCATTGCACAAGGTACAATCATAAGCTGACTCCAGCTGCTGCAAACTGCAGCGGTGCACTTGCTACCACATGCACTCCTTGCAGAACGTGTACTTATGGCTGCCAACCATACTTTAGTCTCATCTCTTGTCATTGCCTCCCTCATGGGGAGCCCATGCACATACCTATCATAGCACGTTGACGCAGACTCTCATTGAAAGATCGAGGCTTGCCTTGAGTAGGTCTGATGCCCATGACTCTTTCGCTGTGTGGCCTCCTTCTCCAAGGGGGGCCGTGATGCGACAGGGGCTGTTGCCGCGGCACGGATTAGCAACCTGTGGTGCAGCAGAGCGTGTAAGCTCAACAGTCAGCAGGGGCTTGCTGTTTCACTGCCCCATGTGCCTGCCATGAGCACCTGTGTAATGCCTGTTAAGATTTTGAGATGCATATTGAGCATCTAGGGTATTGAGCATGGGCGATGGCGGCAGGCACAGTACAAGATGAAATCTTCTTTGACAGACATGGCCCTACCAGAGTGACAAGAGCTCAGCTGAGTGCGTATCCTATGTCCGAGGTTGGTATCTTGCCCCATGCTGCTCCTGCTCGCCCCATGCTGCCCCATGCTGCTGCTTCAGCCTGGCTCTTGCAGGCTTACTCCAGGCTGGTCCGCTCTGCCCTTGCACAGACCTTTGTACAAGGCCCTCCACGTCCACCTCAGCGGGCAGCTGGCTCAATAGCTCCGCCACACGCTTAGTCTCGTTATTCACGCGATGAAGGAAGGGACGGAATACCAGGAGAAGATACAACACTAGGATGACCCATGTGAGCGCAAAGGAGGCAACCAGGATTTGAAGACATTTGCTGCAGGGCAACAACAGAACAATAAGTAGCCTATGCCAAACGCAAGCATGGAGAACAATGGAGGCAATAATGGTGAGGTTTAGAAGCATACAATTTGGAGGCAAATTGCAATGTGGTGCAACGGAGTGATTTTCAACGAATCCTTCTAGAGTTTTCACGGTTCATCTTCACAGAGGCTGGCTTTTCAGGCAAGTTGGAAGTTAGCAAGGCCACACAGCCAGAGGGATGGAAGCCTCCAGCCCACTAGCTAAACCTGGTGCGGCTAGCCAAGGCCAGTGATTTGACAAAGAACTCCCGTCTTTAACATGGAACAAGGTGTTGACTGTGGCTAATCTCACTCAGCTACTATGCAACATGACAGGCCAGTCTAGGGCCTGATGTGGTGTCATCAAGTGCCCACACAGCTATGCATAACCAGGCAGCCATTTAGCCAGCAGCCTCATGGCCTTGGCCCTGGCACTTCTCGGCCAGCGAAGCTCAACAACCGCACCAAGGAAAAGCAAGCAGTTAGGCCTTCCCCAGTAGACTTGTTTGACAGCCATCGGACAAGTGGCTGCAAATTTATGGGGGAGAAACGGAGCATGCCTGGTGGGGGTCACAAGCAAGGTCATCGGCAAGCAGCCACGGCCAACCCAGCGCCACAGTTTTGCAGGTGGGTAGACCAAGACTGCAATGCAGCATTGGACATGAAGCACGTTGAGGAGCTGCGCTGAGAGCTGTGCTGGAGCCCAGAGGAGCTGAAGCTGCCGGCCAAGGGCAGGCAGTACCTTGAACTGGACTACAAACAACTGAGAGACCTAGCATGTAAGGCCTGACAGCAGCAACACGAGCCTGTGGTGCAGTGATGTGTGCTACGTCTTAAGCTGTGTCAGCTTAGTGGATGTTTGTCATGCTTTCATGGTCATCCTCGTTATGGGAACATTATGGATCCTGGGGCTTAGACATTACTCTGCATCAACAATGTGCAAATATCATGTGGTTTGGCTGAGCACAGTTGTTGTTGGTATTACACTCATAGAACTTAATCCCTGCATTTGTCCCTGCACTTTGCCGACCTTGCCCGATCAGGCTAAAATTTTGATAGATGGTAGTTTACAAACAATAACACATATTTTTCAGGGGATTTTTTTTGAAATAATCAAAGGCGGTTGCGCTGTGGCCCTGGAACGTAAGTGCAGGGATGAGTGCAGGGATAGGTTGCGGGTCACAGCGCAACAACTTTTGATTCTTTTATCAAAACTATAGCCTGATCGGGCAAGGTCGGCAAAGTGCAGGGACAAATGCAGGGATTAAGTTCTATGAGTGTAAGTGCCATGTATCAATTGGTGCAAGCCTTTTGTCCTGCCCCATGCCATGTTGATGTGCCAATGTGTGTCAATGTTCAACTGGCTTTGAGGGCGCTGCCAGTGGCATACCACTTGAGCACACGGCAGGGCACCACACCATGTGCTGGCACTGAACACTGAAAATGTACTCCGTGGCCCTGTGAAAATGAGTCGTGACAAGTCACTCAGTGAAACAAAGCCGTGAGAACCTTAAGTGGCTTAAGATAGCCTTAGATGTCTCAAAGCATAGCACATACCGGCACAATGATTCAGAACAAGCGAAGGAGCTCTGCCGAGCGAATGCAGGGCCCGACAAAATATTCACAGTACCAAGGTTTGTCACGATGTACTCCGCTCTAACTGTGTGAGCTCAATGCTGTGTGAGCAGACATCGTTGCTGTGGGTGCCAGCGAAGGATCTCAATTGCAACATGGCAAGCTACAAGACAAGTGGAGGGAGGAATGAAAAACGCAGCAGTGCTAGTTATTGGGCCTATCCCGCATGCTGTCCCTGCCTAATTGAGGCTCTCTCGTACCATGGCGTCCATGTGTGCCCTTTGGGAGTGCCCTTTGGGAGTGCCCTTTGGGAGTGCGAGAGTGAGTGACATCGCCTCCTGGGTATAAGTAGTAGGTATCAGTTAGTGTTAGTAGATATGAGCCTAGTGGCGCAATGGCTCCGAGGAAGCGGCCCACTGCCGCGGAGCAAGAGCCGCTTCCGATTGAAAGCCAGCGAAAACAAGGTTCGTCCTAGTCGCAGTGTGGTCCGCTGCAACTGTGCAGTCCGGCGAGCCCCGCGCTGCTCACATCGCTGCTGTTCATGCCAGCGCAGGTCCTAGCACCCCTCCAGCTAAACAACGCGAGGAGCGAAGGGCTGAATGGAAAACCCAGCGCCGACAGGTGCGCACGGGGGCGCATACCGCCTTGTATGCCCCCGCACTGTTTGTGTCCCTGCACTGTTTGTGTCCCCGCATTGTGTGCCGGCCTGTCAAAATGTTGGTTGCAATTGGCTGCAGGTCATCAAAGTCCCGGGTGGCGCCGTGCTGCGCGGGTGCAAGAAAACGAAGCGGAAGCTGATGGCACACTTCCAGCTGAGGGCTGGGGTGCACAGCCAGCTCCGCGTCATCGCGTCTTTGTATGTGTTGCGGATTTTTCTGACATGCTTGGTGGGATACTGCAACCCGGGGTACCCCAGCGCCCCAACACCTCCAGCCGTGCAGCCTCCCCGTGCACTAGATGCTGCACCCCTACCCCCACTCCCCCTGCGTGTCCCTGCTCAGCCAGCAGCAATGGACATGGACTGGGCTCCTGAGGCTGAGCCAGACCCTGAGCCTGAGCCAGAGCCTGAGCCTGAGCCTGCCCCAGCACCGCCCACGCTGCGGCCACCCAGTGCCCGCCTTGCTGCCCGCCACCCTCCACTGTCAGCACCCACTGGGCCACCCATGCCCCTGGACAGCGAAGATCCAGTCATGCTCCAGCAGCTGCAGGTATTCTGCATGTACTTTGCCAACTCCAATTCCCTCACCCCTTACAACCAGCTGCAGCGGCGGCCCGCGCTAGGCAGAACAAGCACTTCAGCATCAAGCCTGCCTTTGACGACCCCAGCAACCAGGAGCTACTGGCCAAGCTGCAGCAGCTGGGAAGCGTCAACTTCACCGGTGACCACAACACCATCAGCCATCACTCCATGCAGCTAGCGGTCGCCTGTGTGCATGGCTGCAGTTGGAGGAGGACATGGCGGAGGTGTCCATGGAGCGCCACGAGCATGCCAAGCAGCTGGTGGTCTTCTTTGGAGCAGCGGGCATTGGCACCAAGGGGGGCTGGAGTGCTGATGCGGTGTTGCGGGCCTGCTGCAAGGTGGTGTGCAGGACCAGGGGGACAGACCAGCGGCGGGGTAGGGTGGTGCTCGTGGATGAGCACCGCACCAGCCGGGTCAGCTCAGCAGTGAATGGCCAGCAGCCATGTGAGAGGCAGCTGAACAAGAGCAGGGCCACCAGGCCTGCAGGCTGGAAGCCCCCAGCAGGGCAGGTGGAACCCCGCCTGCTGCACCCAGCCTGGAGCCAGCAGCGTGACCAGCCAGTGCGGGGCATGATGTGGTGCCCAGTAGTGCCCCCCCGCAAGCCCCCACAGGCCCCACGCAGCAGCCAGGCAGCCACACAGCCAGCAGCCCCAGAGCCTGGGCCCAGCACTCCCCAGCCAGCTAAGCGCAGCAAGCGCACCAAGGCTGAGCCAGAGGCAGCTGAGCCCACCAAGGGCAAGGGCAAGGGCAAGGCTGCCAAAGCCAAGCCAGCACCACAGCCAGGCAGGTGGCTGGACAGGGACTGCAATGCTGCATTGAACATGCAGCGCATGGGGGAGAGTAGGTGGCGCCCACTGTTGCTGTGCTACTGGCCAAAGCAGGGGAAGCTGCCGGCCAAAGGCAAGGAGTACCCTGGCCTGGGCTACAAGCGGCTGCGAGACAAGCCACCCAAGGCTCAGCAGCAGCAGCAGCAGCCTGCTGTGGCACAGTAGTGTGTGCCCCCCCCCACTTGAAGCTTTCATCAGCTAACAATTAGTGCTTGTTTTGTCATGCCAAATCTATGCATAGCACTGTCACAGGGGTCAGACAATGCTGTAGGTGGTAGGCGACCGTGACCATGTGTATGCCATGTATAGACCATGTGCATGCCATGCGATGGGAACTCCACACAGACAAAAACACTGTTTTGTAGTGGTTCAGAATTAGTGTGTTCGACTGCAATGAAGGCTTAAGGTTGAGGGCCAAGGTGCTGTCCCTGCCTTGTGTCCTAGCCGTGTCTTAGCTTCTAACTGTATTCATCGTGCTGAGGAGCAGGTGATCAAAGTACCTGGGGGCGCTGTGCTGCGGGGCTGCAATTAGACCAAGCGGAAGATCATGGCACACCTTAGGCAGAGGGTGCAAATTCATTCCCAGCTGTGTTTTACTTCTTCTCTGTTTGTGCTTTGCATCTTCCTCACATGCCTGGTCGGCCACCCCACCCATGTTTTTACTGACCAAGCTGCAAGAGCTGGGCAGCACTCATCTATCGAGTGACAACAACACCATCAGCGCGCACTCCATGCAGCTGGTGAGCAGCATGCAGCAAACTTTTTCAACCCAGGCAAGTGATGGTGGTGCATAGACTTTTGAGCGTAGACATCGACTTCATAAACCAGCTGCACCGACCCCGACCCTGACAGCCTGCTTTCACCTGACTGGTGAAAGGCAAGAGTGGTGGCAGGCCTACATGCAAGTCCCCAGCGCTACAGACACTGTGAATACCCTATATTTAGGATCACACCATCACACAGACCATCACCAGTCACTGGTTGCATGGTGAACGGCCCATCCACCATACGAGTTCCTACATTACAACGTCTGTGCAAGGTCAGGGGCTGCTGATGCATGAGAGGACAGACCATGTCGTGCACATGCAACAAATAGTGAGGATCAGTTTGCCGAGGTTGACACTTAGCAACCATGCTTTTGGTTTCGAGCATGGGCAATGGTGGCAGGCAGCATACGAAATGATGAATATGAGATGAAAGGGCAAGAGATGCACACCAACTGCACAAGGGCATCACCTCAACTTCTGCCTGCCTGTACAAGATATACCTCAGGCTCCAGCATGGGGATGTACATATTCTTGTGTGCACCCATCTATATGCACGAGGCCATGTAATGAGTTGCCTGTATCTATGCCCTTGTTGCTGATGCTCAAAGCCAAGCAGCCACATTAGGCTAACGGATGTAACAACCCATCATCATCATAGTGCCCGACTGTACCATGATAATGTACTATAAATCAAACAATGATGCAAGCAATCTGATTGAGTGACTGCATAGCTTATCCAACTTGTGTTTTACTCTGCTTACCTATAGACGGAAAGGACCTTGTCCTGGTAGAGCAAGTTGATTAGGGTCATGCTGTCTGCTCTGTCATTGTTCACCAACCTGCGAGGGTGATAGCCAAGGCAGACAATGTTGAACATAGAGCTCAGTGGCTCTGCATACACTGTGCGCACTAGACCTCAATGTCAGGAGATGAATAACTGTGCCTCACTCAGGCTTCCTTACACATGTAACTGTTACATTTGCGGGTTATACGGGTGTTACACGGGGTGTTACATGCTAACGATTACGGGGTTCCTGGCATTACGGGCTTATAGCAGACTAAGCGTTCAGCGCATGCCGCACGGTGCTACGCCAATCGCACACAAGGTTGTGTAATGGGTTGTGTTAAGTGCATGACAAGGTTGTGTGAAAGCCAGAGGTTATTGCATGTCATCCCAACTCTAGGCTATAGCCCTGTCACTGGCTTTAGGCAATGGTGTAGGTGGTAGGCGCCCATGCCGTGTGCGTGGGGATGCACTCCACACTGACGAAAACACCACCCCTAGTGAGGGGACCTGATTCTGCTTTTGTGGGCTGATGAGGGAGGTGCTGCTTGCTGTCCCTAACCAACCTCTGTCATCCTTTGCCAGCCTGGGAAAGCCGCAGTCATGAACCTCTGATGCTGAGTAGACACATGGAACTAGAACCTCTGATGCTGAGTAGACACATCTGACAGCAGCAGGGTGTGGGTCCTGTTCATTGAGTCGGCATTAAGTCCTGGCCGGCTCTACTGGCCAAGGGCAATGAGCACCCAGGGCTTGGCTACAAGTGGGTGAGAGGTGCATAAGGCATGTGTCTAGAGGTGCCGAATGTATGCCTCACACAAGCACAGATCAAGGTGTAGCAATGCATGTCGACTCCATGCACCACTCACCATAGCCATTCCATGACGCTGCTACCCATTCCTGGCTGTGTGTCATTCTGCGCACCAGTAGCAGAAGCTTCACGTATGTATACGGATAGTGGCACTGCAGCTTGGTGTTGCCATGTGGGCAATGGACCACAGTGCAGCCAACACTCGACAATGATGTGTGTGTAGGCTGCGGGGAATGGCTGCAGACTCAGCAGTACAACCTCTACCATGATATGCACGTCAGTCTATCAAGAAACATGTCAGCTGACACATCCTCCAAGTTCACCCCAAGGCTGCAGCTAGAGCCTGCATCACGTGACTTGATCACGTGACTTGACTAGAGCGCACCATCATCATCAGTGTGTCGTCAATGGTCAACATTTTGTTGAACCAACGGTCAATTCCGTTTGTGACATCCCTGCGCTCAAGACAAGTCACAGGCCATACAGGCAGTTGATGAGTGGAGTGCCAATTGCAGAAGCATGGCCAGAGCAATTGCACGAGCACTAGCAATACCACTAGGCCAGGAGACTGGGACAGAGATGATTAGCCCATGTGTGCCATGCAGCAGTTCACGTGCCATTTACTCCTTGAATGGACCATGGATGTCGCATGCCTTGCGTCTTGGGCAGATGCCTTGGGACCTTCTTGGTTATGTGTTGCACAAGCAGAGCATCCCCCACTGTTGTGACACCCTAGCTTACCCATAGTACGGGCTTGTTGGTGGTAGGCAGGATGACTGGTTTGCCCTCATGCAGCCAGTCATTGAGAAAAGAAGGTCAGTGCCACGGCCTCCAAGAGAAGCCAGACCTGGGCCAGCATTTGCAAAATGTGGTATGGAGGTGTTAGCTCCGTTTGCCTGCAGCACAGAACGGGAAGCAGCAAGGGGGTGTGGCGCATGCATTGTACCTGCACTGGTCCCTGCGAGGAAGCTGTGCACATACTCTTGGACCTGCAGCCTAATCTGGCTTACGACTTTCTTCTTTCTTCTTCATAGTGCCCGACTGTACAATAATGGCGTACCATAGATAAAACAATGATGCCCGCATCGTCGCCCTCCGTTCCCCACACCCAGCACCAACTGGGCCTCACAGGTTATGTGCAGGCCCAGGGGCACAGACCAGTGGTGGGGCAGGGTGGTGCTTGTGGACGAGTTCAGCCAACCAACAACCAGCAGCCCTGAGAGAGCCGGCTAAACAAACGCAGGGAATACCAGAACTGCAGAGTGGAAGCCCCCCAGCGGGGTAGGCAGACCACCGCCTACCGCGTCCAGCAGCGTGATCAGCCAGTGCGGGGCCTGATGTGATGCTCGGTAGTGGCCCCCCACATCCTGCCACAGCCCCCATGCAGCCACACAGCTAGCAGCCTCAAAGCCAGGGCCCAGCACTCCCCCGCCAGCCAAGCGCAGCAAGCGCACCAAGGCTGAGCAGGCAGCTGAGCTCACCCAGCCCACCAGGGGCAAAGGCAAGGCCAAGGACAAGGCTGCTGAAGCCAAACCAGCACCACAGCCAGGTAGGTGGCTGGTCAGGGACTGCAATGCTGCACTGAATATGCAGCGCATGGGGAGGAGCAAGAGGTGCCCTGCTGGAGCTGTGCTGGTGGTCTGAAGCTGCCAGCCAAGGGCGATGAGTACCCTGAGCTGGGGTACAAGCGGCTGCGAGACCGCCCACCCAGGGCCCAGCAGCAGCAGCAGCAGCAACCTGCTGGGGCACAGTAGTGTGTGCCCCCTCTCTTGAGTTGTCATCAGCTTACAAGTAGTAAATGCATGTCATGCCCACTCTAGGCTGTAGCCCTGTCACAGGGGTCAGGCAATAGTGTAGGTGGTAGGCGTCCATGCCATCTGCATGGGAACATGATCCCACAAAGACAAGACACCACCCCTAGTGAGGGGACTGGTTCTGGCTTTGCGGCGAGATGAGGGAGGTGGTGTGGAAGGCAGTTTCACGTGAACCGTGCGAACCCTAGTCATGTGAGGTCTGTCTCTCTTGCTGCTGTAAAGTATACGCAACGCAATGAAACAGCAGCGACCAGCTCACCATGTTTCCGTACAGGAGCACGTTGTACTCGAATTCAACTCGCTTGTGCGACACACTGAGCTGCTGGCGTAGCTGGGTTGCTACAGCCACGTCCTCGACGACCAGGAGCTCCTAAGCAGGCACAAAGCAGCGGTATAGATAGATAGCGATAGCAAAGCGTGCAAGCAATACAATTGAGTGACTGTATAGCTGCACAGGAACGGTCACACCGTCAGGCGGCCAATGGTCACCGTTCGCCTAGTGGGCCTATGAGGGGGTCAGGCAGCAGTGCAGGGGGTGGACACACACAGCCATTAAAGGCAGCATTGTGAACTAAGTAGCTGTTGGGGCTGATGTCACACATCTCACCTGCCACGTGTACAGGGATATCTTGGCAATTAACGACACAAAGTTGACCTGTGGTTAGGGAAGAAGCAAGCAGCAAGCATTATCAATAACACCAGGGCAGTGGGCCCGTCCAACATCGGACGAGCAGCATGAAAGAGAGGCCCCTGGCTGGAGCATTCACACTCACTGAATTGTAGACAAATATGGAGCTCTGAACGGTAATCAATTCCTTATGCGTGATAATGCTTGTAATGATGACAATGAGGCCCCAGAGCAGCAGTGGCCAGGTGAGGTAGACCTGCGGACATCCATGCAGCCATAGACACGTTGAATTTCAAACTAAAGGACATGCTGGCGATGGATGCAACCTGCCTGGTTGCTCGGCTGCTGTTGACCATCTCTCACTCACTGCTTGGCGGTTGGAGGGGATCAACTGCCTCTTTGCGCCAGCAACTTGATGGGGGGTGAACCATGGCATGCAGAGGGCCACCAGTGCGCCCCACAACTGCTTGGCAACACGCAGGAGCAAGGGCGAGTCTGCTGTACGTCTCTCCTGGGTTGAGGCAGTCTTGAGTGAGGGGATGTTCAGCGTCATCTGCCCAGTGCTGGAGTAGCCGCCACCAACGTTGGCGCCGGGCTCAGAAGCTCTTAGTGCTTCTCGAGGCCTTACAGCCTCTGAGCCACCGCTTGCCTCCCCTGCCGCTATGGCCTGCAACGCATACAACATTGTGCACATCACACCATGCCCTGCCCTGCAGCTTTTGCCAGAGTGCACACTAGTTTGCATGAAATTCTATTTGTTCCTGCAACAGCATTTGCAGCCTCACCAGCATGTCATCGTCTTCATCCTCCTGCCCATCAGCCTCCAGGTTGTGTTTAGCAGTGGCAAGGCCACGAACCAGCCCCACAGGTAGCACCATGAACAGGGAGTAGATCATGTAGCGTTGGCCTCCCACCTATGCAAAGAGCAAGGCCCCATACATTGACCTGATCAACAGACATAGTGGTACACAATCGAGGCCGTCTTTTCATCACTCGACCATCAAGCCCAAGACAATGACAGCTCTCTTACCCGCTGGGCCAAGCTCCATAGCACCAGGGTCAGCACCAGGGTCAGAGCCACGCCCTTAGCACCCATGGCAATGAGTAGCATTTTGTCAAGAGCTACAGCACGGTCTCCTACTATTTGCACCTGCAAGTGGCATCAGGTTAGAGCATGCCGTGCGTTGCAGAACAGCCCACAGCCGGTTGGTCGGCTATGCAGGTACATGTCACTCAGGTGAAGGGGAGGGTGGCTAAGCCTGTGCCTAATTGAGGCTCTCGCGTACCATGGCGTCCATGGTGTCCATGTATCGTTCTGACAAAATGAGCACATTGGTGCTGTCAACAGAATTCCGAAAAGGTGGCCAGCTGTCTAGCTGCCTGCCGCTTGCAGAAACATTGGTTGCCAGGCGCCACACCTCATCCATGTTAGCCTGCACATCATTCGCAGTACAGTGACTTGAAGCTACAAGCTGAGAGTAAGGAGCTAACTGCATCAGGGTAGAGGCTGCCAAACTCTGCAAATTCCTGGCTTTCTACCATCATGCGCTGTTCCCACTCACACGCGCAGATCATTTGCAATGCCAGGGCTGGTACGAACAGAATAAAGAATGAATGAACCTTTTCACTCACAAACATCATGTTGCCCATCTCCCACAAACTCATCTCCTCATGCCTGGCAAGCAGCTGGACAATCGTGTTGTCAGGCAGCTTGATGTACATCCCACTGGTGACCTTGTCCCGCATGACCACGGCTGTGATGTTCGCTCCAGGCGGCAGGGATGACACCGGCACCTCATACCAGACGGTGGCGGTGACGCTGTCCTGACCCCACAGCTGACCCAGGCCATAGTCAGTGGGCAGGGCGCGCTGCTGGCCGTCTCCTAGGTAGAAGGCCTGTGTGGTGGAGCACACATGCAAGGACTTAGCTGAATGTGATGCCTGGTGGAATGTCTGCAGGGCAGCACAACGTGAGCTCGACCAAGACCACAACTATCCCCTGGTTGACATGATCTTGACAGGAAGCCTGCAGTACAGCACCTCCCTCATCAGCCCGCAGAGGTAGAATGCGGTCCCCTCGCTAGGGTTGGTGTCTTGTCTGTGTGGAGTTTTGTTCCCATGCGCATAGCATGGACGCCTAACACCTACACTATAGCCTGACCCCTGTGACGGGGCTATAGCTCAGAGTTGGCATGACAAACATGGACTAATTGTGAGCTGATGACAGCTCAAATGGGGACAAATTACTGTGCCACAGGCTGCTGCTGCTGCTGCTGCTGAGCCTGCAGTACAGCACACAGGACAAAACCTGTTTGAGACTTTGTGCTCAGTATCTCAGCTAATGCATGGCAAGCCTAATGTATCGTGGTGACCTGTGCCAAGGTGTCAGCAGCTGAGAGCTATCCATCACAATTCTCCATGTTTGTTTGAGCAAACAGCCACACTGACGTATGCAGGAGCTTCGTTGCATACATGACACGTCACCAACCTTGTGCTTTGTCGCAGCTTGTGTCAGCTGGCCTTGGTAGTAGGCCAACATGGCCTTGAGGTCAGCAGGGGTGGGCTGCAGGCCCACCAGGTTTGGGTTCACCGCTGCCTTGCCCTCGAGGATGATGTCCAGCCAACGTGCGGCACGGCTTACCTCTACGGCACGGCGGATTGATACACCTGCACACATAGAAGGGGCTGCCCTGCTGTTGTACCTGCATTCTTGGGACCCTGACAATGCTGACATCACAGCCAAGCTGATTTAGCTGGACACGACACAACTGATGGGCGACGGCAACACCATCCACGCCCTTGCCAAGCAGCTGGCGGTCAACATGAGTGAGCCAACCCAGGACATAATTGTGGCCATTGCCTGTCTTGGATACATTAAGAATCATTTAGAACTGATGCTAGATGACAGACTACTCGTACTGCATTGTCGTGAGTGCACTGTTGTGGCCCACCAGTGCGTGGCTGTCGGGGAGTCATGTGACTCTGCCTGGGGCCAACATACCTGAGCAGTGCCCATGCTACCGCCCGCGCAACAGTCGGGGCGGTAGCCATACAAACTACACTGACGTTATTGAACGTTCTTAGCCAGGCCAGCACAGGCCACTCCAGCTTAAACAGGCTGCCAGAACCGAGACATGGTGTCAGATGGGAACATGCTACACATCTGGGCCAGTTAGCTGCCAAAAGTGTCTATCCTGTTTGTACTGCATCAGGGTGCCAGCTGCTACCACTCACCAGCATTGTTGAGGTCGATGACCCCCACGCTTTGTATATTAATGAAGGAGTAAAGGATAGCAAACACAGCGATGTGCGCAGCCAGGATGATGGCGGCTAGGGCCAGCGTGCCATTCCTACAGGGCACAATTGGCATGCCATTGAATTTAAATGGAATGACTGTACTGAACTGCACACACGTGGCAGCACATACGAGGTTTAAGATTGACAATAGTTGGAAAAAGCAGCAGAGGTGTCTAGCAGAAGTACCTGGTAGAGGTAACAAGCAGCAGCAGTGGTGCCAAGCCTGACCTCAAGGTCATTATCATGCTGGCGCATTGCTACTCAGTGGCGGTTGGCTTGTGGCTACAAGCCAGTCCGTTGTGCTGGGTTACCGTCGTGTCCTAGCGGAACAATGTCTCCGCAATATCAAGGTCTCTGTACTGTGTGAGCAGAAGACATCGCTGCTGGTGGTGCCACCGCATATTCTCGTTCGCCGTTAGGCAAGCAACAAGAGAAGCGGAGAGAGGAATGGAAAAACGCAGCAGCGCTAGGTATGGTGTATATTTTAAACTGTGCTGAGGAGCAGGTGCTGCAGGGCTGCAAGTAGACCAAACGGACCTCCAGCAGAGGGTGCCAATTCAATCCCATCTGTGTGTTACTTCTTCTCTATTTGTGCTACGCATCTTCCTCACGTGCCTGGTCGGCCACCCCACCCATGGTTTTACCAGCGCCCCCACACCTCCAGCAGTGCAGCCCCCCTAACCCCCTAACCCCGCAGCGCATTGGCACAGCGGGAGACTGGGTCGTTGATGCGATGATGCGGGCCTGCTGCAAGGTTCTGTGCAGGCCCAAGGGCACAGACCAGTGGTGGGGCAGGGTGGTGCTAGTGGATGAGTTCAGCCGGCAAACAACCAGCAGCCCTGAGAGAGCTGGCTAAACAAACGCAGGGAATACCAGAACTGCAGACTGGTAGCCCCAAGCAGGGCAGGCAGACCACCGCCTACCGCGTCCAGCAGCGTGACCAGCCAGTGCGGGGCCTGATGTGATGCTCGGTAGTGGGCCCCCGCATCCTGCCACAGCCCCCATGCAGCCACACAGCCAGCAGCCTCAAAGCCAGGGCCCAGCTCTCCCCCGTCAGCCAAGTGCAGCAAGCGCACCAAGGCTGAGCAGGCAGCTGAGCTCACCCAGCCCACCAGGGGCAAAGGCAAGGACAGGGACTGCAATGCTGCACTGAACATGCAGCGCATTGGGAGGAGCAAGTGGTGCCCTGCTGGAGCTGTGCTGGTGGTTGGAGCAGCTGAAGCTGCCAGCCAAGGGCAATGAGTACCCTGAGCTGTGGTACAAGCGGCTGCGAGACCGGGCACCTCAGGCCCAGCAGCAGCAGCAGCAGCCTCCTATGGCACAGTTATGTGTGACACCCATTTGAGCTGTCATCAGCTTACATATAATGCACATTCATCATGCCCACTCCAACATATAGCCCTGGAAAGCGCCCATGCCACGTGCATGGGTACATAACTCCACAGACAAAACACCACCGCCAGTGAGGGGACCTGCTTCTGCCTTTGCGGGCTGATGAGGGAGGTGCTGAGTTGGCCTGACCTGAAGCGTGTCATGTGGCGCTGCACCAGAGGGCTGGCCAGCATGCGAGCCAGCCTCTTGTACCGCTTGCCTCTGTTGTAGTCAGCCACGCCAAGCTGCATGCATGAGACAACAAGTAGGCATCAGGCTGCTGACCAGTGAGCTATCAATTAGCTAATGGCCACAATATCGCAATAATGCTGGAAGACAATTATTAAGACACTCTGCTGGCTGGATGTGCTGTTTTGGTGAGCTTGTGATGACTGGAGACTGGCAGCTCCTCTGCCACCAGAGCCGTGGCCCAGCTCACCTCTGCCTGTCCATCAGGCAGGCCCTCATCCAGCCTGTTGCCCTCTGCATCGTCACTGCCATCCACGATGTCCGCCTCAACTCCCTGGCAGTGACTGTGCAAGCCACTGCCTGGGCCACCATAGGGTACCACGTCCACCAGCAGCTGCCCACTGCTGCCCTGACCATCAGGCACAAGCTGCCTGGTAACCTCTGGGTGCACACGACCTGACTTGGTGAAGCTGTTGAGCTTGGGCAAAGAAATGCGGGAGGGTGCACGGAGGTAGGTGTGTTGGGGGCTGCTGGTCGAGCCGTGCACTGGCACCAACGGCACAGGGAGGGCCGGCCTGTCTGTCATGAACTGCGCTCCATCAGACAGCACCCACTGTGCCACAGGGGCTGTGTCAGCACTGCTACCCTGCTTAGATCCGTCCAGGCGCGATTCATCGGTGGCGGCAAACATCTGGTCCATGCACTTGTTGGTCAACCTGGACAGCTGAAGGCAAGCTGACCCAGGCCCTGCAGGCAGCGGCTCTTGAGCTTGGGATGTGGATAGACGTGGCATGGGGCCTTCAGGTTGCTGCTGCCAGGTGGAGCGGTGGGGTGAGGTGCCCGCATTGCCCAAGCCAGCCTCACGTATCACTGGGCAGGTTACGTCCCGGAGGGGTGGGTTGGAGAAGGCCTGCCTCCCAAGCTGAGCTGAGGGCAGGCTAGAAAAACCTACACCACGGACTGCATCAGGGCCATCTGCATTGCTCACAGCGGGGCGTTCCTCAGGCAGCATCAACTGCGGACCGCTGGAGATTGCGTTGGACCCTGGTCTTGCTTTAGCTACCCTGTATGGTAATGTTGTGAGCACAGGCGAGCTGGGGCGTCCGACACAGGTGACACTGCCCGAAGGTGTACTTGATGCGCAGAGGGGGACTTGGGCTACCCCAGCTGCCAGTTGAGCTTGCGCGCCTAGCCGTCGCCCAGCCAGCCAGGTACCCAGGTCAGGGCGGCCAGCCTTGGGCTGGTAGGGGTGCATCACCAGCCACATGCCGTTGCTACTGCTCTTGCGCACGGCCTGCACCGACACCTCCATGTCTGTGCCGTCACTGTGCTGCCTGGCTGCAACAAGCAGCAGCGGACCCACTCGGGGTTTCTTGCCCTGCTGCAGCTCTGCAGCTGTGAGACTGACCACGCTCTTCAACACCCCCTTCCTGCCGGTCTGAGCCGCTGCCGAGGCTGCCGGGACCAGGCCCTGGGGGCTGTGCATCAGCTGCACCGTGCCGGGAGGTGGCACAGGCTCCAGCAGGCAGCTGAGGTCGCCCATGCTGGCCAGGTCTGGCAGGAAGTGGGAGATGTGTCTGCCCACCAGCTGCGTAGCGTGCACCCCAAACAGCAGGCCTGGCGGGTACAGGGGCAGCGCAGCATCTGGACCCACCACCTGGCCTGCCTCATTCAGCTCCACCACTGAGCAGGCCAGCTCAGCCCGCCACAGGTGCACCTCCAGCTGCACAGGGGAGGGGGGCGGGAGACCCAGGCTGCTTGCTGCTGGACCCTGTTCTGATGGGTTCCCTGCTGCCTTGCTGCTCTGCTGCAGCCAAGCTGAGGTGGGGGGTGGTGAGAAGCTCACATGGCTGTACAGGCAGCTGCCCTCCGCCTGCTTGCCGGCCTCCCTCCTGTGCTGCCCCATCTGGCCAAGGGCCTGGGTCAGACGGATGTGGACAGCGGCATCACTGACATGCTGCTGGCTGCCAGGCTGCCACCCAGCCCATGCCACTGATCGCCTTCCATCCTGGCATGAGGCACTGCCACCGCCGCTCTTGTCATCATACAGGGACGTGACATGGGAGAAGCCAGGCTGGCTGCAGGGTGGGTGCAGCAGCTGCTGGATGCCAGCCTGGCCCACAGCATCAGGGAGATGGGGCCTGACCACCATGAGGGCTGGGTGCAGCTGTGGGAGCGCAGCCTGGCAGGCGGTGGCATCATCTGGCGCCAGGAGCTGGGCCACAGAGGACAGCAGTGAGTCAACCTGGCTGGCGGGCTTGAGGAGGCCAGCCCTGAAGCCCACCTCGCCTCGGCTGAAGGCCCTGGCAAGCAACGGTGACAGCAGACATGCACTGGGTGAGGCGTGAGGGTCAAGGTGGGGTGGCAGATGTGTCAATGCACTGAGTGCACTGGGCATGTGTCTAACTGATGCTGCACCCAGCTGAAGCTGGTCGCAACTCAGCCTCTGCTCCTTCATGCCCATGGACAGCCTGCACCCTACTCACTCTGCTGCCATGTGCGCGAGCACGGCCGACGCATAGCTGCCAGGGCCGGTCTTGTCCCTGCTGGTCTTGTCCTGTGCACCAGGCTGTGGCGGCTGCAGCACGTCCAGCAGGTCGGCCAGGCAGCTGCCCAGCAGCTGCTGAGGGTGGTAGCCAAACAGGGCGAGGGGCGAGCTGCCAGTGGAGAGCACCCGGCCAGTGGAGGGGTCCACCACCAGGGACAGGCAGCGCTCAGCCAGGGCCTGTACAGCACAGCCACAGAGCGCTGCCAGGCTGCTCAGCAGGCCCATGGAGGGCAGACATGGCACAGTCATGCTGCTGCTGTGAAGCCCCAGCGCACAGCAGATGCAGGTCATGAGGTGCAGCACTGTGAGGAGGGCCAGCCAGCCTGCTGACCTCTGTCATGCTTGCTTGGCGCAGGGTGGTGACATGGAACACCTCGTCTGCGCCCAGTGCGTCCTTGTCCTGCTGGTACATGTGCAGCCTGCAGCACCACGGTAGCACCCAGGCAGGTTTGACTCCAGCAATGAGGTGAGGGGACATCAGCTATTTAAGAGCGTGCCAGCTTTTTGGCAGGTCCACTGCTGCTGCTGCCAGTGAGTCTTGCTGGTGATCAGGTGCAGCAGGCAATGCCAGTGTTGCCTGACCTGAAGGGTGCTGAGTCATTGTCCCTGACGCCAGAGATGAGGAGCGGGACCGCCAGCCCGCTGCGGCAGCTGTAGGCAGGTGGGCTGTGAAGGGGAATGGACTGCAAGGCACACAGGCAGAGCAGGTGAAGGGCCCTGGGCGATCTAGTGCTGTCTACATGCCAACCGTAGGCCCAGGCCAGGGCCCTGGGTGCTGCAGCCCACACAGCAGCAACACTCTAGTGGTGCTATCTCCATGCCAGGCGCATGCTTAGGCCAAGCCTTGTCACCACTAACAGCTCCAGGCCGCACCACGGCCAGGGAGCGGTGCAGCAGCGCTAGGGGCTGGGGCAGCAGGTTCTCCAACGCGTTGGCAGCGCCCCCAGCAACCATGGCTTTGTTGGTCGTCCTCAGGGCAGCAGCCAGACCCTGCATGGTGGTCAACAGGCAGGTCAGCCGTTGCATTCCAAAAACCTGCCTGCTGCTAGCAGTGGCTCAGTGATGGCCAGCTGCAGGGGGTGAGGGGTTCAGTCATGAGAGGTGAGGTGGCTGCAGGCAGTGGGTGCTGGAGGTCACCTTGGTGGCGTGGCACACCCGGCCCTTGCGGTCAGTGACCAGCAGGTGCTCGGCCTCCCCTGCAACAGCTGGGACAGCAGGAGCAGGGCCTGGTGCAAGGCTGGGTGCAGAAGCTGGGTGCAGCCGAGGCTGATCAGGTGCGGGAGCAGGCTTGTACTGGGGGGTGGTGGGTATTGTGGCACAGCCCTGCTGGCCGCCACGCCTGATAGTTAGCACCAGGAAGCGGAACCTGCAAGGGGCAGAGCAAGGAGGAGATGGAATAGTAGCCAATTCAAGTTGCAGCCACTCTTGCAGACAGACCCACACCCACCCACTGCCTGGCCCTGTGCAGGGGTGCAGACGGGGCTACCTCTGTCGCACTCACTTGCCCACCCCGCCCACAGTGATCCGAATGCTGGCCTGCACTGGCGTGTGGTACTTGTGCTGCAGCAGCACACTGGGCGCCAGCCTGCAGGGCAGCCAGCAGGGCGGCGTGTCAGTCAAAGCAAGCTGGCCAGTGCTGCCCTTGAGCCCAAGCAATTCAGCAGCCCAGGTGCGCACAGCCAGCAAACCCTGTGGGACCTAGGCGACCTAGGCGACAGGGACAGAGGCACAGGCCAGCCATGTATAGGGACAGCTAGCACCAGGGGTGGAACATATGTATGGTGGGGGAACTGACCCTGACCAGGCCAGAAGGAGCTGTGAGAGCTGGCAAATTCAGGTCGATGGACCAGGCCAAGATGGTGCAAGCATTTATGTGAGGCTTGACCTAGGGAGCAAGTCAATAGATGCAAGCCCACCACTGCCTGCCAGCAGTGCAGCTGCTGTGTGCAAGTGGCTGGCTGTGCATCACCAGTGGGGGTAGCAGGTGGTGGTGCTAGCAATGAGAGTGTCAGTCTGAGTCTGAGCAGTCCGTGAACAATCACTCCGTGAAAATGTACAGTGAGAACCCTAAGTTGCACAGCATAGCACCTAGCGGCGCAATGTCTTGGAAGAAGCAGAAGGGCTCTGCCAAGCAAAAGCAGGGCCCGACAAAACACCCGTGATACAAAGTTAGTAGTGGTGCACTTTACTCCAACTGTGTGACCTTGGTGCTGTGTAAGCAGACATCGCGTCTGTTGGTGCCAGCGCAGGTTCTCGTTCTCAATCAGCTCAGCGGTGAATGGCCAGCAGCCCTTTGAGAGCAGGTTAACCAAGTGCAGGGACACCAGGCCTGCAGACTGGCAGGTGGACCACTGCCTGCTGCGTCCAGCAGCGTGATCAGCAGCGTGACCAGCCAGTGTGGGGCCTGATGTGGTGCCCGGTAGTGGCCCCCCCACATCCTGCCACAGCCCCCATGCAGCAGCCAGGCAGCCACATAGCCAGCAGCCTCAAAGCCAGGGCCCAGCACTCCCCTGCCAGCCAAGCGTAGCAAGCGCACCAAGGCTGAGCAGGCAGCTGAGCCCAGCCAGCTCACCAAGGGCAAAGGCAAGGCCAACGACATGGCTGCAAAAGCCAAGCCCCCACCACAGCCAGGCAGGTGTCTGGACAGGGACTGCAATGCAGCGCTGAACATGCAGCGCATTGGGAGGAGCAAGTGGTGCCCTGCTGGAGCTGTGCTGGTGGTTGGAGCAGCTGAAGCTGCCAGCCAAGGGCAAGGACTACCCTGAGCTGCGGTACAAGCGGCTGTGAAACCAGCCATCCACGGCCCAGCAGGGGAAGCAGCACCAGCCTGTGGCACAGGAGTGTGTGCCCTCTCTTCAGCTGTCATCACCTTACAATCATGCCCACTCTAGGCTATAGCCCTGTCACAGGGGTCAGGCAATAGTGTAGGTTGTAGGCGCCCATGCCATCTGCATGGAAACATAACTCCACACACACTGTCCGTAGTGGTCCCTAGAGATTCCTCATAGGAGTCCCTAATGAGGAACAAGGTACTGGCAATGATTGTATACCAGTGTTTTCTTGACGTTTTGCCCTGATGCATAATTGTTAGCTCAAAGTGACAAGGCTAAGACTGCACACTATGCATGAATTCTACACTCTCACCACTCATACGCTGGAGCAGCGGCGGTGGTATCAACACCACGGCCCTGGGCCGTGACACTGCTCTTCCGCCACTGCTCCTCCTGCATGGCGCCTGACCCCTTTGGCTGCAGCTCTGAGGGCAGCTGGACTGACTGCCGCCCCCTGAAGGCGTCCCAGCCTGCCTTTACATCATTCCACACAGTGCTGACACGCCTGGTCCTTGGGCCTTCACGCCCAAATGCTGAGCTGACCTGCTGTGCCAGGCTGTCATGCCGATCTGTGGCTGGTTTGGAAGTCGAGGGTGCAGCCTGCCCTACCCCCATCACCCCACCACCTGCTTGCTCAGCCCAGTTGAGGTGCACACTAGGCTCCTGTTCACTGGTCTTGTTGCGGAGCAGGCTGCGACTGCGCCTCAGCCTCAACCCAGTCTGCTCAGCTGGGGTGAGCAGCGGCGGGCTCCTATCCTGTGCCTCAGCCTGGCACACGGCAAACGGGGACCAGCCAGGCCCAGGCTCAACTGACTGCTGCCGTGACAGCTGAGCAACCCTTGGAGAAGGGTTTGATGGTGAAAGTGAAGGGGGGAGGGGGGAGGCGGAGGGGGGCAAGGGTGGCTGGGGTGGGTGTGGAGGGGCTTTAATCAGCAGGGAGGCCTCGCTGAGCTGCACATGATGCTCCCTCTTGACATTGCTGCGACGAGTGACCAGCTGGCTGCTGCGAGCTCCATTGGGCTGCATGTTTGGCCCTGCTTGATGGCTGCCAGGCATTGGCATAGCTGTGGCCATGGCCTTGGCTTCGGTTAGCACCCTGCGGCCATATTGCCAGGTGATGGTGACAGCCAGCGTCACTGCTGGCAGCCATCACACACAGCAGTAGACATTGACATAGATAAGCATGCACCTGCCCTTGCACTTGTCCCAACCCTGAGAAACTGTGTGCCCATCACCACCAGCACAGCACACACTGCAGCAGGCATGGTCGCAGAAGGGCCCACAGCTGCTCTTGTGGTTGTCCTGGCCCAGACACGCCGCACCCCACCGCAGCTACTCACGGCTCCAGGATGTTGTAGGTGACCACCAGGTCCTTCAGGGCCAGGCCAGCCACATCATCAGGCTTGAAGGCAGTCCAGTCTGTGAAGTTAGGGCAGCTGCAAGCATGAGGGGAGGGGAGGGGCCACGCATTGCCTGGTCAAGCCCAGGCACATTGCTGTTGCCAAAGGCTGGTTGGCAGTCAAATACAAGCACGCGGGCCTGGCATGCCTGGCCAAGACCAGGCGCGCTGCTGCTGCCGGGTGCTGGTGCAGGCAAGGCACTGGTATGCCTGGGTAGCTGTGGTGACATCTGCCTTGTGTTGCTTGCCTCCTCCCTGCACTGTACTCGCACCGGCATGGGGCATGTGCGCAGCCCAAGCCTGCCCAGCATCGCCCTGCCCTGCACTCACACTGACACCACGCTCAAGTTGAGCATGAGCCACACTTTGGCCTCGTCAGGGTCCTGGGGCAGCGCCACCACCACGCCCATGAACATGGCGTCCTCGCCTGAAACACCAGGCAGCAGCCACAGACCGCTTTATTCTGGACCATCCTGAACCTATCAACACAAGGAGCAAACAGCCCCTTTGCAGCGATAGTGAGGTGCCATGCAATGCAATGCAAGGAGACAAGGAAGGCCTAGTTGTTGGCATGCCCGTCCAGCCACCATCTTCAGGCTCAGAGTGCGGATTTCACAACCCCCAAGTGCAGAGTGAAGACCTCACACTCACCTATGCCGCTGACCTGGGTCACCTGCAGCCACAGCAGGGGCAGGGCAGGCAGCACTGGCTGAGTGCAAGCAGCACTGGCTGAGGGGTTTGACCAGGCTGGACCCGAATGCTGCACACAAGGGCCAGGCAGCTTAGCAGCTCACCTGCAGCGTCACAGCCAGGGTGTACCGCTCACGATGCAGAGCAACAAAGGGGATGACATCGCCCAGGATCACGGCTTTGCCTGGGCAAATAAGAGCAGCAGCAGTGGTGGCAGCAGCAGCAGCAGCAGCAGCAGAGGCTTGTCACCTTCTGCAGTATCACCTCATCGAAGACTTGCTGCACCAGCACTGAGCGGTGGCTTGCCTGTGGTGACGTAGTTCCTGACAAACTGGTCGTGGTTGTTGCAGAAGGGATGGGGCATGATGTTGTTCACATTGCGCCCCTTTAACTCATTGCGGCTGTAGCCCAGCGCATCGCAAGCCACCTGCAGGCATGCGGGGAAGCAGCGCAAGGCGCAGTAGAGTTCAGCTTAGCAATCATTTTGATAGGCTAGTAGCTGCAGGTTTGGTGCCCAGACACATTAGTGCTCAGCAGTACTGAGCCACATTGGAACTCAGCTCTGGACTGGCCAGGACCCTGCTTGGCATCCAGCAGTTTCAAGGGGCCAGCAGCTGCAGGAATGGTGCGCAGCATCAGCTGCAGCTGCAGGGCGCACCTGGTTGACGACCTGGATGATGCAGCGCGCGTTGATGATGATGATGGCGCGGCTCTCGTTGCCTCTGTCTATCTCAGTCAGGGCTGAGCGCAGGCCAGGGTCCACCCCAGTCATGTCTGCAGGCAGCCAGGGGGGCTGGTGGTGTGAGGTGGGGTGAGCATGCTGGTTTAGGGCTAGTGAGGCAAATAGGGCAGGTGATGTGCCTGCAGCAAGATACTTGCAGCAAAGAGTGTAGAACTAGGGAAAGTCCCTACCTGTGAACACGTTGCTGTCCTTTGCCTTCTCCTCCTCCTGCTCAAGAGCATCAGCTTCCCTGCAGTGCCAGAGCAGGGGAGTGGGTCAGCAGCAGTAGGGTTGGCTCTGCTGCTACTGGCCATGAACTGGCGGTGCCATGGCTTGTCAGTGGTACACATAGGCCATCAGCCAACTGGCAGTATGTTGAGCCGCTGCCAGCAACTGGCCGCGTTACGGTCTGTCTGGTTATGCTCCTGCCTGCCCATGGCAGTTGGCTGGAATGTGTCGCACTACCTAGCACCTAATTGGCACCCAGTCTCAAGCAGCCAGGCAGGCACTCACGCAAACCACTTGGCAGCGGTCCAGGGATCTGCAGGCACGCCAGGCAGGGGCAGGGAGGGGCAGCTGTTGACTCAGCCCAAGCAGGAGGCTAGGCTGGGGTTAGCCCCCTTTCTTGGCTCAACCAGGAGGTGGAGAGGACCAGCTCATGACCAGCTTCAGCAAGACTAGGCTAGACTAGGAGTGCAGCTGCTGCTGGCCCTGGGTCCCCTCCATGTTTGGCTCAGCCAGCCAGCTCCTCACACACACCGTGCTTGATGTGCTCCAGGAACTTGGCGTACAGCCTCAGCAGCCTCACATTGGTCCCATGCCTCCCCAGCACCTGCCTACACAGGCACAAGGTGGCAAGCGCAGGGTGAGCTCACTGACTGCCTACCAGCCAGGGATAAGGTGACAAGTGCAGGGTGAGCACACTGACTGCCTGCCAGCCAGGGATAAGGTGACAAGTGCAGGGTGAGCACACTGACTGCCTACCAGCCGAGCCAGGCTCAGCCTGCACGCACTTGTAGGCCTGCTCTGCCGCCTTGATGGTGGTGTCCAGCTTTGCCACCAGCTGGCTCAGCGTCTCAAACTTGATCTTGCTGTTCAGCAGCTGAGCCCAGAAGGCGCGCATGGCCAGCAGCGCATCCTTGTGGGCCTGAGCAAATGCAGGTGGCACGCTTGCAACAGCATGAGAGGTCATAATGTCAGGCATGCAGGCCAAGACCAGTGCAACACCAGCTTGCAGTGCCTCTCACGCTGGTCAACTTCTGCAATGTCTATGCACTTGATGTAGGCACTTTCTTGTCGACATCGTAACGGTGATGTCAGCATTCACTACTGCTTGCTCCGAGTTCACCTTCACTGACCTTGTTCACTGACGCAGCCCTGTGAGACCCTGCTAACTCTCTTGCCCTTATACTGCACCACTGACCTTGTACACCAGGTTGTATGACCGCATGGACTCCACATACGCCACCTGCACCGGGCATGTGGCTCGAGGTTGAGGAAGATGCCCTCCTCAAGACGGGATGTCCAGTGCAAGAAGGAGCCATGGCAAAAGACGTGTAGCAGAATTGGCAGGTCAGGCACAGAGTTTCACATTGCAACAAGAAGCATTGACAGCAGAGGTATAGCAGCAGTGGCAGTGGTAGGTGCCAGCAGTTAAGATGCCATGACCTGTCAGCACCCTCCCCAAGGCAAGGGGACTCCTGCCCTGTGACTACATGAGCATCATGGGGTTTGGTTGGCACACCCCAGGGTTGACGTGCTTTGGGGCAGTCTGTGGCTCGAGGTTAGGGACGATGCCCTGGGCTGTACAGTGCATCGCAGGGTGCTGGTTGCGGCCACCAGAGGGCACTCACCAGGTCAGTGGCCTTGCCCGTCTGGTGACTGGCCTGCTGGATGTGCCTGCACAGCAGGTGGCCAACAGCAGCGTCAGCAGTGCCTCAACCACCACCTAGGGGCAGTAGCAGTAGGAGCAGGCCGCAAGGTTCCCTGCCAGTGTTACAGGAGCCTTGAGTGGCTTAACCAGGCTAGGTCAGGGTTAGAGTTAGACCAAGGAGTTAGGCCAAGGAGCTGTGGCCAAGCAACCAACTTGTTCTAGTCGGCTGCATGTGGCTGTGTCAGCCAGCGCAGCATGGCATGGCACAGCTGCCTTGCTCTTCAGCTGGGCATGGGCCACTCACTGTTGCTCAAGGGTGAAGATGGCAAAACGTTCTAAGAAGGAAGGGTTGGCACGCTTAGCAGCCTGCGGTGCACACCATGATGGGCGCCTCTTCCAATCACTCTGCTGGCCTTGGCAAAAGCAAAGGGACACTGTTGGCTAGGCAGTGGCTGGGTAGGTTCTGTGCTATGTCAGCTTTGAGATGATGACATGGCAATTGCCTCTCAGCGCTTTTGTGACACACCAAACACGACTCTATTCGCCATGCCATGCTCTAGGTTTGCCTAGTCAGGCCACACCGTGCCTCACACCTTTGGCAAATGCCTTACCACTGCTTATTTGCTACACTGCCGCCTGTACCACTGCAACAGGGTTCTATGCTGCTTGCACACTCGGTGGGGCCCTACTTGAATGCAGGGTCATCTTAGTCGGCAGGCTGGGCTTCCTCATGCAGAGTTGTGCTTTGTTGTCCAGCTTCTTGATGTGATGGTGCTGTTGGTAGCTGGTGTGCGGGCGGACTGTGCTTCAGCTGTATCCTATGTCAACACCACAGCTCCATCCATTGCCACTGTCACTGATCAGACACAGCTGCTCTTGGCAAAACCCTTGGTAGGTTTCATGTCTCTTGCTGCAACTGAGCTAGCCTACCAGCCACTGCCTGAATCTGAATGCAGAGCAAGACCAAGAAAGACAAGGCAGAGTACCACCCACCTGCAGCTGTGTGTAGCCCGACTGGGTGCTGTTCTGCACGTCTATGAGGAAGGAGGCGTACCTGCAGCACAAGGAGCACCACCATGCACACATTGCTGTGAAAGGGTCAAGGAATACTCCACACCCCTGACTTATGCTGCTGCTGCTGCTACTGCTACTGTAGTGGCCTACTGATAACACAGACAAAACACCAACCCTAGTGAGGGCACCTGATTTGCCATTGTGCATACTCATACCTCCGACTAATGTTGCTGCTGCTGCTGCTGCTGCTGCTGCTGCTGCTGCTGCTGCAGTGGTTTGTCCCATGACAGGCTGACCAGGGCATGGGGCAGCCCTCTGTCTTGATCATTGGTTGCAAGCAGGCCACACCAGCTACAGCCTGGCTAGTCGAAGCTGGCCAGCTGCATGCACCCACAGGATGATCATGTAGGGGTCAGAGGCCGCCAGCTGCACCAAGCCAGCCTGCAGAGCAGTAGAGCAACACAATCCTTGCGTGCCTACAAGGAGTGGATCGAAATGGTGATGTCCTCCTGACTGCCACACACAGCATTCCAGAGGTGGCCTCCTGATGCCATCTGTTGCACAATGCTATAATGGACAGTAGATGACATGAGCCCTTGGGGAGACTCGACTACCACACTGCTGTCCTGTTTAGCATTTGTGAGGGTGACTGCATTGCAGGCACCTTGAGGATGATGCTGGCCAGCTCCATGGCCTCCTCCTCCACCACCTCAGGGTCCTCAGGCTGCCACACACGGCAGCAGCGGCTCAGGATCTCCACCTGGAGCAAGCGGTGGTTGGCCGGACACACACACACACACACACACACACTACGGCACATCCTGGAGGTCAAGGAGAGGTGAGGTGCATGCGGCTGCAGCATGGCCAGGCGGTTGTGGTGCTCCATGCTGCTTTGGCACTGCAGTGGTCTGTTAGTCAATAGGATGAAAATGGCTGCAGTTCTACCAGCAGGGTTTGGTGCTCCATGCTGCTTTTACACTGCAGACTGCTCTGGCCCACACTGCAGGCCCTTGACTACCAGGCCGGGTGCTACCTCGCGTGCATCAGTGGCGTTGTAGATGAGGCGTGGCTTCATGTCACGGGGCGCGTGCCTACACACAGCACGCAACACACCCAACAGGTATGCGCAACTGCTGGACACGCTACTGAGCGAGCTTGTTGAGTCAAGCCACTCACCTGAACCTGTTGACCACAGTGACCATGAAGTACCTGCACGGTCAGGGGCAGAGCAACAACCATTGAGGACAGGGGCAAAGCACCACCCATCCACGACACATGCTGAGGTACTCTCTGCAGGGTGACATGGCAAGCTAGTGTGAACCGCACGTCCGCATGCGACACCGGGCACTGACCTGAGCCGTATCCACCCGGCCAGGGCGCCTGCCAGGCCAGCAGGGACCAGGCCCACCCACATCACCAGGGTCAGCTGCTCCTGCACCTCAGCCTGCACACGATGAGGGGTGCAGGGTGAGGGTGAAGGTGCTGGCTGTCAGGACCGCCACACTGTGGACCACCTGGCCTCACCGACTGCTGCCCAGACAGGTTGACAGTCCTGAAGGCCATCAGCACCAGCACCAGGGAGGTCCACAGCACCATGGCGTAGCTGGCAGTGCGGATCATGTTCACTGCCGGGTTCAGGTGCGGCACCTGGCAGCAGGCAGCAGCGCCACATCAGGTGCAGGTTGGCCCTGGCAGCAGCCATGTGGGCTAGGGGTGGGTGCCGCCTGCCTGGGTGCCTGGCTCACCCAGTGGACGTAGAGGTAGAGCAGGGCCAGGGAGCAGGCCAGGTACAGCAGGGACAGCTCCCGGGTGCCGCTCAGGAAGGTGGCGGCAAGCGTCATCACTGACTTCAGCCCAAACCCAAGCACCTCCACCCTGCACCATGCAGCCAGACCAAGCTCCGGAGTGGCTGTCTTTGCCTGGATAGCAAGCTCATGGGAGTGAGCATACTACCAAAGCCATTGGGGCAGCCAGCTCTGCCCAGGCTCGGTGCGATAGTGAAAGGGGCAAGTCACAGGAGTCTATCCACAGTACAAAGGCATTGAGAGCAGCAGCAATGCCAATGTGTCGCCAGCTCTAGGCCAGCAAGAGGCACAATCTTGAGCAGGCAGGTCCCTACATGTGCCACCAGGCAGACCAGTGGTGTGCAGCTCGTGGCACGCAGCACTCAGCCTGCCTCCTGACCACCCACCCTGAGTGGGCCATGGCCAGGGGGTTGCGTGACAGCGGGTTCAGCTCCATCTCAGCCAGCGTGAAGAAGGCAGCAAAAGCGATGAACACGATGATGGAGATGGCGGCGACAGACGCGTGGATGACATGGGCGCCGCTCCAGCAGTCTGTTAGTACAACCCATCACAGTTGAGCACCCAATCAGCGGCCTAGGGGTGTAGCATGGCTTGGGGTGGGCATGTGAGATTTTGCCAAGCATTGTTGGCCAGCACACTCACAAACGTTGGGGAACTGTTGGTTCACGCCTTGCACCTCTGCGAAGCGGAGCAGATGCACCAGGTGGGGATGGCAGCATTGAGCTCACTGAAGTACTCTGACAGGTGCCTTACGGACCAGGTCGAGGGGCTCGCTAGCAGCTAGGGTGCGTGATCCGCCTGTCAATGTGGCCGGGTTTTGCTGTATAAATGAAATGCTGTGGGACAAGCCACCCAGGCCCGCTGCCGCTGCTGTGACAGACCCTCAGCTCATACCCTCCGTAGCTGGATTAGCAGCAGTGCCTCTTGCCAAAGCCCCACTCCTGCATTGGTGCAGCTTCCCAAGGTACAGTTC
This sequence comes from Haematococcus lacustris, assembly GCA_030144725.1. Lineage (NCBI taxonomy): Eukaryota > Viridiplantae > Chlorophyta > Chlorophyceae > Chlamydomonadales > Haematococcaceae > Haematococcus > Haematococcus lacustris. Next base: position 2,361,242 of record JASKMD010000019.1, on the reverse strand, counting down.
AGCCTACCTGGCCTGCCATAGAGCTGGCAATCCAGGGCCACCAGGAACAGCGACAGGGTGGCAATGTCCAGCACTTGGTAGAACACCTGCAGCCAGGCCCAGACCAGACCAGAGCAGGCAGCACAGCTGCATTGCCAGCTGAACAAGAGAGCTGGCTGATACTTGCACCAGCACCCTGCAGCATCATCACCTTGCCAAACCAGCGCAGCCACACAATGGGCCTGCAAGCAAGAGGCATGCAAGAGGTGAGGCACCAAGGCTAGCAGGCAGCTGGGTGCATGGCGGCATCAGCGGCTCACCACACGTGGTTGAAGGAGTTGGCTTGGAAGGAGTAACCGACCCACACGCACAGCACCACGTTGAAGAGCAGCGCCCCCGCCATGATGTACAGGGCCACAATGAAGAACAGGTAGCCCCTGTTGGCCAGGAACTGGTTCAGGCCAATGAAGGACACCACCTGCCAGCCACTGCATTGGGGACAGGGCAGCAAGGGGTCAGCTGAGGGGTGCCAGCCAGGAATTGCTGGCCAAGCTGGACACTGTCTGCTGCCCAGCTTATCTAGACATCAGCCGCCACCTCCCCTCACATGTTGCTGTTGTCGATGAAGCCAGTGAAGCCATACTGCGCAGCACAGGGCAGCAGCTCTCAATCTCAGTGACAGTAGCAGCTGACCCTCACCTCCCTGCTGCCAGCACACACCTGAGGGTTCACAGTTAGAAGGAACAGCTGCAGGAAGTCAAGGAACAGGCGGAAGGCTGCAAAGCGCCAGGTGGGTGCCTTCTCCTGCATGCGTGCATGCACATGTGTGTCTTACTAGTGCTTGCGTTACTACTTGTAAATGTTGTCAGCAGCAGTATGCCTCCTGGTGCTGTAGCAGAGGTGCCACAGCCTGACTAGGTGGCCCTACACCCCACACTCCACTCGCCTTGGCAACTGTATATCCCACTCCGAACATCCCTGCATGATGTTGAAACGAGCAGCCATTGTTTCTACATCTCGATTCCCCCGTCATGGATATGCGAGTCACCTTGCTGCAAGTGCCTGGTGTCATCCGACACCTCTTCCTCCTGTCCTGGTTTCACAGTTTGCAGGCTGCACAGCAAGCAACAACGCCTACATTTGCGGCATTGTTTGACAGACTGCGAGTACTGCTTAACGCTGTTTCGGCGGCTTCCCCATATACTCGGGAGCTGCTACCACTGTACATCTGGGTCTGGCTACAATTTGCTTTCACACACTTTAATGGCGATGTGGCGCCACTATCCACGGACGATCCCCCAGCCTCGGACATCACGACTAGTCACCGGTAGGGCATGTCAGCAACCCCACCAGCCGGTACCGTCACTCAACTCAGGATATAATTGGGAACTTTGTTTTTTTCGGATCGGTTCTGGAGTGTTTTGATGTTTGGCTAAGGAGTAGGGCGTGCCCGATATTAGTAACTGCCTGATGTTTTGGGTGCTATTGCTATTAATCCTGCATCGTTTTGATTGATTCTATCTGCGTTTGGCTGCACACGCACCACAGGCATCAATGTAGAGAAAACCTTGAAGTTGCTGTCACATGTCCATTACAACCCACCTTCCTTTGTCCTCACCTCAGTAGGAAGTGCAGGGTGGGAGAGTAGGGCTGGGCTGGGCTGGGCTGGGCTGGGCTGGGCTGGGCTGGGCTGGGCTGGGCTGGGCTGGGCTGGGCTGGGCTGGGCTGGGCTGGGCTGGGCTGGGCTGGGCTGGGCTGGGCTGGGCTGGGCTGGGCTGGGCTGGGCTGGGCTGGGCTGGGCTGGGCTGGGCTGGGCTGGGCTGGGCTGGGCTGGGCTGGGCTGGGCTGGGCTGGGCTGGGCTGGGCTGGGCTGGGCTGGGCTGGGCTGGGCTGGGCTGGGCTGGGCTGGGCTGGGCTGGGCTGGGCTGGGCTGGGCTGGGCTGGGCTGGGCTGGGCTGGGCTGGGCTGGGCTGGGCTGGGCTGGGCTGGGCTGGGCTGGGCTGGGCTGGGCTGGGCTGGGCTGGGCTGGGCTGGGCTGGGCTGGGCTGGGCTGGGCTGGGCTGGGCTGGGCTGGGCTGGGCTGGGCTGGGCTGGGCTGGGCTGGGCTGGGCTGGGCTGGGCTGGGCTGGGCTGGGCTGGGCTGGGCTGGGCTGGGCTGGGCTGGGCTGGGCTGGGCTGGGCTGGGCTGGGCTGGGCTGGGCTGGGCTGGGCTGGGCTGGGCTGGGCTGGGCTGGGCTGGGCTGGGCTGGGCTGGGCTGGGCTGGGCTGGGCTGGGCTGGGCTGGGCTGGGCTGGGCTGGGCTGGGCTGGGCTGGGCTGGGCTGGGCTGGGCTGGGCTGGGCTGGGCTGGGCTGGGCTGGGCTGGGCTGGGCTGGGCTGGGCTGGGCTGGGCTGGGCTGGGCTGGGCTGGGCTGGGCTGGGCTGGGCTGGGCTGGGCTGGGCTGGGCTGGGCTGGGCTGGGCTGGGCTGGGCTGGGCTGGGCTGGGCTGGGCTGGGCTGGGCTGGGCTGGGCTGGGCTGGGCTGGGCTGGGCTGGGCTGGGCTGGGCTGGGCTGGGCTGGGCTGGGCTGGGCTGGGCTGGGCTGGGCTGGGCTGGGCTGGGCTGGGCTGGGCTGGGCTGGGCTGGGCTGGGCTGGGCTGGGCTGGGCTGGGCTGGGCTGGGCTGGGCTGGGCTGGGCTGGGCTGGGCTGGGCTGGGCTGGGCTGGGCTGGGCTGGGCTGGGCTGGGCTGGGCTGGGCTGGGCTGGGCTGGGCTGGGCTGGGCTGGGCTGGGCTGGGCTGGGCTGGGCTGGGCTGGGCTGGGCTGGGCTGGGCTGGGCTGGGCTGGGCTGGGCTGGGCTGGGCTGGGCTGGGCTGGGCTGGGCTGGGCTGGGCTGGGCTGGGCTGGGCTGGGCTGGGCTGGGCTGGGCTGGGAGGTGGGTAATTAATTTGTAGGAGTGAAGCGCCGGCTCCTGGCTGCACGCTCCGCAAGCGTACCACACCTGCTGGGTTGGGGCAGCCCCAGACAGCTGCCAAGCGCAAGCGGTGACACACGAGACATAGTTACACAAAGGTTGTAGTGGCCACCTCTCCCAACCGCACCTGTCAACTGCCTCCGTGCCACATTCGTTTTCATATCCGACTGCTGCTGCCGACGCGCATACTCATGTAGAGCAGCTTGAGTGGGGGATCGAAACGATGACTGCATGGCTCGCAGCGGTTCGAATCTGAATCACCAACTTTGATGCTTTGTTGTGCACGTCCTACTGACTGCATAATTACTCTGGTTGGCTGCGAGGTAGCTGGCCGGGCTGTCTACATTGTGAACCATCCAGCATTGATTTTGGCGAAGTCAGTGCAGAGATACAGCCGTCCTACTGCCAGGGGTCGGTTTCCTGTCATTTTTTGTCAGTTGGGGTCGCCTGACTATACCCCGCCATGTTTTACAGCCAGCTACTTACACACAGCAGCTGCCTTGCTGGCCTACTTATCTTAATTTGCCAGCCTTCATACATAACTGCGACATAACCAGTCGGCGGCCTCATCCGTGAAGAAACGAGAAAGTTTGTATCTCTTGAGCCATGGGGTGCCGCCAATGGCGGGGGTGACAACTAGGGCGTGCCGGGTATTAATACCTGCCTGATGTTTTGGGTACTACGGGTATTAATACCGGTACTAGAGGTATTAATACCTGGAAGTAGCACTTGTGCGAGAGGTCCCAAGGTCGAATCCTGTCAGGGTTGGGTATGCTCACCATCGGAGCGAGAGAATGAAGGAATAAGTACAGGATCGCTAGTCGATTGGGCCAGTCTGTATCGGGGTTACAGTGACAGAGCCCGCAACGGCTGGTGCAACATACAACCCACCATTTTCCCCAAAACACCAACTCAATATGCACAACCGTTGCACAGCCGTTTTCACCACGCCACACAGCCAGCCCCTGTAGTTGATGCTCAATTCATGATAGGGTGTCTTAAACGGCCGGCGTGTCGTCATCGGACCTTTTTCTGAAACAACGCCAAATTCAAAGATTATTTGAACCTTGTTTGGGCTGAGGTTTCGGACGCTTTTTCAGAGGGCCATGCGGGAGGTTACGGACGCCCTCGGAGTGCGCGGGGGGCACGGGGAGGGCCCCGGGAATGCAGCGGTGGGGTGGGGAGGCTCTCCCGTGCTGGTCGGGGGTAGGAGGTTTCGGACAGCTCGGGTCGGTTGGAGGGGGGTTGGGTTAAGGAGTCGTCGTCCAGGGTGAGCCACTGTCACGCCCCGCATTGTCATGCCATGTTCCAGCGTGGTCCGTGAGGCCCCAAGCGTGAGGCCGTGGTCAGCGCAGGTTGGTCACGTCGCTGTGCGTGCAGGGTTGTAGAGAGCGTAGGGACAGACGCGGCACTCAGCTTAGGGTTTCTTACATAACTAACTGCTGACGGCACTAAGCACACTGCTCGGTGCCTACCTGTAGAGAGCGTAGGGACAGACGCGGCACTCAGCTTAGGGTGCCGAGGTCTGCCCCTCTAACTGCTTTAAGACAGACAGTCTCACTCTCTCACTCTGCAGCCTGAGTGCTGTCAAACATGTCTCACACTCCCGGTGCTCAATATCTTTTGCACCAGGACATGTTCACAACACTCCCACTCAGTACTTAGGCCAAGAGTCTGCACAACTGCTACATCAAAACAACTGCATCAAACAACTGCAGAAAAGCTGTCTCAGGTATGCAAACCTGTGCTTCACCAAGCTTCCAGTCCTGAAACACAAACAGGCTGGATACACTAGGCTGTTTCAGGCATGTGTGCCTGTGCCTAGCTTAAGCTGAGCTGTACACCCCACACCCTTGCTTGCCCCAATCAAACTTGACAGCTGCGAGAGGCTTGGTGAGGAGGTCTGCCATCATGCTGCTTGTGTGACAGTAGTAGAAAGCAACCTCCCCCCTGGTAATGCGTTCCCTAACAAAATGGTGATGCACATCAATATGCTTTGCTCGTGAGGTGGCCATGGGATTGTGAAGAAGCTGCAGAGCTGCCTGGTTGTCACACCCTATGGTGACACAGCTGGAGTCTAGCTGCAGATCCCTCATCAGCTTCCTGAGCCACAAGGCCTCTTTAGCTGCATTAGATGCTGCCATGTATTCGGCTTCAGCTGTTGATAGTGCCACTGTGGGTTGCAGGCGGCTGGACCAGCTGATTGCACCGCCATTGAGAGTAAACAAGTATCCTGTAGTGCTTCTGGCGGTGTCTTTGTCACCAGCATAGTCTGAGTCAGAGAAGCCCTGTAGTCCTGTGACACCCCCAAACAGCAGTCCATGGTCACATGTGCCCTTCAGGTAGCTCAACACATTGCATGCAGCTGCCCAGTGCTGCTTGGTGGGTGACGACATGTGCCTTGCCAGAGCACCCACTGCAAAAGCAATGTCTGGGCGTGTGCAGCATGTCAGGTACAGCAGGCTACCTACCAAGGCGCTGTAATGATGCACTGAAGTGTCAAGTGGGTCTCCCTCCCTGACTAGCTTAATGGCTGGTGCCATGGGCACTGGCTTGCTGTGTGAGGACGACATGCAGTGTGTGGTAACCAGCTCATTGATGAATTGTCGCTGGTCAAGCATGATAGTGCCCTCTGCCCTGTTCCTGGTGATTTGCATTCCCAGGAACCACCTGGTGTCGCCCATGTCTTTGATGTTGAAGACAGAGGCGAGTTGCTGCTTGACATGTGCCAGGCCTGCAGTGTCCCCCTGCTGAGTACACAGCAGACAGTCATCCACATAGACCAGCAGGTAGACTGGGCCTGATGGCAACTGCAGGGTGAACAAAGCAGGATCTGCCTGAGAAGCCTGGAACCCTATGGCAAGTAACTCCTCACAGAGGCGTGCATGCCATGCCCTGGGTGCCTGCCTTAGGCCATACAGAGCCTTTTGCAACCGGCAAACTGTGTTACTCCTTCCCTCCTCAAAGCCCTCTGGCTGCTGCACAAAGATAACTTCATGCTCTTCAAGCTTGCCATTCAAGAAGGCTGTCTCAAAGTCAATCTGGTGAATCTCCATGTTTTCAGCTGCTGCTTTGGCTAGGATAGTGCGCAGTGTGGTATGCTTGCTAACAGGTGCATACACATCACCTACGTCCACACCTGACATTTGCAGAAAGCCTTTGGCTACCAGTCGGGCCTTGAAACGCTCAATGTCTCCTGCAGCATCACGCTTGATCTTTAGTACCCACTTAGTGGGCAAGACACGTGCACCACTGGGCCTCTCAGTCAAACACCATGTCTGGTTGGCATGCAGTGACTCAAGCTCAGAGTGCATGGCCTCACGCCACATGTCAGCATGTGGCCCTGACAAGGCCTCACTGACTGATGGAGAGTCATTGTCATGGGAGGTGGACATGGATGTGGCATGCAGGGACAGATGCCTGAGCCGGTGAGGTGGTTGTCTCTCCCTTGGTGGGTTTCGACGTGGTGCAGGGGGTGCAGGTGCAGGAAGGGGAGCAGGTGCAGGCAGGGGAGCAGGTGCAGGCAGGGGAGCAGGTGCGGGCTGCAATCTGTGCCTACCTATTCCAGAAGGCTGGCTGCTGACAACCGCTGAGTGGCTGGGTTCTGGTGCAGGGGGTGCAGGTGCAGGCAGGGGAGCAGGTGCAGGCTGCAGTCTGTGCCTGCCTATGCCAGAGGGCTGACTGCTGACAATTGCTGAGTGGCTGGGTTGTGCAAGAGTGCCGCTGCCCCTGCTGCTGGCTGAGCCACCAAACAGATTGCGTCTGACCTGACTCTTGCTGTCTTCACCGTCAGACTGACCACTGTCACTGTCATTATGTATGACTCTCCAGTCTATAGGCCTGGACCTAGGATGTTGTGCACTGGAGCCTGGTGCGCTGCTGCTGTTGCTGCTGCTGCTGCTGCTGGATCTGTCTGGACTCCCACTGTCATCTGAGCCAGAGTCGCTGGTGTCAGTTTGCTGCTGCTGCTGTTGCTGCTGCTGCTGACGTCTGTCCCCCTCACTAGGGAGTCTGGCAGGCTGCAGATCAGGCTGTGGGCTGGGTGGGTAGGGTCGAAGCAGCATGCTGTCAGGCAGGGCTCTCTGGCTGCCAGATCTGGTCTTGGTTAGCTCATCTGTGGCTGGCGAGAGCTCATCAAAGGTCACATCTTTGCTCATCTGCTCTCTACCATCTAGGAACACCTTGTACGCCTTAGACCCTGGCTGATATCCAATGAAGACTCCAGCTGCTGCCTTGGGCTGCAGTTTGCTGCGCTGATGTCGTGGAATGTGCACCCAGACCTTGCTGCCAAAGATTCTGAGTCCTGACACGTCAGGTTTGACACCGAAGAAGGCATGCCATGGAGTCTGACTCTGACCTGTTACAGGCAGCACATTTCTGACATGGTTAGCTGCTTTTGCTGAGTCAGCCCAGAATTCCACTGGCAGGTGAGCTGCGTGTAGCATGCTGCGAAGCTTCTCAACAATAGTCCTGTTCAGTCTCTCAGCTGCTCCATTCTGCTCAGGGCTGTAAGGAGCAGAATGCTGGTGCAGGATACCCTTGCTGTCGCAGAATGCCTGCACCTTCTTGTTTACATACTCGCTGCCATTGTCAGTCCTAATAGCTTTGCACTTGCTGCCAGACTGAGTCTCTAGCTGCTGGATGACTGTAATAATGCAATCTGGCACCTGGTCCTTGCTGCGAAGTGGCATGACAACTGAGAACTTGGTGAACTCATCAAGGAAGGTAGCAAGGTAGCGGCTGCCGTCCCTGGCTGCCAAGCTGAATGGGCCACACACATCCATGTGAATCAGTTCCAGTGCAGCTGTCACAGCAGGTGCATTGGGAGATGGCAGAGGGAAGTGTACATGCCTATGCTGTTTACCTAAGACGCATCCCTCACACACTGCTGGATCAGAACCTGCTGCCCGAAACTGTGAGGCTGTCGTGTCAACACCGCTAACCATATGCATGCGTTCTAGTACAGAATAGGATGCATGACCAAGTCTCTCATGCCACACCTTGGGGGATACTGAAGTCCTGCTGTGGCCGCTGCTTGCTGAGTCCAGCAGCTGCTGCTCCGATGTAGTCTCCTCAGGACCTGACGCTGAGGTGGGGGCAGCAAGATTAGCAGCTGCCGCTGAGTTAAAGCTGCTGCATAGCTGATTGGGTGGTGACGGAAGCATGATGATAGATGCAGCCTGGAAAGGATAGCTGTCATTCTGCTTTGATACTTGCATGCACAGGCTGTGTCCACGATAGCTGCCCTCCATCAGGCAGCTGTCCTTCTCAAAAAGAAACTTGTAGCCTGCAGCGGTGGCTTGGGCGACAGAGACAAAGTTAGCTGATGCAGAGGGTACCAGTAGTGCATTCTTGAGACACAAAGTACCCTGATCTGTCCTGAGCCAAGCATCTCCTTCACCAACTGCGTTTAGCTGATGGCCAGCTGCTGCCAGGTAAACAGGCTGTGGAGCTGGGTAGGAGAGAAAGCCGGTGAGGCTGCTGGCACTAGTGCAAATATGCCTTGATGCTCCTGAGTCAATGAAGTAGGGCTTGTGAGGGTCGCCATCAATCAGCTGTTGCCTGGGGTTCTGAGCTAGGGCAGAGTTAGGGCTGAGGCTGCTCTTACCAGCAGCTGGGCTGTATGATCTACCCTTGCCTGGGCTGCCAGCCCTGCCTGGGCTGTGACCAGAAGACCTGGCTGGGCTGTCGTCAGCTCTGCCTGGGCTGGATAGCAGCATGGATCTCAGTCGCTCTCGCTGGGCCCTGTCAAAGGCACGACACTCAGACATGATGTGTCCCTCTTTGTTGCAGAAGTGACAGGTCATGTGAGCATGTGGATTCTCTTCTCTGGTGCTGTGATCTGAGTGGGCTGGGGAGCTGCTGCGCTGCATGGCTGTGTTGCTGCTCCTGCCTGGCTGGGGCACCCTACCCCCCCCCCTGCCTCGCCATCCCGACCCCCCTGAGTAGCCAGCCCCCCTGGGTGAGAATGAGGAGGAGGAGGCCCAGAGAGAGGAAGAGGAGGAGGTGTCGAGCTGCTTTTGCCGATCCAGCTGCAGGTCTGCTTCCCGGTATTGCAGGACTGTTTTGACTTTGCTCAGGGGCAGTGCTGCGCTAGACTGATCATAGCGAAGCTGTTCCACGGTTGGTCTGAACTCATCAGGCATGGCAGCCAGCACTGACAGCACGATGGAGGTGTCAGAGGGGCTGCAGTTGCATGCTTGCAGGTTGGCTTGCAGCATGAGCAGTCGGCTGAAGAATTGGGAGATGGTCTCACCAGGGTTCAATCTGAGCATGGACAATTGCTGTTGTAGCTGGGTCTGGTGCGCGAGGGAGGACTGGGTGTACTCAGCTTTGATATTGTCCCAGGCGGCCTTGGCTGAGACTGCATTGCCGACGGCGAAGAAATGCTGAGGATTGACGTAGCGTAGTATCATGGCTTTGGCCTTCGCGTCTGAGGTGTTCTCTGCGTCGCGCACAGTAAGCGCTGCTGCATAGGCATCTTGCGTAGCCTGCGAGGAGCCTTGGATAGGCGCAGTGGGCAAGGGGGTGATGCCATTGTCGACGATCTGAAATAGGTTGTGCTCGATGAGCGCGTATTTGACGCGGATCTGCCAGAACTGATAGTTGTCGTCAGTGAGTAGGTCGATTTGGGCTCCCGGCCCGATCGACGAAGCCGCCATCGCCGAACGACTAACTGTCGAACGCACGACCCCTTCCCGGCGACTTACTGGTGCCTTTCACGCGTCTGCGTGCGTGGGCCCATAACCCTGTAGAGAGCGTAGGGACAGACGCGGCACTCAGCTTAGGGTTTCTTACATAACTAACTGCTGACGGCACTAAGCACACTGCTCGGTGCCTACCTGTAGAGAGCGTAGGGACAGACGCGGCACTCAGCTTAGGGTGCCGAGGTCTGCCCCTCTAACTGCTTTAAGACAGACAGTCTCACTCTCTCACTCTGCAGCCTGAGTGCTGTCAAACATGTCTCACACTCCCGGTGCTCAATATCTTTTGCACCAGGACATGTTCACAACAAGGGTTGCTCGTGCTTTTTGTGTGCAACAGTGCCGTGGCGCTCTGTGCCTGCGCTCTGTGCCGCTCGCAGTTATTCGAGTCTGGGCATTCTAAGCACGACGAGCGCCGAGCGCCGAGCGCAGCAGGACGCAGCAAGGGCGGAAAAGGCGGGAGCCAGAGCCAGCTTACCTGTGTCAGCTTAGTGCATGCAGGCTGTAGTGTATGTGCATGAGCAGCAGGAGGCTGCAAGGCATGGGCAGCAGTGCATAAGCAGCAGGCTGTAGGGGTGAGGCTGTACATGCTGCTAGTAGGAGCAGGCTACAGGTGTGCTGCAGTAGGGGTGTGGCACTGCAGGGCATGAGTAGCAGCAGCAGCAGGAGGCTGTAGGGCATGGGCTGCAGGGCATGAGCAGCAGCAGCAGGAGGCTGCAGGTCATGGGCTGCAGGGCATGAGCAGCAGCAGGAGGCTGCAGGGCATGAGCAGCAGCAGGAGGCTGAAGGGCATGGGCAGCAGAAGGAGGCTGCAGGACATGAGCAGCAGCAGGAGGCTGCAGGGCATGGATAGCAGGGCATGGGCAGCAGCAGGCTGTAGGGGTGTGGCAGTGCATGGTGCTAGTAGCAGCAGGCTACAGGGGTGCTGCAGCTCATGAGCAACAGCAGCATGGCAGAGGTTGTTTGCAATCATGCTATGTTTTCAACATGTAAGATTAATAACCTCCAACACAACAGCTTGTCTCGTCTCGTTTTGCCAACGTCATGCCTACACATGAGTAAGAAAGAACAAAGAGAGCAAGCAGTCTCCTGCACAATACACTAACTCCATCATGAGGCAGTGCATGAGCAACAGCATCAGGTTGCAACATATCTAAACAAGTAGCCCGACACCAAGCCCAACACTCTCATACAATGGTCTGTGGGCTCAGCCAAGTCATGCGCTGCCAATGCAACACCAATCAGCCTTCTCAGTGTCACTTCCTTCCTTCCAACCTGTTGACGATGGCAGCATACATTTTATACCCTGACTGAACAGCTGCCCCCACACCATTCCAAGCAGATGCCAGGAGCTGGGTGATCTGAGATGGCTGCAGTCCCGGATGCAGAGCCTCCATCCCAGCCCGCTTCATGGAGAGGTACAATGAGTAGCCACATAGACCCTGTTGGCCTCTCTTAGAGGGATCAGTGGTAGGGAGGGAGAGTGCAGTAGCCAGCTGTGAGAGCTTGCTTAGCTCGACCTCTTCAGCTACCTCCTTGAAGGACTGGCTCTCACTCCGGCCTGCCAGAGCACGGGCCTTCTCTTGCAGCTGGGTGATGAACGTGTCAGCACATGATGCCACATCAGACCCTGTTCCCATAGGCTCCCCAAACTGAAGAGCCCTGTTCACAGAAGCTGCATCAGGGCTGTGCAATCCTGCTGCCACCCTGGCCTTCTTCAGTGCCCTAGAGGGTGTGGCCAGAGTCTCCTTAAGCCCCTGGACCCCTTCATAGGCATCATGTGCTGACATGGAGGGATTCTTTTTCAGCACCCTTCCAGCTAGGAAGCACTCTGGGTGTGTGTCCTCCAACCACTTTCGATGGCCAGACCATTGCCTTCCCACCCTGTTCTTGTTTGGCCCCTTGGCCTTGGCAGCGTCATTGACCCACTGCTGGTTAGCTTGCTGCTGCAGCTGCTCCACAGTCAAGCCCTTGACCGCCTTCAGGACCTCCAGGGTGAATATGCAGTCCTTGAAAGACTCAATCTGACAGCTGTAGTTCTTCCCCTCCCTGTGGCGCTTCTCTGGGTCGGCCTCTAGCTGCTTTAAGGGTGGTCTGACTCCTTGCTGGCCTCTGTGCCATGCATCCTGGAAGCCCTGGAAGCTGTTAACGGACCTTAGCCACTCTCCCGGTCCTCCTTGGTTCTGTTTCCTAGCAGGAGGCTGGGATCCTGGGGGCCCAGCAGGCAGGGGGCTTGAGGGCTGTGGACCTCCGGGCCAGAGAGGCTGGGGGCCTCCGGGCCAGAGAGGCTGGGAGCCTGGGGGCCCTTGCAGGCTGGGGGCCTGGTGGCCCTGCAGGCTGGGGGCCTGGTGGCCCTGCAGGCTGGGGGCCTGGTGGCTGTGGCCCTGGGGGCTGTGGCCCTGGTGCCCCAGCAGGCTGTGGCCCTGGTGCCCCAGCAGGCTGTGGCCCTGGTGCCCCAGCAGGCTGTGGCCCTGGTGCCCCAGCAGGCTGTAGCCCTGGTGGCCCTGCAGGCTGGGGGCCTGGTGGCCCTGCAGGCTGGGGGCCTGGTGCCCCTGCAGGCTGTGGCCCTGGTGCCCCAGCAGGCTGTAGCCCTGGTGGCCCTGCAGGCTGGGGGCCTGGTGGCCCTGCAGGCTGTGGCCCTGGTGGCCCTGCAGGCTGGGGGCCTGGTGGCCCTGCAGGCTGGGGGCCTGGTGGCCCTGCAGGCTGGGGGCCTGGTGGCCCTGCAGGCTGGGGGCCTGGTGGCCCTGCAGGCTGGGGGCCTGGTGGCCCTGCAGGCTGGGGGCCTGGTGGCCCTGCAGGCTGGGGGCCTGGTGGCCCTGCAGGCTGGGGGCCTGGTGGCCCTGCAGGCTGGGGGCCTGGTGGCCCTGCAGGCTGGGGGCCTGGTGGCCCTGCAGGCTGGGGGCCTGGTGGCCCTGCAGGCTGGGGGCCTGGTGGCCCTGCAGGCTGGGGGCCTGGTGGCCCTGCAGGCTGGGGGCCTGGTGGCCCTGCAGGCTGGGGGCCTGGTGGCCCTGCAGGCTGGGGGCCTGGTGGCCCTGCAGGCTGGGGGCCTGGTGGCCCTGCAGGCTGGGGGCCTGGTGGCCCTGCAGGCTGGGGGCCTGGTGGCCCTGCAGGCTGGGGGCCTGGTGGCCCTGCAGGCTGGGGGCCTGGTGGCCCTGCAGGCTGGGGGCCTGGTGGCCCTGCAGGCTGGGGGCCTGGTGGCCCTGCAGGCTGGGGGCCTGGTGGCCCTGCAGGCTGGGGGCCTGGTGGCCCTGCAGGCTGGGGGCCTGGTGGCCCTGCAGGCTGGGGGCCTGGTGGCCCTGCAGGCTGTAGCCCTGGTGGCCCTGCAGGCTGGGGGCCTGGTGGCCCTGCAGGCTGGGGGCCTGGTGGCCCTGCAGGCTGGGGGCCTGGTGGCCCTGCAGGCTGGGGGCCTGGTGGCCCTGCAGGCTGGGGGCCTGGTGGCCCAGCAGGCTGTCAATGCGACTTGATAGGATGTCAATGCGACTGGATTGGTTGGTTGTTTGACCTTGCAGCACCTTCAGCTCGCCCATGACCCCGGTTGGTCTCAAGTGCTCGAAGGTCTGCAGATGAAGGTCAGGTCAGGTCAGGTCAGGTCAGGTCAGGTCAGGTCAGGTCAGGTCAGGTCAGGTCAGGTCAGGTCAGGTCAGGTCAGGTCAGGTCAGGTCAGGTCAGGTCAGGTCAGGTCAGGTCAGGTCAGGTCAGGTCAGGGCAGGGCAGGGCAGGGCACCTCACCTTTTGCTTCAGGTTGCTGATGTGTCTGTCAATCAATCCTGGTACCTCTGGTAAACACCAAATGTGCAAGGCAAGAGGGCTGGGCTGGACTGGGGGCTTGCTCTCAATCTGGTCAACTGCAGCTTGGTGGATGAAGTCTTGGAGGACAACCCCCCCAATGCTGGTTATGGCACGTGCCACAAGCACTCCACTGCCACTGTGCTGTTCTTGAGAGGTTTCTTCAAGCCCCCTCAGCCATGGGAACAAGCCATGAATGGCAGTGGTTGGCACCTGCACGGTAGCCCACATAATGTAAGTACATATGTGGATGTAGATACATTTGCTTTGTATGCTTCTCGCTGCTTACCTCGATCAGCAACCTTTCATGGTAGTATCCTTTCAGATAGTTCTCGTCAACTGCTGGCCAGTCCCCGTGCTGCACCATAACAACTGGGGACGGTCCCGTTGTGTAAGCTTGTGTCATGCTGTCGGTAGTCTGCCAGTTGCCCACAGTCCGAATGAGTTCAAGCAGGACCCTGTGCACAATGGCAGGGGGACAGTGGCAGGCTGGGGGCACAGTGGGGGAGGGGGAGGGGGGGGGGAGGGGGGGGGGAGGGGGAGGGGGAGGGGGAGGGGGAGGGGGAGGGGGAGGGGGAGGGGGAGGGGGAGGGGGAGGGGGAGGGGGAGGGGGAGGGGGAGGGGGAGGGGGAGGGGGAGGGGGGAGGGGGAGGGGGAGGGGGAGGGGGAGGGGGAGGGGGAGGCTTTACTCACGATCTGGTGAACAAATCATAGGAAGCACCCTTGCGGAAGGTGTGTAAGATTCTGTCTGTCAATATCTTAAATTGCGTCTTCAACTTCCTGAACTGGTCAGCCACAGTCTGCCAGCTTGCTGCCTCTGTGCGCCTTGTGATGTCAGTACAGAAAAAGGACTCTTGCAGCCTACAATGGCATACAATGGCATACAATGGCATATGATGTTCATGTAGCAAGTTGGCAGCTGAGCAGCTTGGCTGTAGCTTTGGCTAGGTCAAGCTCACCACGGGTCTTCTTCGGCCTCCTTCGTCTTGTCAGGATGTAGCATGTCCCAGCCAGCATTCACGTACTTGTACCAAAGAAAATGCCCAATTGCATTAACGGGGCAGACCATCCAATCATGGGCTCTAGTAAAAGATTGATAGCGTTTAATATTTTCCTGCAAGTAAGGCAAGCATATGTACATGCAGCAGGCATGCATTTATAGTGTATTGCAAGCAACCCTAACCCTTATGTATTATGTACAAGTATCATCATATATATTATTAATTATTTACTCAGTTATACACTGATGCTCACCTTTGAGCCAGTTTTGCCACCAATGAACACAAACCCATACTGATGGCATGGCAGGGGTCCAGCAGTGGGTAGCAGGGTGGGGGGTCTCAGGTCTTGCAGGCGAATTTGGCAGATGTCATCGAAGCGCGAGATCCCTGCCCACATGCAGGTGAAGGCTGCCCTGCATATGCACGAGGTACTAGCCATGTGGCAAGAACACTACAATGTCAGTTTGCAAACAAAACGAACCTTAGAAAGGCTGGGATGAGGCCCGCCAAGGAAACAAGATGCACCATGACTTGTGTCATCTGAATCCTTGTGATCCCCCCGCTTGCAATCTGATCTTGTGACTCTTGCCCTTCTCTTCTGCATATGTACATGAGCAACAACAACAGGCTGCAGGTGTGCATGCTGCTAGTAGGAGCAGGCTACAGGTGCTGCAGGGCATGGGCTGCAGGGCATGAGCAGCAGCAGGAGGCTGCAGGGCATGAGCAGCAGCAGGAGGCTGCAGGGCATGGGCTGCAGGGCATGAGCAGCAGCAGGAGGCTGCAGGGCATGGGCAGCAGCAGGCTGTAGGGGTGTGGGGTTAGGCTGTAGGGGTGCTACCTTTTCCCTCCTCCAGTGACTGCAAAGTGGATGTTGGTGTAAGCTTGGGAGTAGAGTGGGTCCGTCATCAGGTCCGGCGGTTGACCAAGAACAGGGTCGAGCACCAATTGCTGTTGGTAATGCGCTTGTAGCACAGCGTGCACCTGCCTCAATGTTGAATTGGACTGCAAGGGCAAAGGGCAAGGGCAGACATACCAACATTGTTGTAGGGCTGGGGCCTGGCTAAGCTAAGTTACCATGGTTTTTTTTTTCTTCTCCTGGCTGTCAGCATTCGCCTTGAAGTCCTTCAGCAGCTGGTGAAGCATGCCAGCTGCAGCTGTGCAAGTGATGTTCTTCAAGCTCCATTCTTCCTCAGGGTGTAGAGCGCAAAGCGCCTCCAGTTTCTTTTCCTGCGTTCTGTAAGCGGCGAGTGTCGCCGGGGCCCGTTGACCGCCGGAGGCTTTGGATACAGCTTGGCGGAGGGTGTCATTTGCGCTGCCACCGCGAGCTGAGTCATTTCTCACAAGCATACTCGCAAACCGGCGCTGCCCGCGGGGCACTGCTACCCGGTGTAAGCTAACAACGTCAGCATAAGCTCGCACGTCGCGGTCTGAGAAGCTTTAACACAGTTAACAGGTCGCCGGGGAGGTTTAGGAGGGACGCAGTCAAACACTCACACCTGAACCTTATAACCGTCTGCCTGAACCTTATAGATTAAGTCTCTGTTAATTATTTACTCAGTTATACACTGATGCTCACCTTTGAGCCAGTTTTGCCACCAATGAACACAAACCCATACTGATGGCATGGCAGGGGTCCAGCAGTGGGTAGCAGGGTGGGGGGTCTCAGGTCTTGCAGGCGAATTTGGCAGATGTCATCGAAGCGCGAGATCCCTGCCCACATGCAGGTGAAGGCTGCCCTGCATATGCACGAGGTACTAGCCATGTGGCAAGAACACTACAATGTCAGTTTGCAAACAAAACGAACCTTAGAAAGGCTGGGATGAGGCCCGCCAAGGAAACAAGATGCACCATGACTTGTGTCATCTGAATCCTTGTGATCCCCCCGCTTGCAATCTGATCTTGTGACTCTTGCCCTTCTCTTCTGCAAATGTACATGAGCAACAACAACAGGCTGCAGGTGTGCATGCTGCTAGTAGGAGCAGGCTACAGGTGTGCTGCAGTAGGGGTGTGGCACTGCTTGCAGGCAGCAGGAGGCTGCAGGGCATGGGCTGCAGGGCATGAGCAGCAGCAGGAGGCTGCAGGGCATGGGCTGCAGCAGCAGCAGGAGGCTGCAGGGCATGAGCAGCAGCAGCAGGAGGCTGCAGGGCATGGGCTGCAGGGCATGGGCAGCAGAAGGAGGCTGCAGGGCATGAGCAGCAGCAGGAGGCTGCAGGGCATGGGCAGCAGCAGGCTGTAGGGGTGTGGGGTTAGGCTGTAGGGGTGCTACCTTTTCCCTCCTCCAGTGACTGCAAAGTGGATGTTGGTGTAAGCTTGGGAGTAGAGTGGGTCCGTCATCAGGTCCGGCGGTTGACCAAGAACAGGGTCGAGCACCAATTGCTGTTGGTAATGCGCTTGTAGCACAGCGTGCACCTGCCTCAATGTTGAATTGGACTGCAAGGGCAAAGGGCAAGGGCAGACATACCAACATTGTTGTAGGGCTGGGGCCTGGCTAAGCTAAGCTTACCATGGGTTTTTTTTTCTTCTCCTGGCTGTCAGCATTCGCCTTGAAGTCCTTCAGCAGCTGGTGAAGCATGCCAGCTGCCGCTGTGCAAGTGATGTTCTTCAAGCTCCATTCTTCCTCAGGGTGTATAGCGCAAAGCGCCTCCAGTTTCTTTTCCTGCGTTCTGTAAGCGGCGAGTGTCGCCGGGGCCCGTTGACCGCCGGAGGCTTTGGATACAGCTTGGCGAAGGGTGTCATTTGCGCTGCCACCGCGAGCTGAGTCATTTCTCACAAGCATACTCGCAAACCGGCGCTGCCCGCGGGGCACTGCTACCCGGTGTAAGCTAACAACGTCAGCATGAGCTCGCACGTAGCGGTCTGAGAAGCCTTAACACAGTTAACAGCTCGCCGGGGAGGTTTGGGAGGGACGCAGTCAAACACTCACACCTGAACCTTATAACCGTCTGCCCGAACCTTATAGATTAAGTCTCTGTTATGAAATTTGCCGTGATTGGGCAGCAGCTTAGCGACCGCCAACCGCACTACGTGCTACGTCGAAGTGCGCTACAGGTTCGGGGCCACCAAGGAGGCGTTGAGGCGCGGCACCGATGGACCCCCGCTCGTAGATAATTCGAGTAACTTAAAAAAGTGTGTGCGCCATCTACTGCGCCTCAGCGCCTCCTTGGTGGTCCCGAACCTGAAGCGCACTTCCACGATGCACGTAGTGCTGCTGGCGGTCGCTGAGCTGCTGCCCAATCACGGCAAATTTCATAACAAGGTTCAAATAATTTTTGAATTTGGCGTTGTTTCAGAAAAAGGTCCATCATCATGAATTATACTGTTTTGGGTTTGTGGGAGGGAGTGAGGGAGTGTGCGGCCTGACGCCCGTTCTTGCAGGGCAGGCATCAGCGCGCTGCGTTCAATAGGATGGGCGCCACAGTTTGAATTGGAACCGAGTTTGCAGCCTGGTCACTCGCTTACTGTGAGAGCAACCTGAGAGAGCAAGACTGCGGCTATGTTACATTGGCACTGTCAGCCTCATCACACTATTGGGCGTGGTCGCGATGTTCCCGATGGGTTGCCCTGGTGCACAATGGCACAACGACACTCATACAACTACATCCGACATAGGCCACTGCACTGTACTCATTAGTACTTTTGTGTCCAGCCACGCTTCGGCTGCAGGATGAGTGTCGGGCGGTGTAGGACGGACAGTCGTAGCCATAGCGCTAGTGGCGCTGATGTGTGCCGCCGGTGGGCCGGTGAGGTATTAAGTAGTAGATAGTGGAAGCGCCGGTAGTTTTAGGCGCCCTAAAAACGCGAGGCCGAGGCGCTGGAGCGTAACAGCTCGAGACCGAAGCCAGCAGCCGCGGAGCGTAGCGACGCGGATGCTGGCTGAGGTCGAGAGCTGTTACGCTCCAGCGCCGAGGCCGAGTGTTTTTGGGGGCCTAAAACGCCCCGGGCGCTTCCACTATCTAATTTAGTTCCGTTTTAGGTGCGTTGTGGCTACATTCTGTGCGGCGAAGCCGCACTTCTGGAGCAACACTTTGTTTTGGAGCGAAGGGCGGGGCGTGGTAGCACCATACGCGACTTGCAACGGTAGCCAGTTTGAACCAGCTATGCACTTTTCTAAAATGGTCCGCGTCCCGCGTTTTTAAGGCATAAGAGGGAACTAAGTCTCTTAAAGAGCAGGCTGTTAACTATTATAACGCATGAAAACGGAACTAATACCTCGTTCAAATTCCTCAGGGTATTAATACCCGGGTACTAATAATACCTGGCCGGGAACGCCCTAGTGACAACCTGAACGTCATACCATGACGCCACTGCCCTTGCCATCAAGATGGTTTTGGAGAAGGCTGGCCTGTGTCAGTACAGTGTGGCACGGTGGATAGCTGCAGCGTAAGGACAATTGTGTCGTGGCCGTATTTGAGTGGTTGACACAGAAGCGGCACTGCCATAGGCACATCCTCGACATCATACTGCAGACAAGGCGTGCCCTGCTCAGCCTGTACAAGCCACAATGTTCACCCGCACGCGGTTTTGCAAGTTTTGCAGGCCGGGATTGGGAGAGGCTGGGAATGGGGTGTTTCAAAGCAACGCCATGGCAGGAATGTACCCGTGATCCTCTCATGCGGGATGGTGTGGTGCCGGTCATTAGGGAGGTTGGTGTTTTCGTAGAACATGCGTTCATGTGTGCCTGTTCTCCATGCAATCCTGCATCACAAGGCAACTGGTACCCTCTAAGCGCACCTGCAAGGGCCCAAGCAAGAAGAGCCCTTTAAGACCTGTTGCAATGGATGGGTGCATGCGGCAGCGTGGCTATCCAGCAATTGACGCACATACATGCAATTGCACATCACAACATTGACGATGCGAAACGATTACATGAAAATGGCCGGTCCCCCTCAAACTGGCAGACTGGTGCGATGGATGCCATCTCTAGGCTGAAGCCCTGTCACAGGGGTCAGGCATAGTGTAGGTGGTAAGCGCCCATGCCATCTGCATGGTACATAACCATGTACATAACTCGACACAGACAAAACACCATCCCTAGTGAGGGGACCTCGTTCTGCCATTGCTGCGCTGCATAGTTGTCATACCCGGGTTGTGGCAAGGAGGCCATCAGTGCAACATAATCTGCACCCAGCGCTTGTCCTCATCCGTCTCTTCGACCGACCAGCCCAGGGCGTCGCGCAAGGCTTCCAAGCGAGCACGTTGACGAGGGCCAGAGACACAGTTGGTCACCCAGCAGAAGGCAGGATCTGGCCCTCCTAGCCCACCATCAACTGCTTCTGATCTGCAAGTGACACCGCATGCGGTGTACCATTACCCATTGTACACATCGCATCAGGTGTGTCACGCATTGTACACATCGCATCAGGTGTGTCACACAGACAATACTTTGCAAATTGTTTAAGCGCGAGAGGTTTGCCAATACCACAAGTCTAGTCCTTGGGCATCCTTGACAGCGACCTACATGACTGCCTTGTGTGCATGACTGCCTTGTGTGCTGGCTGCCTTGTGTGCATCAGCAATGGGTTAGGGAGCCTATGTGCACATGGAAACTGCCTTATCAGAGGATTCGTGGCAGGCATCTTTGGCTATGCATTTGCGCCACTCCAATGCTGAAGGTACAACATTGAGGGCATTGTTTGAGGAGCAACCTGCCATCCCACTACTACCACTGGGGAGAGGTTCAATCATGCTTGCAAGCTTAATGTAAATGCTGCTTGCAAAGGTGTCTAGTTGAGCGGTGCACAATGCTATCAACCCGTAAAGCATACTTGGGCTACACCCTTATCCCATACCTATTTACTCACCATGCAATGACGACCATGCTCCACAGAACAGCATCCTATTTGCCCTGATTCATTCAAACCCCCGTTGTATGCAACGCAAGTGCACATGGTAGCATGTGTGTGGAACCGCACTTACCTAAAGAGGATAAGGGTGTCCCTGAACACAAATTCCATTTCATCCACCTCTACTCTTCCTGCACGCATGTCAAGGCAGCAACTAGCAGGCAGCAGCTTGGCGGGAACTAAGGTTCTAGCAGGCTGTTATCTTGACACACCGGCAACTTGGAAAGGCACCCTTACTCGCACAGAGCCATGTGAAGTAGCGTTGGCGGTTGATCTTTGGGCTTGCTCTGAGCCGGCAGGTGCCCTAGCAGGCCCTGCATATCCCTCCTCAACCTCTGTATGCACGTCAATGTTGTTGCTCTGCTGGAGGCTGGAAGGGCCAGGGTCCAGATCAAATGTCGGCATGGGAGATGCACCCATGAGC
The DNA here is from genome assembly GCA_030144725.1 of Haematococcus lacustris. Classification (NCBI taxonomy): domain Eukaryota; kingdom Viridiplantae; phylum Chlorophyta; class Chlorophyceae; order Chlamydomonadales; family Haematococcaceae; genus Haematococcus; species Haematococcus lacustris. The sequence continues at coordinate 2,340,554 of JASKMD010000019.1, read as the reverse complement.
TCCAGTTCCCTCAATAGCTTGCTGCATGCAAGCAGCAGGGCCTGGCATTCGACAAAGACAGGAGTTGAACATGGGCAGTCTTAGGCCCCTGGGGCACTCACATTTGTGCTGACAGTGGGGTCTCGGGTTCGAACCCCCAAGGTGGCAGGTATTGACTTGGGGACATGAACGCTGCAGTGCTCACGCACGGTGTGCGGGGCTTGCATGCTGCCACGCTGACGGGGGCGTTTGAGATATCGACGGCATGTGCACAGGGTGCCAAGCAAATGTGCAGTACGAGGGACGCCTCCGCAAGCGCGAGACCGAACCGCGATCGCGAGGCAGCTTGTGCGTCTGACGCACGCTTTGTCCCTACTGTCAGAGCACTGCGATAAGCCATATAGCCTTAACCAAGCGACAGTGGGCTACAGTTTTTGCATGCGGCTTGTCTTTGTGCCTTGTCAGGGTGGCCTACCTGCTGATCAGGGTTGGTTGCAGGTCTAGTTGGCTGCAGTCATGCTCCAAGTACCAGGCCTTGTAACATTGCGCAGATATAAAGAGGAAAGGCTGCCCAGCCGTGCCTAAGCCAGGCCAGCCAGGCCAGGAGTGGCCCTCTAGCAGTAGCCATTACAACAGCGTTCTCGCTCAACAGGTAGTGACCGGTGATGCTGTGTCCTGGCAGCTAAGACATGTGCGATATGGCGGCACCCAGCAGCCCAAGCCAGCAACATTAAAACCATCGCAGTTACGCAGCAAGCTTCCTGATAGGTTCGTCACTGCACAATGAAACACGCGGGCTACCCAGCCCCGCGATACATATACGGCACCTGCCGGGGCCTAGCTTGCATCGCGCGACCTCCTAGCTCATGTAGCATTGGAGGTTCAACGCTCCCCAACCTTTCCCAAGCTGCAGCGGGTGCTAACGGAGCAGGTGTGGCATGATGGCATGGACACTGGCTGCACTGGGCTACACAGGGTGCGACCCTGGCTGTCCTGGGCCCTTCGCTGTTCAGTGCTGGCTGCAACTTCCTCTTACAACAGACTGGCAGCCCAGCCTAGATCGTGGCACGCAGCACCCAGCCTGCCTCCTGACCACCCACCCTGAGTGGGCCATGGCCAGGGGTGACACCAATCCTGGGGGGTGTAGCCATCAGGGGTGCCAATGGTTGCAGAAGTGCTCACAGTGGAAAGAGAGAGCCTCCCACAGCCCAACAAGCTGCAGGAGTGCTCTTGCTATTGGAAGAGTGTTTGTGCTGCTCACTGCCTTGCTGCCGAGCAGGAGCATCACAGACCTGTTGGGGCCCACACATGGTCAGGGCACACACCTCAAGCATAACAGCTCTGCTGGTGCTCCCAAACACCCCAGGTGTGTCATCATTATAGGTTACAGGAGGAGACTGCTCAGGCAAACAAAACTCATTCACACCAGTGTGTGCTGAGCATCACCCATTACTTCTTAATGCTGAGTACACGATTTGCATGCAAGGGGAAACAGGCCAACAAAACTTATTCAACACGGAACAACATGTTGGACTGTGGGTAATCTCACTCAGCTACTACAAACACGTTGTAGCATCCTCGGTCGCACCCTTGACGACTACCAACCCCAAGTCGATGGCACGTTCCTGGGGCAAACCCCCTGACCATTGGGCTCCTCATCAAAACTAACAGCTTGAATGCTTGTGAGGCTAACAGCCTGTGCAACCTACTAGGGCCCACGCATTGTTGCGGGCCCGACCATCAATGCCCCGCCGGTACTCTGCAGCCCGGTGCAGCCTCTGCCTGACCTTGGGCAGCCGGTCATTGACCAGCTTGTAGCCCAGGCTGGGCGCAACAGCCGGTGGTTGACCTGGCCTGCTGGGGGTACCCAGTCAGCGGGCCTAGGCCGGTCATCTGGCAGGTGCAGCTCACAAGGCTGGCGGGCGTGCACCGACGAGCTTACACGGCTGGTGCGGAACAGGTGTCAGGCCTGGGATCCGTGCTGGGCCTGCTGGGCTGCTCCACCACCTTGTGAAACCCCGCCCGCACCGCCCCAGCCTTCCACCCACCCTGGCTGAAGTTGCCCGCTCCCAGGAACACCGCCACCCCCCTCTCTTGGTGGTAGTGCTGGCGTGACACCCACTTCATCCCATTCACCACCTGCAGGTCAGGTCAGGTCAGGTCAGGTCAGGTATAAGGTCAGGTCAGGTCAGGTCAGGTCAGGTCAGGTCAGGGTCCATGGCAGCTCAGGTCAAGGCTCAGGTCAAGGCAAGGGGAAACAGGCGTGAGGACACAGAGTGGAGCTGTTGCTGTGCTGCTGCTGCCCTGTTGCTGCCCTGCTGCCACCTTGCTGCCTCTCTACTGCTGCTCTGCTGCTGGCCTGGGCGCAGAGGTGTTGGTTGTGTCGGCCTCAATGGACAGCTCCCTGGCTGCATGGCGCATAGCCCGCAATAGCGCTGTGCAGGTGGGGTGTTGTCCTCCGGGGCTATAAGAGGTACATTCAGAAGTAACCAGTCACCCAACTTCACCTCCTTTAGTAGCCTAGCCGGCAAAGGCTGAATCAGACAAACATGACTCATTCAACATGGAACAACAACCTTGATTGTGGATGTTAATGCTGCTGTTTTACTGTTCATCAGCCCACAAAGGCTAAGTCAGGTCTCCTCACCAGGGGTGTTGGTTTGTATGTCTGCCACCCACACTGTAGTCTGATCCCTGTGACAAGGCATAGAATTGGCATGACATGCATGCACTGACGTAGGCTGATGACAGCTCATGCATGTACTACAGCCGTGATTCGCTTTGAATTTACAGCCTGCAGGACTCTTGGCTGGCAGCTCTTGGCACTCTTGGCTGGCAGCTCAGGCAGGTCTGGCTATCAGCATAGCTCCAGCTTATGCACCCACATCACTTGCCTAAGTCGAAGACGTTTCGCTCCATGCTGACCTCAAGCTGCATGGACTGAGCGCTGATGGTATTGTAGTTCCCTCTCAGACCCGTGCTGCCCAGCTGCTGCAGCTTGGCCAGCAAGTCCTGATTACTTGGGTCAGCCAAGACAGGCTCGCGAACAGGGAAAAGATGCTGCCCAGTGCGTTCAAGGCGGCGCTGCAGCTGGTTGCAGACCGTCAAGTAGTTGGACTTGGCAAACCACCTGCAGAACTCCTTTGGCTGCCTTAGCATCAGTGGGGCTTCACTGCCCAAGGAGCAGGGGTGGCCCAGTTTTCATTGGGGGTGGGAGGTGGAGGGCTGCAATGCGGGCCCATGGTGTCCTCAGGGTGGGCTGGCAGGCTGGCTTTGAATATGAATCGAAGCCACAGTCAACAGGGTCCCAATCCATGCTGGCTGGCTGGCCAGGGGCACTCCGGGGGGGAGAGGGGCTTCATCAGGTACGCAGGCCAACAAAACTTATTCAACACGGAACAACATGTTGGGCTGTGGGTAATCTCACTCAGCTACTACTGTGCGCTGTGCCCTGTGCGTCCTTTGACAGCCGTTGCATTGGATGACGCGTCCTTAGCTGCTAGCTAGCCCCTGACACATGAGACCTGCAGCGGAGACCTCAGCGGACCTCAGCGGAGACCTCAACGGAGACAGCTTATCTTACAGCGTGCTTACTTAGCGCTATCAAGATGACTTATCATGCCCCTGCCCCTGGCAGGCAGGACCAGATCAGCGACAGGTTGCAGCAGCAGCAGCAGCGCCTGCAGCTCCAAGCAGCAACACTGATCCACCAGCAGAGGAAGCAGCAGCAGCAGGCAACGTGCAGCCACGCAAGTGCTTTAATTGGGGCTGCAACGCTGGCTGGATATGCAATGCGACAAGGAAAGCAAGTAGTGTCCACTGGAGCTGTGCTGGTGGCCTAGGCTCCCAACACAGTCCGCCAAGGGCAGGGAGTACCACGGCCTGGACAGCAAGCAGCTGCCAAATAGCCAACCCAAGGCCCAGCATCAGCAGCAGGCTGTGGCACAGGAGTGTGTGCCCAGTGCTGCATCAGCTCAGGCATTGTGCATGTCTGCCGGGGGATGCAAGGGGAAATCCCATCCAGCAGACAGTTCATCAGGTACGCAGGCAGGGGCATGTGGGTAAGAGGCGCTGCATCAGGTGCACAGGGTGGCTGCACAGCTGAAGGTGTGGGGACGCTGGTGTGACCTTGGGTGGGGTGGCCAGCCAGGCAGGTGAGGAAGAGGTGTAGACCCAACAATTGAAGCTATATAGCGCAGCTGTGGGTGAGTCTGAACCCTCTGCTGAAGGGCCCTCCTCGAGCCCCTCCCCTCCCCTCCCTGTCAGGCGAAAACGGTGCAGAATTGAGAGAGTATTTGCATGAACATTACTGAAACCTGCAGCGGAGACAGCTTACAGTCAAGTGCAGCGGAGCGCGTCGGTACAGTGGCGCGTCGGTACAGTGGCTGTGCTGCATTGGCCCAGACTTCGTGAAGACTCCATCCCAGTGTTCAGCTCTGTGGCCATGCAGGCTGCATGGCTAACCGTGCCCGGAGGCCCAGTGTTCAGCTTGGCGCTTCAGCCGCCCGCCCCTGGGGCCCTGCCTGGCCCCTGCTGCCCAGCACCGCTGTTCTGTGGCTCCGCATCCAAGCAGGTGCTGGCCTGCACCCTCTTTGACCCTGGGTGGGTCTGGTACCTGCTGTAGGCTCAGTCTCTGTGTGGGTGCCCCTCCCCCTGATACTGGTTGTGGCTGCGGTGTGCTTCAAGCCTTGATTGTGACTCCATAGATCAGGCACTCAGACCTGGTTGCTTCCGCCCACATGCCTGCCTCATGGTGGAAGCCTCCCCCTGTCCTGCCATTGTGCCACTGCTGGTCTGCTGCTCCGTACACCTGCCCTAGCCTGTTATCGCCTTCCTCCGCCTCTTCCCCTCCTCTTCCCTCCCTCCTCTCAACCCTTCCCTCACCCGCCATTGCCAAGGATGTGATCATGCTGTCAGAGACAAGGATAGCCAGGCAAAGCAAAGCAAGGGCAAGAGTGGTTGTTGGGAGCTGTTACAAGGCAAGCCAGGCCAGATGAACCGAGACTAGACACACCCATCTTGACTGCCATCGCTTGCTGGACCCCTGCTCCCAGTCGCACCTCTGGCCATGGTTTCTAGCCCCTGACCCTGCCCTCGTCCCCTCTAGCCCCTGACCTGATGCCCTCTGACCTGTGCCCTGACCCTGCCCTGCAGAAGGCCGGCCTCCAGCCCCAGCGCCCCTGCTCTGCGCCTGGTGGCAGGCGGCTATACAGGCTGGGTGCGGACCCTGGCAGTCCTCGGCCCCTGGCTGTTCAGTGCTGGCTGCAACTTCCTCCTCCAACATGACACCCGGCTGGATCCGCTCACCCATACAGCCACACAGGTCAGGCACTCAGCCCTTCAGTTGTAGCTGAGTCAGATAACCCCTGACCGTCACCTTGTTCCATGTTAGTCAGGGAAGCTGTCTGCCAGATCCCACCACACCATCGCCATCATCACATTCTGCCCCTTCCCACCATCCCCATACACGCCAGAGCCATGACTGACAACCCCAAGGGCTGTGAGCACATCAATTGTGCAGTTCACATCGGCGTTGGTGCGCTGGTACCAGCTGCCTGCTGTGCTTGTGAGGGGGCGCCTTGGACACGTATGAAGTGGCAGTGGCAGCGCGTAGTCTGAGTGCCCACTCCCTGAACGCAGGAGATGCCTTGCGTGAGAAGCAGTGTTGGGTTTGGGTTGCCCGCAGGAGCTGTTCAAAGGCGATATCCTAGCCATGGCGGCTGACCCTGACAGCCATGCCATCTTCGTCGGCACTGCAGATGGGTGCATCCACGGCTTCAGTATCAACAAGACAGGTGGCCTGAGCCCTGTGAGTTAGCCACCCAGCACCTCTGTGCTCAAACACCTCCCTCCCTGCTGCCCACCACCTTCAACAGGGGGTAGGAGTAAGGGGAAGGGGTAGCAGTAGCAAGCCAGCCCTTTCCTCATCTGACACCTTTGGAACGTGTGTCTGAAGAAAGGCAGGCTCCTAGGACGCACTGGTAAGTGGTGGCCTGGCTGGACTCACACACTAGGGGCAGTGTTTGGCCGGCCAGCCAACCAGCCAGCCAGCCAGCACCAGCAGTGCAACAGCCTCCAAGAGCACCGGGTAGGTTGGGAGGTCTGGTAGTGGTCTGGACTGTGGTAAGGGTTCCGCAGCTGGCTCCCCCATGGCAGGGGCCTGGTCCACCCGCTGCAAAGCATCAGCCACCTGGTCACTGCTGTGCCGGCTGACAAACTGGACCTGTTGGCCTGCCCTGCCCTGATGTGCGCAGCTGGCCCAGGTGGCTGGGGCGCACAGCAGCCGCGTCACAGGGCTGGCGGTGTGTGGTGCCCAGCTGTACTCAGTGGGCCTGGATGGTGCGCTGAGAGCTTGGAGCACCGCTGACCTCACCGCCTCAGCTCAGGTTTGTCCGCATGGCCACCAGGGGTGGTCTGCCGGCACACTGAATGCCATGTACTGCGGGCCACGCTTCATGTGGCTGCATGCACAGGTGCTTGATGCGCACATGGGGGGACGCATGCGCTGTGTCACTCTTGGCCCTGGCGGGTTGATCTATACTGGAGGTGATGACAATGTGAGCCCGGCAACACTGCGCTGTGCCTGATAGCCACTCCTCCTGACTCACACAGTGCAGGACCGATGGCAGGGTTGACCAGCTGCAAGGACAGGTTGCATGCTCGTGTGTCTCATTGCACCGGCTCACCTGCCTGATGCCACAGCAGCAGCAGCAATTGGAAGCACAGGGGGCATGTGCTAGCATAGCAGGAGCGTCCTGACACTTGGGCAGTCGGATTCTCTCTGCCACCTTGTTTTGCTACCTTTGTTCGTTTGTTAGTTACCTCTGCTTGTTTGTTTTTTTGTTACCTCTACCATCGCAGCATCACCATGTCTTTTCTACTGGCTCTGTCGTACATTGTTGCAGCTCAGTGATGTCCTTTCTTGGTGACACGCACTGACAGGAAACAAGGGCATACTCAGTGCTGGGTTTCAATACCCAGCGCTAGGCACGCCCTTCTTGTCTGCTAGTATGTAGCGAAACCTGATTGACCACCCATGGCCAGGCTCGTCACTGCAGGTTGTTCAGAAACCCACAGGCTGCCATGGCTGCTGCAGCTCACTCAGTCAGTGAATCTCCTCAGTGGCTCGCTATGTTGATGGTGGGTTTGCACCGCAGATGGTGCGACGCTGGCTTCCATTGCCAAGGCTGTCAGCTCAGCAAGCGGAGGTGCCTGCCAGCCTGCAGCCAGCCTGCCTACCGCCACTGCAGTCAGCAGGTGGACCTCTTGCTGCTCATGCATCAGGTGGGACGGGGTGCAGTGTGGTGATGCTGCTGCTTCAAGTTACCATGAGATGCCCACCATGTGGCATGCGCTGCATCACGAAAAGGCAACCAAAACGCTATAGGCTAGGCTCCATGGATGTGGCCATGTGTGAACCATGTGAATGATCTATGTGGTGGTGGTGGTGGTGCATCTATCATACACATTCCACTACTGTTTGCCTTCACAAGTAAGCCACGCGCCCATGACAATGACATGCACCTATGACAAAGTCAGTATTGACCTCTTCTACCATGGCAAGTGCTCCTCCTATACGTTGGCCATGGCAATGCTTGCCGCACCTCCCTTATCAGCCTGCAAAGGCAGAAACAGGTTCCCTCACTGAGGCTGCTCACACCAGCACATGCTGTGGCACCATTGCTGCTACTGCCCCAAGCCTCTTAAGGGGAGGGTGGCCACGCATCCTAGCGGCTGATGGCGCATGCAATGGCAGCCACCTTCTTCACAAGGTTGTTGCTGCAGCTGTTGTTGTTGCTGCTGCCGCCCTCATTACAGGTGTGCGGGCACTAGCTGCAGGGGACACATGTTTAGTGAGTGGGGACGGTGAAGGCCAGCTGTGCATATGGAGCCAAAGCCCAAAGTGAGAGAGAAAGCTGCATGTCAGTGCATGTATTGTTCATTGCACTGCCACACCTTCCTGTGTAGTGCCAGCCTCAGTTCATAGGGGCGCTCCAGCATCAACAATTCACATGTCATTGCATGGCCATGTGAGCTAAACCCCTAGCGCAAACGGTGCATGCACAGCCAGTTTACACGATGTGCACACATGAACATATCAAATGTGTTGCATGAGGAAGAGTGCTGGTGCCAATAGGCTGGTAGCCATGTCTCGTGTCCAACCCCCTGCATGTGTGGATGAAGAAGATGGCTTACCCTTCAGAAGCCATGTGATCAGCACCTCCCTCATCAGCCCACACAGGCCGAATCGGTCCCCTCACTAGGGGTGGTGACTGTCTGTGTGGAGTTTTGTTCCCATGCACATGGCGTGGGCGCCTACCACCTACACTATTGCCTGACCCTTGTGTCAGGGCTTCAGCCTAGAGTTGGCATGGCAGACATGCTCGTTGTAAGCTCATGACAGCTCAAGAGGGGGCACACACTGCTGTGCTACAGGCTGCTGCTGCTGCCGCTGCTCGGCCGTGTATGGCTGGTCCCACAACCGCTTGTACCCCAGCTCAGGGTACTCCTTGCCCTTGGCTGGCAGCTTAGGCAGGTCTGGCCATCAGCAGTGCTCCAATAGGCGCCACCTACTTTCCCCAGTGTGCTGCATGTACAACGCTGCACTGCAGTCCCTGTCCAACCACCTGCCTGACTGTAATGGGGGCTTGGCTTCAGAAGCCATGACCCTGGCTTTGCCTTTGCCCTTGGTGGGCTGGCTGGGCTCATCTGCCTGCTTAGCCTTGGTACCCTTGCTGCACTTGGCTGATGGGGGAGTGTTGGGCCCTGGCTCTGAGGCTGCTGGCTGTGCGGCTGCATGGGGGCTGTGGGAGGATGCAGGGGCCCACTACCGGGCATCACATCAGGCCTCGCACTGGCCTGTTTCGCTGTTGGCTCCAGGCTGGCCGCAGCAGGCAATGGTGCACCTGCCCTGCTGGTGGCTTCCAACCTGCATGCCTGGTACACCTTAGTTTAGCTGGCCCTCACAGGGCTGCTGGCCACTTACTGCTGAGCTGGCCCGGCCGGTGCGCAACTCGTCCACTAGCACCACCCTGCCCCGCCGCTGGTCTGTGCCCTGGGCCTGCACACTACCTTGCAACAGGCCTGCAGCACCGCATGAACGACTCAGCCTCCCCCTGGGCCAATGCCAGCTGCGCCAAAGAAGACAACGAGCTGCTTGACACCCTTGTGGCGCTGCATGGAAACCTACGCCATCTCCTCCTCCAGCTGCAGTCATGCACACAAGGCACACATGGTGGCAGGCCCGACGCTCGCTCTTGTGCTCCGAACAACCTCAGCCGCTGCCGTGCACACTTGGGGTCCAGGTACACGTCTTACATCGCATCCCAGGTGGCCTAAGTGATGGTGATGTGCTGAAGGTTGGCCTCCAGGGAGGTGCCGGCTGCTGGTGGGACAGATACCATGACTGAGCAACTGCATACAACAGGGTGGGCACCACTAGGGTCTTGTAGACCAACACCTTGATGTGGGTGCTGATGCGGGCCTCCAGGAGCTTCCCAAGCTGATGCATCATGTGTCCCGTGCGTCCCAACCATGCTTACAAGCAAGGCCAAGCAGCCATATCAGCTGGCGTCCTGGCTTGTCCTCAAGTTAAGTAGTGACGTTATCGAGTGTGTGGCTCGCTGCATGCTTGCCAGCTGGTCACCCTTGCCCCCATAGCTATCAAGTTGCCGATGCACAGCATTACGGGATGGGTGATTTAAGGCGGCCTTTTGCAGATGTTGGATTAGCAGCTCACGGGAACACTGAAGGCAAGGATGGGACGTCAAACTGGCCACACTCTGTGGATTTAATTGCGGGGTGACAGGCTGCAATGACAGGCTGCAAACTCAAGCGTGATTGTGTGTCTCATGCCCCAACTCACCTGCTTGGTAAGACCGTGCTGGTCACGACAGGGAGTGCAGTGTTGGTAAACAAAGCCTACTGCCTAGGTAACAATGCAGCGCGGCCAAGAGGGGTGCATTGCGAAGTAAAAGAGGCAAGGAGAAGGAGAGCTAGGTAGCATGGCATCATGAGGAAGGTGCAGACAGCTAAGCCATGTGACCATTGTCCTCACCACCTTGAGTTAACTTTAAGCGGAGGAACCGCACAAAACCTTAAACATGACACATCTCCAAGAACATGACTCAGGCGTTCCCAACTACCTGTAAACCACCCCCCTGTGATACGAAGCCTGTATCTCCGCAGCCACTCAGTCAAAAATATATGTAAACAGTGCTTTGAACAGAGGTGACTCATAGCTACGAGATGGCAGACGCAGCAAAAACTATCTCGCTCTCAGCGGTGCTCAGTGCCTGCCCAAAGACAGACATTTGAATTCATGCGATTTCGCCCCATGCGAGGCGCGCCGCTCTAGCACGCTTCGCCACACTGTTGTGAGTGGCACCTGCAACGCGCAGCAGCAGTCGGAACATGTTTTGCTTTTGGCATGTGGACGCGACGACGGCAGTCGTGACGACTGGATACCACTATTAGCTTTTGGAGCTGCTGCTGGCGCTAGTGCATTACCGGCTGCTCTACCACGCTTAAAGAAGGTGCTAGGTGCAGTACATGGTGTTGTCTCACCTTGCTTTGCTGCCCTCGGCTTGTTAGCTGCAGGTGCCTCACGCTTACGTGACGTGCTTGCGGCTGCCAGCTGTTGCTGCTGCAGAGGGGGTGCACCAGCAGGCACAGCCAGCTCAGGGGTGGTGCCTACAGGTGTCAGTCGCTGCTGAGGGGCCATAGCTGCGGCAAGCTTTTCACATATGCACCTGACCCTGGAGGCGGCACCGAGCAGCCCTTAGGGAGTGATTGGTAGCTGCCGCTCTGGATGCCACCTGCTGCAAAGCCGTGTGCTCACCCTGCAGGCGTTGGTGTGCTGCCTGCAGGTCGTCTAGGTCGCCCTGCAACCCATCCACGGTGCCCATGAGGGACTGCTCCACATCCCGCAGCCGCTGCACCTCGGCCTGCAGGTCACGGTTTGTCGCTTGTGCCGTACAAGCTGCAGCCTTGATGTTGTTAGGGCAATGCAGATAGCCAGCCCTTGGCGACTTGTTGAGTGCATAGAGCTGAGCACTCTTGGCCTTGCTTAATCTCTTCTTAGTTCTCTTCATGGTTAGGGATTGAGAGGTGGGTGGGTGAGTGGCTGAGCGGGGCTACGGGCTTGGCTCGGTGGTCAGGGTGATGGGGGGTGATGGATACGGAGATGGGTGAAGGAGAGGTTGGGGAGAGGTAGGAGGCGAGGAGAAGGAGGGTTAGGGGGGAGGAGGCTGATGGCAGGCTGGTATGAGGGGCTACTGGGAGCTGGGCGGATTAGACGAGGTTGGGAGGTGGTGGGTTAAGGTGTGTTGGTGGTGGCCATGTGGCGGAGTGGTCAGCCAAGCTCAGTCGGCCCCTCAAGCACCTGTAGCCATCAGCATGTGTACCTTGTAAGCGGTCCATCTTGTCACATACAAACCCAATAATTGAGTTGCATGGTGCCATGGACGTGGAGATGCGTTGATGAGTATGCTACAAAAGATTCGTGTGAGGCCAGGCTGTTGTTCAATGGTTGAAAACATATAGCGGGTCATAGCTGGAGGGGGTGTCTAGTCCCTACTGTGCCGCCCACCATTACAGCGATACAGCGATGTCGCACACGAATTCGAGTTTCTTCACATCCTCGCCAAGCGGCCTGCACCATCAGGAAGCTCGCGCAGCCATGTTTGCCGGACTTCGGTGGTGTGCGCCACCGACATGTCCTGCATCGTTAACGGATAGCCAAGGACGTAGCTTACCAGTATAGCTAACCACGGTCTGTGATTGGGACACATCCGGGGTCACATGTGGCTGACCGCATCGAATGACTCCAATGGCGATTCCAGTCTTACATTAAACGCGCGTTATCGCATTGCAGCAGACGCAGCAAACGTTACATGAAATGATTGAGTAGATGGGTTGCAGTTGCATGAAGATTACCAACCCCATGTTGGGAACGCCTGAACATGACACAGCTCCAACAACAACAAGGTCTTGGCATGACCTCCAATTTGACATGCATGTCAAATACTCAGCACAGCAAGAGTTCTACAGATGTAATCTACATTTGAAGCAGCGCAAGAAATCGTCATAGGAAGTACAACAAGTCTCAATGTTCTGAAACACATATTTTATTAATGGCGAATGGTGCAATTTGGTCAAGGACTAATGGCTCTGATCGGGCTGCTGGGGCGCAGCGCATCAGTGGCAGCTCAACTACGGGGCCACACGGGAGGAGCTACAATTAAACGCTTGCGATACGTATTTGATCCCGAGTGGTGCAACGTTGACAAGCATTCGACAATGTGGCTCGAAACTTGGAGTAGAGAAGATGGCATCGAAGAGACAATAAGGTTTAAACATAGAAGTGTGAGAAAGGCTAGAGCTCAAAACAAGGCTCCCTAACATTGAAACAGTCCTCCTCGTTTCGCGATGCTTGAAGACTTAACCGGCCAACTTCGAAGCAATAACGACCATAAATGCACACTTCTGACTAACTCCAAAGGAAACAAGAGGAAGCCGTTGGCTAGATGTTGTAGGCGAAGGGTGCAAGGGAACGGCATGCAATGAGCGATACGATAACTAGGTTCAATCTTGCTGCTCATGCATCAGGTGGGACGGGGTGCAGTGTGGTGATGCTGCTGCTTCAAGTTACCATGAGATGCCCACCATGTGGCATGCGCTGCACTACGAAAAGGCAACCAAAACGCTATAGGCTAGGCTCCATGGATGTGGCCATGTGTGAACCCATGTGAATGATCTATGTGGTGGTGGTGGTGGTGCATCTATCATACACATTCCACTACTGTTTGCCTTCACAAGTAAGCCACGCGCCCATGACAATGACATGCACCTATGACAAAGTCAGTATTGACCTCTTCTACCATGGCAAGTGCTCCTCCTATACGTTGGCCATGGCAATGCTTGCCGCACCTCCCTTATCAGCCTGCAAAGGCAGAAACAGGTTCCCTCATTGAGGCTGCTCACACCAGCACATGCTGTGGCACCATTGCTGCTACTGCCCAAGCCTCTTAAGGGGAGGGTGGCCACGCATCCTAGCGGCTGATGGCGCATGCAATGGCAGCCACCTTCTTCACAAGGTTGTTGCTGCAGCTGTTGTTGTTGCTGCTGCCGCCCTCATTACAGGTGTGCGGGCACTAGCTGCAGGGGACACATGTTTAGTGAGTGGGGACGGTGAAGGCCAGCTGTGCATATGGAGCCAAAGCCCAAAGTGAGAGAGAAAGCTGCATGTCAGTGCATGTATTGTTCAATGCACTGCCACACCTTCCTGTGTAGTGCCAGCCTCAGTTCATAGGGGCGCTCCAGCATCAACAATTCACATGTCATTGCATGGCCATGTGAGCTAAACCCCTAGCGCAAACGGTGCATGCACAGCCAGTTTACACGATGTGCACACATGAACATATCAAATGTGTTGCATGAGGAAGAGTGCTGGTGCCAATAGGCTGGTAGCCATGTCTCGTGTCCAACCCCCTGCATGTGTTGATGAAGAAGATGGCTTACCCTTCAGAAGCCATGTGATCAGCACCTCCCTCATCAGCCCACACAGGCCGAATCGGTCCCCTCACTAGGGGTGGTGACTGTCTGTGTGGAGTTTTGTTCCCATGCACATGGCGTGGGCGCCTACCACCTACACTATTGCCTGACCCTTGTGTCAGGGCTTCAGCCTAGAGTTGGCATGGCAGACATGCTCGTTGTAAGCTCATGACAGCTCAAGAGGGGGCACACACTGCTGTGCTACAGGCTGCTGCTGCTGCCGCTGCTCGGCCGTGTATGGCTGGTCCCACAACCGCTTGTACCCCAGCTCAGGGTACTCCTTGCCCTTGGCTGGCAGCTTAGGCAGGTCTGGCCATCAGCAGTGCTCCAATAGGCGCCACCTACTTTCCCCAGTGTGCTGCATGTACAACGCTGCACTGCAGTCCCTGTCCAACCACCTGCCTGACTGTAATGGGGGCTTGGCTTCAGAAGCCATGACCCTGGCTTTGCCTTTGCCCTTGGTGGGCTGGCTGGGCTCATCTGCCTGCTTAGCCTTGGTACCCTTGCTGCACTTGGCTGATGGGGGAGTGTTGGGCCCTGGCTCTGAGGCTGCTGGCTGTGCGGCTGCATGGGGGCTGTGGGAGGATGCAGGGGCCCACTACCGGGCATCACATCAGGCCTCGCACTGGCCTGTTTCGCTGTTGGCTCCAGGCTGGCCGCAGCAGGCAATGGTGCACCTGCCCTGCTGGTGGCTTCCAACCTGCATGCCTGGTACACCTTAGTTTAGCTGGCCCTCACAGGGCTGCTGGCCACTTACTGCTGAGCTGGCCCGGCCGGTGCGCAACTCGTCCACTAGCACCACCCTGCCCCGCCGCTGGTCTGTGCCCTGGGCCTGCACACTACCTTGCAACAGGCCTGCAGCACCGCATGAACGACTCAGCCTCCCCCTGGGCCAATGCCAGCTGCGCCAAAGAAGACAACGAGCTGCTTGACACCCTTGTGGCGCTGCATGGAAACCTACGCCATCTCCTCCTCCAGCTGCAGTCATGCACACAAGGCACACATGGTGGCAGGCCCGACGCTCGCTCTTGTGCTCCGAACAACCTCAGCCGCTGCCGTGCACACTTGGGGTCCAGGTACACGTCTTACATCGCATCCCAGGTGGCCTAAGTGATGGTGATGTGCTGAAGGTTGGCCTCCAGGGAGGTGCCGGCTGCTGGTGGGACAGATACCATGACTGAGCAACTGCATACAACAGGGTGGGCACCACTAGGGTCTTGTAGACCAACACCTTGATGTGGGTGCTGATGCGGGCCTCCAGGAGCTTCCCAAGCTGATGCATCATGTGTCCCGTGCGTCCCAACCATGCTTACAAGCAAGGCCAAGCAGCCATATCAGCTGGCGTCCTGGCTTGTCCTCAAGTTAAGTAGTGACGTTATCGAGTGTGTGGCTCGCTGCATGCTTGCCAGCTGGTCACCCTTGCCCCCATAGCTATCAAGTTGCCGATGCACAGCATTACGGGATGGGTGATTTAAGGCGGCCTTTTGCAGATGTTGGATTAGCAGCTCACGGGAACACTGAAGGCAAGGATGGGACGTCAAACTGGCCACACTCTGTGGATTTAATTGCGGGGTGACAGGCTGCAATGACAGGCTGCAAACTCAAGCGTGATTGTGTGTCTCATGCCCCAACTCACCTGCTTGGTAAGACCGTGCTGGTCACGACAGGGAGTGCAGTGTTGGTAAACAAAGCCTACTGCCTAGGTAACAATGCAGCGCGGCCAAGAGGGGTGCATTGCGAAGTAAAAGAGGCAAGGAGAAGGAGAGCTAGGTAGCATGGCATCATGAGGAAGGTGCAGACAGCTAAGCCATGTGACCATTGTCCTCACCACCTTGAGTTAACTTTAAGCGGAGGAACCGCACAAAACCTTAAACATGACACATCTCCAAGAACATGACTCAGGCGTTCCCAACTACCTGTAAACCACCCCCCTGTGATACGAAGCCTGTATCTCCGCAGCCACTCAGTCAAAAATATATGTAAACAGTGCTTTGAACAGAGGTGACTCATAGCTACGAGATGACAGACGCAGCAAAAACTATCTCGCTCTCAGCGGTGCTCAGTGCCTGCCCAAAGACAGACATTTGAATTCATGCGATTTCGCCCCATGCGAGGCGCGCCGCTCTAGCACGCTTCGCCACACTGTTGTGAGTGGCACCTGCAACGCGCAGCAGCAGTCGGAACATGTTTTACTTTTGGCATGTGGACGCGACGACGGCAGTCGTGACGACTGGATACCACTATTAGCTTTTGGAGCTGCTGCTGGCGCTAGTGCATTACCGGCTGCTCTACCACGCTTAAAGAAGGTGCTAGGTGCAGTACATGGTGTTGTCTCACCTTGCTTTGCTGCCCTCGGCTTGTTAGCTGCAGGTGCCTCACGCTTACGTGACGTGCTTGCGGCTGCCAGCTGTTGCTGCTGCAGAGGGGGTGCACCAGCAGGCACAGCCAGCTCAGGGGTGGTGCCTACAGGTGTCAGTCGCTGCTGAGGGGCCATAGCTGCGGCAAGCTTTTCACATATGCACCTGACCCTGGAGGCGGCACCGAGCAGCCCTTAGGGAGTGATTGGTAGCTGCCGCTCTGGATGCCACCTGCTGCAAAGCCGTGTGCTCACCCTGCAGGCGTTGGTGTGCTGCCTGCAGGTCGTCTAGGTCGCCCTGCAACCCATCCACGGTGCCCATGAGGGACTGCTCCACATCCCGCAGCCGCTGCACCTCGGCCTGCAGGTCACGGTTTGTCGCTTGTGCCGTACAAGCTGCAGCCTTGATGTTGTTAGGGCAATGCAGATAGCCAGCCCTTGGCGACTTGTTGAGTGCATAGAGCTGAGCACTCTTGGCCTTGCTTAATCTCTTCTTGGTTCTCTTCATGGTTAGGGATTGAGAGGTGGGTGGGTGAGTGGCTGAGCGGGGCTACGGGCTTGGCTCGGTGGTCAGGGTGATGGGGGGTGATGGATACGGAGATGGGTGAAGGAGAGGTTGGGGAGAGGTAGGAGGCGAGGAGAAGGAGGGTTAGGGGGGAGGAGGCTGATGGCAGGCTGGTATGAGGGGCTACTGGGAGCTGGGCGGATTAGACGAGGTTGGGAGGTGGTGGGTTAAGGTGTGTTGGTGGTGGCCATGTGGCGGAGTGGTCAGCCAAGCTCAGTCGGCCCCTCAAGCACCTGTAGCCATCAGCATGTGTACCTTGTAAGCGGTCCATCTTGTCACATACAAATCCAATAATTGAGTTGCATGGTGCCATGGACGTGGAGATGCGTTGATGAGTATGCTACAAAAGATTCGTGTGAGGCCAGGCTGTTGTTCAATGGTTGAAAACATATAGCGGGTCATAGCTGGAGGGGGTGTCTAGTCCCTACTGTGCCGCCCACCATTACAGCGATACAGCGATGTCGCACACGAATTCGAGTTTCTTCACATCCTCGCCAAGCGGCCTGCACCATCAGGAAGCTCGCGCAGCCATGTTTGCCGGACTTCGGTGGTGTGCGCCACCGACATGTCGTGCATCGTTAACGGATAGCCAAGGACGTAGCTTACCAGTATAGCTAACCACGGTCTGTGATTGGGACACATCCGGGGTCACATGTGGCTGACCGCATCGAATGACTCCAATGGCGATTCCAGTCTTACATTAAACGCGCGTTATCGCATTGCAGCAGACGCAGCAAACGTTACATGAAATGATTGAGTAGATGGGTTGCAGTTGCATGAAGATTACCAACCCCATGTTGGGAACGCCTGAACATGACACAGCTCCAACAACAACAAGGTCTTGGCATGACCTCCAATTTGACATGCATGTCAAATACTCAGCACAGCAAGAGTTCTACAGATGTAATCTACATTTGAAGCAGCGCAAGAAATCGTCATAGGAAGTACAACAAGTCTCAATGTTCTGAAACACATATTTTATTAATGGCGAATGGTGCAATTTGGTCA
The DNA here is from genome assembly GCA_030144725.1 of Haematococcus lacustris. NCBI lineage: Eukaryota > Viridiplantae > Chlorophyta > Chlorophyceae > Chlamydomonadales > Haematococcaceae > Haematococcus > Haematococcus lacustris. Next base: position 2,323,092 of record JASKMD010000019.1, on the reverse strand, counting down.
AGGACTAATGGCTCTGATCGGGCTGCTGGGGCGCAGCGCATCAGTGGCAGCTCAACTACGGGGCCACACGGGAGGAGCTACAATTAAACGCTTGCGATACGTATTTGATCCCGAGTGGTGCAACGTTGACAAGCATTCGACAATGTGGCTCGAAACTTGGAGTAGAGAAGATGGCATCGAAGAGACAATAAGGTTTAAACATAGAAGTGTGAGAAAGGCTAGAGCTCAAAACAAGGCTCCCTAACATTGAAACAGTCCTCCTCGTTTCGCGATGCTTGAAGACTTAACCGGCCAACTTCGAAGCAATAACGACCATAAATGCACACTTCTGACTAACTCCAAAGGAAACAAGAGGAAGCCGTTGGCTAGATGTTGTAGGCGAAGGGTGCAAGGGAACGGCATGCAATGAGCGATACGATAACTAGGTTCAATCGCGTCCAAAATGGCGAGTGGTGCAAGTGGTCAAGGGCTAATGGCTCTGATCGGGCTGCTGGGGCGCAGCGCGTCAGTGGCAGCGATGAAGCTGGGCAAACCGCTCAAGTCGACAAAAACGTCCCGGAGCCCGGGTCCAGACCCGGACGCGGGATGCTCCGCCAGCACTTTGAACCACGACGAGCAAGTCGCGTCGCACAACACGAATGTGAACCCAGCGCCATCTTCCCTGCAACTGGTCTCGCAAGCAGTGCACAATGAGCTTGCGCAACGGGCGTTATAAGTGAAGCTATGACAAGGCACAAAATGCGGTTTTGCATCATTTGATCCCCCGTCCAACACTTTCCTGGCTCACTGTCCCACTCTATTGCTCCGCACGTCCATGTCTCCTTATCGTGTATGATGTTGAGCTTGTAATTGTACCAACAACAGCAGAATCCCAAAGTACTAGAGCCTAAACCCTATGACCCCTATGCAACACCACCCTCGAGGCGCTCTGATATCACGAATGGTCCAAAAGGCTTCACCATGCAGCGCGGTTTCCACACCGCCAATTAATAGCAGTGCCCAGTATCCTGGGTCCGCCGCACATCAAACCATTTGTGTGGCAGGTACTGTATACAAACAATTAGCGGGGGGGCCGAATCATACAGAGGCATACAGTCATATAACAGCCGTGCAGAGATTGTGTGAAAGAGGGCATAGGGTGCCGCCGGCAGCCTGGAGAGGACAGGGATTAAGCACATGAGCACATGAGCAAGGGGCGAGGGGCAAGGGGCAGGGAGCAAGGAAGGGGGGCAGGAGCAAAGGGGGCTAGGACGAGAGAGAAGTGACGATGATGGTGGTGCTTATGGCAAGGTTGAGGGTGATGTTGCCATTGGTGGTGATGGTGGTATTACCGGTGGTGATGACGGTGTTGTTGTTGATGTAGAGGTGGTCGTGCAACTGGTCATGATGAGCGCTGACAGCGCAATGGTGGTGTGGCTTTGGAGAGCAGCATTGCTGGTGTAGGGGTGAGTTGCTGGTTGGACTATAATCTCATCCTGTTCCTGGGGGTGCAGCTGGCCGTGTGAACATCAGTGTGTTGGCCAGCCGCTGGCGCGGAGAGCCGCGACAGTATCTGAGGCAGGGCGTATGGACGTGGTTAATGAGGCTGTAAACACCATCCCTGATAAGGGTCCTATAATTAAGCCCTTACGTTGGTACTTGTTGCCTGCCGGGCTGCTGAGGGAGGTGTTGACTCTGCTGTAGATCAGGACACTTAGGTTGCCAATACATGACCAGCAGAAACAGAAGGTGACAATGAAACACATGCTGCTATGCGATGTGGTAGAATGCCTCGCATGTGTGCATGGATGCAGGTGGGTGGCCTAGGAGGATCCCTTGCTACCCTTGCCTAGACCTGCCCCTACACTCACTCCAATGTCCCATCCTGAGGCAGTTGCAGGACCAGCGCTTGGGTGGGCTGACCGCTTGCTCCCAAGCGGGGAGGCAGGAAAGCAAGGGGCGACCTCCAGGCCCCTCCTCCTGCTGACAACCAGGCGGCCAGCTCAACTCATTAGTAAGTCATGAAAGTGGCCAGCACCTTACTCTTCAGCCCGTAAAGCCAATAATGTACTCCATTACTAGGGATGGTGTCTTGTCTGTGTGGAGTAATGTGCATAGGCATTCTACCTTCATGTGCATCTAAAGCAGAGTAAGGCAGAAGCAGGCCCCACTTGCGGTGGTGTTTTGTCTGAGCAGTTATGTTCCCACGCACATAGCATAGGCGCCTTCCACCTACACTATTGCCTGACCCCTGCGACAGCGCTGTAGCCTAGAGTTGGCATGACAAACATGCATTGATTGGAAGCTGATGACAACTCAAAGCTGGCTCCCAGCACACAGCAACGTGCCATATACGGCTGTTTAAAATGTGCCATAAATGGCATTGATTGTAAGCTAATGACACGTCATAGCTGGCTTCTAGCACACACTGCTGGCCAGAAACGGCTGCTGCAGTTGCTGCTGCTGCTGTTTGGCCTAGGGTGGTCAGACTTGCCCATGCTGTTGTGCTGGGCTTTGAGACATCTGTGACGTTTCCAAGCAACTTTGGGGTTTCACTGCTCATATCAACGGAGTGATGAACTTGGAGGTGGCCTCTCAAGCAACCAACACCGCTCCTGCTCCTCAACTAGGGCGCCTTGACACCCTGGATGCAGCAGGCACTTGGTTTTGGTGTGGAGGGTGGCCCCATGCCGGTGGCTAGCCCTGAGCGAGCACAATTGTCGTTACATAAGCGCTGATGCTGCTGGCGGGATGCATATGACGCTCAATGGCTGTGTGGCTCTGGCCAATGCTGGTATGGCTTTGCCAGCTACTGCAAGCTGCTCCAAGCTGCTCCAAGCTGCTCCAAGCTGCTCCAAGCTGCTCCAAGCTGCCCAAGCATGATGAGGTTGACTGGAGGTAAACAGGGCGGTTGGGCCCCAATTTCACTCCCACCTCTGCACCCGTCCCAACCCCTCCGCTGCTGCCCCTCCCCATCCCACCTGCATCCTCGGAGTCATCAGGCCAGGTGAACCAGCCTGGAGGGGGGGCCTCCCATGGGCCCCCCGGCGCTCCGGTGACCCCCCAGTGCATGGCCAGCAGGGGGGCTGCACCCTCATTTGAGCCCGGGTCAGGGCGCGGCACAGCAACCTCTACTCCAGACGAGGGAACAGCACAGGGCTCAGGACTTGGAGCTGCAGCCAAGCCAGAGTCATCATCACCGTCTGCACCAGCATTAGGATTGAGGGCAGGATCTGGGTCACAGCAGGCAGGCACTTGTGGAGATGAGGCGTCTTTCTCCAACACAGCAGCTGCGGCCCACTGCTGCTCTTGAGCTGCAGCAGCACCTGCTGCCACCTGCTGCCAGGGAGAGGGAGCAGGCGGGGTGGGTGGGTGGTGCCATGGACGAGGCAGCGTGGACAGCCCAATGTCTGCTCTCAGCACCAGCTTGACTGGTGTTGGGTGAAGGGTCTGTCTTGAGGTGTGAGGCGACGGCCCTGAGTTCAGGTCCCTGGCTGCTGACCTGGCATGCCGCTTGGAGTGCTGGGGTCAAGGGGGTGGCTGGGTGAAGCAAGGGTGCTGGAGGAGCAGGGCTGCACCACCACAGCCACCAGGGTGGTGGGGCTGCCAGCAGCATCTGGGCCCTCCACTCCTGGGCGAGCAAGGCAAGCACAGCATGGATGTAAGGATGTTTACGGTTTTAGCTGGGCACGGTCTTTCTGCAAGCCGTGTGCTGACGGCTTTGAGTGTTCAAGTCTGATGCTGAGATGCAGCGATGGCATGGTCGACACATGCCATGTAATGGTAATGGTATAAACAGGAATCAAGGGTGTGCCAGTGACCTGTACCAGTCCTGCCACCCTGCACTGCCCAGCATTTTTGTGAATGCACATGTATGCAAGCATGGTGCATGGGTTGGGTGCAAGCATGCAGTGTGTGACCAGTGCCTGCTGGCTTGGCTTCTGTTGATACCCACCTGCTACCCACCAGCGGTGAGGAGGCGGCCCCACGGCTGCTGAGCCTGGCCTTCCAAGTACAGATCATAGTGCACCTGCGCAAGCAACCACAGCAAACCGTGCCGCTCACAGCAGGGAGTGCAGAGAGTGGGTAAGCGAAGCCTACTGCCCTGCTGGCAATGCAGGGTAGCCAAGAGGGGTGCTTGGCTAAGTAGAAAGGGCACGGAGATGGAGAGTCAGTTGGCAGGGCATCATACATCTTCACCTTCTTGAAGAAGGTGCTGACGGTTACAGCCATGTGATTACAGCCACCTACCATTGCGGGCTGTTGCATGATTTTCATGTTGACATGCATACCAGACAACCAGCGCAGCAAGCTCTCCACAGCTGCGTCTTCCAGTTCCAAAAGCACTGGGTTGGGCAGAATGGGGCTCAGGGATACCGCTACTTCTCGCACCGCGCCAGCTATCACGCATCTGCCTCTTTGTAAGCTGAATGCAGCACAGGGATGTCTGATGCCACATGCGCCCGAGAGGCGCGAAATGTGCCTATCGTAGTGAAGCGGCCGGCCCCGACAGAGCGAGCTCAGCCCGTCCATGCGTCGAGCCATCGATGTAACAGGTGCCTACTCAAAACGCCTACAGTGCATAGATCACGACCGTGCGCTAGATTGATGCGATGACGTCACAGATCAGCTTTCGAGTGAAATCAAGCCGGTGTCGCAGTATTTAAGTCACAGTCGTTGCTGGTCGCAAGGGTCAGGGCATACTGATGCCGCACTTTGTACCAGGGGTCACAAGGTACCAGGTACCAGGGTCACAAGGTTGGCCATATCTTGGTGCAAGCGACACAATGGGTTACAGCTCCGATGGCCCTCCATCTCCATCTCCCTCTCCTCTACTCTCTGACTGCCGCCAACGGTCCAACGGAGATGGAGATGGAGATGGAGGGCCAACGGAGATGGAGAAAAAGAGATGGAGAGAAAGATATCTCTTTTCTCTTGTCTCTTTTCTCCGTCCATTGGAAACGCGCTGTTTGTCCGAGATGGTTACACTGTCGGATGGTCAATACTGTCGCATGCTTTGCCTTGTAATGTGTAATGTTAGCTGTTACCATCGGTTCGATCCCGCCGCTAGCCCACTTAGCGCCGCAGCTCTAATGTGGTGCTACTAGAGCTGGGTGCAATTACATGCTCCCAGCAGGCTGACCCATCAGTAGCAGCTTCTGATGCTGCCCAGCATCCCCACCTTTGTGCTGCCTGCACTTACAACCTTGTTCTAGTAGGCTTAAGCAACAACAACAGCTGCTGCTACTGCCTAGCAACCCCAACCCCTTGCTGCCTGCACCTGCTGGGTGCTATTACATGCTCCCAGCAGGCTGAACCAGTAGTAACTGCAGCATCTATTGCCTAGCAGCCCCACCTCCCATCGTTTTGTCTTGTTCGACCCAGCGTCACACGTCACCCCTTTTCGGTGGTTCAAAATCTCGTTCGGGCCCCACCTGTAAGGACATCTCTCAGGACCTAACCAGTAGCTAAGGGCGCGTCATCAAATGCAACGGCTGTCAAAGGACGGACAGCGCACAGTGTGACAGCGGACAGTATAAAAGCCTCAGTTTGCGGCAAATTGTCATCTTACTTGGCGCAGGCATACGTGCCTGCGCCGATTACTGCTCGAACCCCAAGCAGTCAGCCCGGTGTGGAAGGAGCATGGAAGGTCTCAGGACCCCTAAAGCATCAGCCATTGAAGGTGAGGTCTACGATAAGCACCGCACCAACACTAGCACCGCACTACAACAGCCCCGCACTATAAGCAAAAAACCAAAAGTAGCAAAAGAAAGCAAAAAAAGCACCAAAAGCAGCAAAAAATCAAAAACCAAAAGCAACAGCGATTAATAAACTTGCGGCCCAATGAGCTTCCTAATGGAGCTCCTTCACTACCCGAGCCCTAGAGCCATGGCGCACTTTAGGGATCTTTGCTAGTTCACTAGTGTTTGCTTGTGCGATGGTGCGAGCTTTTGATGGTGCGAGCTCATCACAGGGGGCGATTGGCGACGTCCTCGGGGGTATCCCCGACGGGTTGGACCCTGTGTAGTCGCTGGGCGCCCACATCGCTGCGTTTCTCGCACTGTGCGCGAAGTTGATACCGAAAAATGTGATGAGCCCTCCTGGACCCCGACACCGCGCTGCCCTGGCATGCGGAAATGCGATACGCGCCAAGCTGCCAAGTAGTGGCAGTGGCGGAAGCCTAAATTGTGGCGGGAACGAGGCGGATGACATGTAAGGCTAAGCACCTTCGATTAAAAGCAGCAGCAGCAAATGAGCCAGTATAGCACAAACTTAGCCAGTAGAGAAACTGAGCCAATAGAGAAACTTAGCCAGTAGAGTCGAAACATAAAACAGTGCCATGCACCCAACTTGCACCGAAGCGAAGCGTGGCGTGACTCAGTCTCGTGATGTAGTGGCGTGGCGTGGTAGCATGGCGCACTGCGATGGCCTGCGGCGCACTACAAGCCTGCCTCTTTAGTGCGAACTTCGCTACGGACGCCACGGAGCGCCTCGCCACCCTGCTGTTGTAGGTAGGTCGCTGCTTGTTTACGATATCTCAATTTTCGACCTGGTGGCGGGCGGTGATCTTGGACAAGGCTTCAGTCTAAAATGCGAGTTTTAGCGCGCGTGGGTTACCGCGATAGCCTTCGCGACCCTTCACTAGGGCGTGGTGCGATGCGCAGGCCTGGCACGGATTGGCATGGCCAATGGCCGGGGTGACCTAAAGCTGTTAGTTTTGATGAGGTACCCAATGATCTGTTGGGAAAGTGCCACCGATGTGGGGGCTGCAGTCATCAAGGGTGCAACCGAGGATGCTACAACGTGTTTGTAGTAGCTGAGTGAGATTACCCACAGCCCAACATGTTCCGTGTTGAGTAAGTTTTGTTGGGCTGTAATGTGAGCTGTGGGGGTTCAGATTTTACTTTTCTTCCTCTTCGTCTACCTTCTCAAAAGTCTTGTCCTTGCCCGCCTCGCAGCGCCCGCGTCACTGTCTGCAAACCATCAACCACTACCAAGCAGGGCTGCTGCGCCTCATTAGCACAGAGGCAACACTTTGAGCAGGGAGAGGAGAAGGCGTTCCGTGTCTGTGCATACACTCCCTATGTACCGTCGCACCTGTTCGCCAAAGCACATGCATCCTGCTCATCCCCAACCTGACGCAACACCCACAATACCAAAAGTTCAGCACCCAGTGCATAGCGCCAACCTCTGCAGTTTGCAGCATAGGTTCTGTTTTTGTCGTCATGAACAAATGAACCATTCCCAGCAGGAAAGGAGGGAAGCCTTCCATGCAATGGACATCAGCCAAGGAAGGGTGTCTGAGCCCCAACTGAAGTTTGAGCTTCTTTACCGAAGAGTCTGCTGCACCCGCTTAAGGATAAAGAAGGCCCTTCAATTGTAGCTGAGTATCAATTGTAGCTGAGCTGGTGAGGGGGTGAGGGGGTGCCTTGGATGCAGGCACCCCCTCATGATGCGCTGCACGAGGCACAGTCCAGCTCAGCACCCACTAATCATCATCATCCGACTCCGCCTCCCCTTCCCGAATGTCCCTAAGCTCCGTCCCTGCCAGATTCTTGGCAACGATCTGCAACCAACACAACCAGGCCAGCCCACCCACCACCACATTATACCTTCGGCAGGCACACATGTCAAGAATCCACCTCCCACCATACCCACCACCTATGTCACTCCCCTAATCACCCATCCCACCCTCAGGGGCACACACACATACACACAACCATCAGCACACCCCGCCGTAAAAGCCACCACCACACCACACCCCACGCCCCGCAACTCTGCCCTGAAGGCTACCGCCACAGACGTTGCAAACTTCAGCAGTGCATATGCCCCAGGGGCGCAAGGGAATGCGCCACTGACATGCTCCTGCCGCAGCCAGTGCCGCTGCCAGTGCCACTGCCAGTGCCTCCATGGCATGTGGTGAGCCGCACCTTGAGGATGAGGTAGGTCCAGTAGATGTGCAGGAGCTCCAGCAGCAGCAGCAGGGCATTGAAGATGGTGTAGTGCGGCTCCACCTTGATGCCGTGCAGGTCCGCATACCACAGCGTCTCAAGCAGAGTGCTGTGGGGACAGGTGGCACAGCAGCCACGGTCAGCAGCAGAAGTGCCAGGCAGGCTGAGGGGAAGGGCAGCAGCCCGGCCCAGAAACCTCAGCAGCTGGAGCACCAGGCTTCAACCAATCTCACAAGCAAAACCACAGCATGCAAGAGCCTGGCACTTGTTGCTTCACTGGCCCGCCTGCCAGCCAGCCACCCTGCCAGCTGTCTCCCCGCCCTGCCACACGTTGCCTGCCTGCCTGGAAAACCTACTGCAGAGCAGTTGCTACCTGCGTATGAGGATGGCCGGAAACACGTAGTTGCGGGTGTAGATCCACACGCTGGCGAAGACCACAAAGAATGTGGTGGCTATACCTTGCCGCCGAGCGTACCTGCAACCCGCACACACAACCCCTCTTTCAACAAATCACACCTGATCTCATCACCCTGTCACACCATATTGCTTTGTGGGGTATCAATGTGAAACACATACATGCATGAAGCACACACACATGCTGCTCCTTTCTTCACCCTTCTCTCACTCTTATATTTCCGCTCAGGCATGTGCGGCAGCTGCATCTAAACTCTCCCTCCTGTCCCTGCACCACCCTCCCTCTGCTCCCTGGTGCACAGCAAACCTCGCCCCACCTCCCACAGCTGCTACCCACATCCTACACGCTACCGCCGCTGGACTGCCACTAGACCTCCCCACTTGCCTCGCCAGCTTTGCAGCTTCAAGGAATATGTCTGACATGTCATGGACCAGCAGGATCATGACACCAACACGGCTGAAGTTCACATAGTAACTGTAGGCCAGGAGCACGGAGGTGGCGATGTGATGCACCAGGCTTTCTAGCCAATCTTTACGGCGAATCTACAGGATCAGCAACAAACTGCACAGTGTTCGTAGCAAGGGAGCTAAGGACTTGCTTTCATGAGGATGGCCTGCTGCTATGAGTGCGAAAGGAGGATTGGAGAAGCTGCCAGTGGTTGACTATAGCTAGGGGATGTGGCTGACCTCATGGAAGATGAGGTAGTGGATGGCCTGGACGTAGAAGCCAGTTTGCATGCAGTAGAACAACAACATGCCGGGTGTGACCAGTAGGTTGCATGGAGGAAAGTGGCTGCAGCCCACCCAGAAGTACCTGCAAGGGGCAATGCATGGGTGAAGAGTTGCTGCAAGTACTTGCTGTTAGTTGCCTGATAATGTTGCCGGCTTGCAATGCAGCCTCAGTTCAACTGCCTGGCATGCGCTGACAGGTCCCCTGGATACCTACCGTGTGTCCCAGAACCAAGGCTCCCCAATGCTGATGCTAATTGCAATAGAAGTGAACAGGATGTAGATAGTCAATTTCCAGCAAGACTCGTTCCATTTGCGCACGCGCTCCTCTTGCACCTTGCTTAAGGCTTTACCGCTGCCAGCCTTGCCGAACATGATAGCCCTGCCAACAGGCTGCGCGCATCGCACCGTGAGCTTGAAGTCTGCCCGCCAGGCTGCACCTGGGACGACACCTGGCACTTACCTCGTACACTCGAGAGCGTAGTAGACCACGAAGCAAGGGAAACGACACAGCAAACACGGCAGCGAGACCGTAGTCGGCCCATTTGCTACCCAGCAGCCAAGTCTGTTCTGGATCTGGCGGACCCCGCGCTTCGGTGGAATAGTGTGGTTCAAGCCAGGTGAGGTGCTGCCGCACGAAAGCCTCCATCCCTATAGGCAGTGGCTGCAAATTTCAGAATACTGCAGGATTCTGATTGCTGATAGCTAATTGCTGGTTCCCTGCTTTGGGTCTGGTCTAGCGTGTTTAGGAGCTCCTGGGAACCATTAGCCAAAACGGAAACTCGTATATTTGAATGTTATTGTCAGAGCCCCAAAGCGACACCAGCCACCGCAGATGGCTTGCTTGGATCGGCGCCCGCCATGATCCGACCTGTACCTGTACCGCGTTTGTAATACTTATGCACGCCGATAGCCGTGATTAGTGTCTCAATCTGCGCGTGACAAGCCAGCTGCACGAATGCAGGACTGTGCTTGCATGTTGCATGCATTTCTTTGGACTCCACTCTACATGCTACCTGATTCTACTTCGAATTATACTTCCCACACGTGACCGGTGAGGTGCCCTAGGTCAACATTGAGTTCTTCCAGCACAAGCATAAACACACCCAAACCAGTACGCTGGCTCGTGCTGGCCACAGGACTGCCTACTGATTGAGAATCTTGATATCTATGGATGCAGGCAAGCAAAACTCATTCAACAGGTTTGACTGTGGGTAATCTCACTCAGCTACTCACTGAAGCATCCTCGGTCGCACCCTTGATGACTACCAACCCCACTCCGGTGGTACTCTTTCCCCCTAGAGTTCAATGGTTCAAAACATAAAGCGGATCATAGCTGTAGGGGGTGACTAGTCCCTAGTAAAGACTCCCTACTGTGCCGCCCACCATTACAGCGATACAGCGCTGCCAAACAAGGAGTCGAGTTTCTTCACATCGTCGCCAAGCTGCCTGCACCATAAGGAAGCTCGCGCTGCCATGTTTGCCGGACTTCGGTGGTGTGCGCCACCGACATGTCGTGCATCGCTAACGGATAGCCAAGGACGTAGCTCACCAGTGTAGCTAACCACGGTCTGTGATTGGGACACATCCGGGGTCACATGTGTCTGCCCGCATCGAATGACTCCGATGGCAATTCCAGTCTTACATGAAACGCGCGTTATCACATTGCAGCAGACGCAGCAAACGTTACATCAAATGATTAACGGCGCGTTTCCAATGGACGGAGAAAAGAGAAAAGAGATCGCCCATGTGCATGAATTCAAACGCGTTTCCAATGGACGGAGAAAAGAGAAAAGAGATGCATGGAAGTCCACTTTCCAGCCGCCGCCTACGCCTTCATTGATCTACACACGAGCTGCCCAGCAACATGGATAGCAGCAGCAGCAGCGGAAGTAGAGGCAGCAGTAGAGCATGACCCGGTTTGTTAAACAAGTTTAACAAGTTAAACAAAGGGAGAATGTTTAACAAATGTTTAACACGACCGCCAGGTCTCGCTCCGCAGTCGCGATGGAAGGCGAAGCAACCGCGACCCCAATGTTCGAACCAATGCACACACGCAGCCTTCCCGCGAACCAAAGCTACACGCAGAGCTACAGTGCTCGGCTGGTGTTTCACTATGATGTAAATGTGCTTGGAGCATGCCATGGCTGGTCGGCTGTAGCTTTGGGGGTTGGCTGTAGCTCTGGGGGCGATCTTTTCATATGGTATGGGAACAAGGACGCAATTGTCCCGTTAGCTGGGATGGTGGCAGGTATGATGGGGTCAAGCATCGCAGGCGCAAGTGCACAAAGTGCGCCGTGCAAGTCAGTCGTGCAAGTCAGTGCAGTTGTGCAAGTCAGGCTGCGGGGCTTATCAGGCTAACTAGTCAAGCACTCTCCGCACTAGCGGGACTAGCTAAGTATGCTCCGGGGGGCTACAACTCTCTATGGCACTGCTCCGCGTTGAAATTGCGGTGCTCGTTAAACAGCTGATGCGCCCTCAGCTGATGCGCCCTCAGCAACAATACGGACGAGGACCATCTCCTGGGCATTTGTCCTCTTCATCAGCTCCTGCGGCTTAGGTGGCGACGCAGAAGCGGCAACGGGACATTGGCAACGGGACGTCAAACAGCGATGCCCTGGAGAAACAGCCCAGCCTAACCCAGCTCTCGCTGCGGCTCCGGTGCAAAAGGTCACATCTCTCGGTCACATCTCTTTTTCTCCTGGGGGGGTCGGCCTGGAGGACCCTAGCGGAGAAAAAGAGATGAAATGGAGCTCACTCTAGGAGAGTTATTCGTCTCTATCTCCGCGCATTGGAAACGGGAGAAAAGAGATCCGGACCGTTGGCGGCAGTTAGAGGGACATGGGCTGGCGGCGATCTCTTTTTCTCTTTCTCTTTCTCTCTTTTTCTCTTTCTCTCTCCGATCTCTTTTCTCTTTCTCTCCGTGCATTGGAAACGCGCCCTAAGTAGATGGGTTGCAGTTGCATGAAGATTACCAACCCCTTGTTGTGAACGCCTGACCTAGACCACTGGGCACCTCATCAAAACCAACAGCTTAATGTTTGTGTAAGGCTAAGACCCTGTGTAAACCACTAGGGCTTGAGCATTATTGCGGGCCCGGCCATCCATGCAGCCCGGTGCAGCCGCTGCCTGCCCTTGGGCAGCCGGTCATTGACCCGCCCTGCTGGTACTCCGTGCCAACGGTGGGCAGAGCCTCCAAGCCAGGGGGCGCTGCACGCTCTTCCCAATGCGCTGGAAGTCCAGGCGTCCGTTGGTGTCCCGGTCCAGCCACCGGGGGGCCTAGGGGGGCCTAGGGTGGTGGGACTGGGCCAGGCGCAGCAGGGAGGGGCTGGTCTTCGGCTTTCTACCTTTGGAGGTTGGCTTGTATCCATCCAAGCCCTGCCTCCTCAGTGTAACAACCACAACTGCAACCAGCCGGGCAGGAGGCTGGACAGGGACTGCAATGCAGCGCTCAACATGCAGCGCATTGGGTGAGCAGGTGTCACCCACTGGAGCTGTGCTGATGGCCAGAGGAGGCAGCTCTGCCAGCCAAGGGCAGGGAATACCCAGGTCTGGGCCACAAGCGGGTACAAGACAAGCTACCCAAGGACCAGCACCAGCAGCAGCAGCCTGCTGCGGCATAGTAGTGTGTGTCCCCCTTTGAACTGTCGTCAGCTTACAATCAGTGCATGCAGGTCATGCCAAATCTAGACTGTAGCCCTCAGAGTCGGGCAATAGTGTAGGTGGTAGACGCCCATGTGCCATGTGCCGTGTGCATGGGAGCATAACTCTACACAGCCCCTTGACACCATCCTGAGTGGTCCTGCTTGTGGTCCCTAGTGGTTGGAACTCCTAGTGAGGGACGAGGGGGCTACCCTACGGATTCAACCCTGGAAGTACTTAGGATTAGCAATGTCTACCTTAATGGCACGAAAGACCCTGCTTGTGCCATGCAACATTTTGCCCTCCCAATGGGAGTCCCAGCCTTCTGCACCTTTATTCAGCGTTTTCACGACACTGACATCTGGATACTTCTCTTTCAACGGCTGCAAATACACTGTATTCACATGCTTGTCCGAGAACATAGGCATTTGCTCCATGGGTAAGGCGCCCTGGCATGGGGCAGCACGCGGCAGAGGTGCTTGCTGACGCTTGACTATGAGTTCCCCGGGGGGCTTCTAGGAGCCCCTGACAAAAAGCAATGTATGCTCTCGAATTCGTGTTGCTTGCTTGTTGTGTTGCAAGTTGCGCACGTGGGTGTTGTTGTGTTGCGCACTTACAAACAACTCCCCATCCAACATTGACAAGGGTGTCGCCTGTGGGCAATTTCACTCAGCTTCAACACAGCTGTAGCATAATGGATGGCACCAACTTCAGTGGCACTGCATGAGGGCCCAGTCGGGCGGTCTACGTCCACCCATGCTGCAACACTGTTCCTGAGGGCCACATTGCCCCCTACGCGCCAGTGTGAATGCTTGTTCACTGTGTGTGGAGCAGCTGCAGCATGCCAGCAGTCAGGTGCAGGAAAGGCCCTATGCAGGCTGTGCACTGGGTGCTTCACTTCACCGGCTCGCAGATTTGCAACCCAAGCTGCATGCATGTCGATCATGCTGCAAGCATGACGCCGGATGTCTGAGTTCTCCAGGGCTGGGTGGGTGGCGACACATGTTTGAGCTGCCAGTCAGCACATGCAGCCACCGCTCAGCATGCCTTGCTGTGTGTTCCTAGGGCAACAGTGGCATCTCAGTACAGGGTGAGCCCTCCCAACCCGCCTAAGTCATCTTCTACACCTACCTGACTAAGTCCGAGGCCGCACCCTAACCCCCCTGCCACCACTTCTGCCAGCAGGCCTGCCCGCTAAGGGGGGTGGTGCGGTCTCTTGGACCAGTGCCTGCTCCCGAGCCCCTTCCCCACCCCCTGCCGCCTCCCACCCCTGACCCTGGTGAGGGGGGTGGGTCGCTGCCGAACTCGGAGGCGGAGGGACTCGCATTGGATGGAACTGGTGGTAAGGCTGCTGCTGCTGCTGCTGCATCTGTGGCACTTGCTGCTCCATACGCTGCACCCTCTGCTGCTGTACCTGCTGCTGCTGCAACTGCTGCTGCTGCTGCTGCTGCTGCACCACTTGCTCATAACCTTTGTTCAGCTTGCTCATCAGCTGTTGCAGCGCATCACCATAAGGTGGAGGAGGTGCTGGTGCAGGAGGCTCAGGCCGGCCCCCTGGCTGCCCTGCCCTGCTGCTGGCTGCACCCCTGCTGCCACCACCGCTGCCATGGGCCTGCTGCATGGCGCGGGCCAGCAGGGCAGCGGAGGGTGGCGGTGGAGGGGGGCTGCGTGGCACAGCGGACTCACTGGCTGTCAAGCGCTGCACTGCCCCACCTGGCATCACCGTACCACCCATGCTCCTCTCACTCAGTTTTGAACCAGGGAGGTGTGTCTCATTCTTGCCCTCCTCACTCTTGCGGGGGAGGCCATGCGATGCAGCGGCCACGCCACTCCCACCAGTGAAAGCTCCCATTGCCTGAGGAAGGTGTCGGGGACAAAGCAGTACACAGCACCAGGACTTGTGAACAGGTAGACAGTACAGCTGTTGAAGCTGAGCAGCTGCTGTACGGCATAGGAAGCCTTTGTAAAGGAAAGGAAGAAAAAGTAGCCAAGACTGGCAGTTTTTGTTCCTCCCAGTCTCCCAGTCTAGGACACCTCCGACTACCTGGCCACGTCAAAGCTGAAGCAGCATCCCCCCATTGCCCCACACCTTGCCTCCCTTCATGGCGGCCCCTACATAACCACGCTGACCCACTCTCCCATCTCTTTCTTCTTGTCACAGCAGCCCCCACCCCCTAGGCCATGCCTGCTATACATTTTTCGGATTGGATATTCACCCGCATGGGTGACCTGCCTTGTGGCGGTGCTTGCTTCAGGTGGGTGGGCGCGTAGAGGAGGTGGGAGAAGGGCAGGTGAGAAGGAGTGGGGTCAGGCGGGACCCACCAGCCAGCGTGGGGCTTGCCACCGTGGCTTGCCTGCCACCCACCGCCCCTCCCCCTCACCTTGGGTGCATGCAGCTGCTTCTGCTGCCCCTGATGCTGCCCCTGATGCTGAGCTGGAATAGAGTGAGGGCGCTGCTGCTGGGGGTGGTACATGCTGCTGCTGCCGTTGGCCCCAGGATAACCAGGAGCTGCGGCGGCTGAGGGCCCAGCGGCGCGAGCGATGGCGGCACCGGCGGCGGCGGCGGCAGCGGCGGACTGGGGCCGGGAGGTGGAGGCAGCGCTGGCTTGAGCAGTGAAGCCTGAGAAGCCGGAGACCTGGTAGGGCAGCCACAGCCCAGCAGGCATGCATGCAAGGCTGTGGATGCAGAATTAGGCCAGACCTTAGACCTCATCTGGCCATACTAACCTTATCCACCCAACCACCTCTCACTTGGAAGGGTGTGGAGGAGGAGGAGGAGGAGGAGGAGGAGGAGGCAGAGAAAAGAAGGGCTGGTGAACCCTGTTACATTGCATATGTAGCCCCACCCACTCTGCCAGCCCCTTCTTCCTGGCCATGATGCCCTGCCTGCATGAGTAACTCCTCACACCCATGTGGCGGCCTCAACAGCCCCCCTGCTGCTGCGGCGCCAGAGCTCTCTGCCCTCCCTCCCTCCGCCTCTTCCTACTGCCCTCTCCCCTTCTTGCCTGTCGGGGCGTGACGGCCTTGTTGAGCAGCAAGGTCTGGGGCCGGCTCAGGTTGAGGAGCAGGTCCTTGGGCACCACAGCCCCTGCCCGGCTGTTGGCCAGCAGGCGGCCCCCTAGGGAGGAGCCGCCGGGGAAGTCAGTGTCAAACACCACCTCCACCACGTCATCATACACACCTGGAGTCCAGGGGTCAAGCAGCAGCAGGAGCAGCAGCTGGCGTAGTGCCTAGGGCCAGTGGCAGCAGCAGATAGGTGAGGGGCCCGCAGCAAAGCCCAAGCACAGGCCTATTAGAGTGGTGATGATGGCGGTAAAGGGTGCTGAGAGTGGCGCTGAAATTTGCATAACATATGGTTATGAAGGTTTGGTTTGCTCTGGGCCTCCCCCTCCCCCTCCCCCTCCCCCTCCCCCTCCCCCTCCCCCTCCCCCTCCCCCTCCCCCTCCCCCTCCCCCTCCCCCTCCTCCTCCCCCTCCCCACCAATCACTGCGCCATACAGCCCAAAGCTTGGTACGCCAGCCTTGAGCACAGACACCACGCGGTCTCCCAGCTCAAACTCCCCTCCTTGCACTGCCACCTTGACCTGAGGAGAGTGGGGTGGGGTGGGGTGGGGTGGGGTGGGGTGGGGTGGGGTGGGGTGGGGTGGGGTGGGGTGGGGTGGGGTGGGGTGGGGTGGGGTGGGGTGGGGTGGGGTGGGGTGGGGTGGGGTGGGGTGGGGTGGGGTGGGGTGGGGTGGGGTGGGGTGGGGTGGGGTGGGGTGGGGTGGGGTGGGGATCTACTTAGGCCAAGCTGGGTCAACCTGGGCATGCTGCAACCCACAGCCTGGAGATAACAGCACCACATGCCTTTGTAAGCTCCGTATTGTCCAGCCCTGGACTCTCTGCCTGAGCTGCCAAGCCCTGCTGCTTGCCCAGCAGCTAGCCCCCTCCCATGCCCATGCTCCCAGCCTGCAATTCTTGCCTGCATGGGTCCGGGTACAAAGGCCGGCAGCAGCAGGGCTGGCGGTACGTTCTCATACTCAATCACAGGCTGCGCGGTCTGCCAGTAGGGGGGGCAGGGAGGACAGGTAAAGGACAGATGCACATGGCTGACCAAGCCTGGGTGACTGCGCTGGAAATAGATCACGGGCACAATACAATTTAGCATGCTGAGTGCATCTCAGCGTTGCTGTCCCTGTCACCACCCTAGGACAAAGCAGCAGCGGGGAATAGCAGCGGCAGCAAGGGCCAAGCAGTTGCAGCAGCGGCGGCGGCGGCGGCGGCGGCGGCAGCAGCAGCAGCAGCAGCAGCAGCAGCAGCAGCAGCAGCAGACTAACCTGCAGCAGCAGTTGTGGCAGCAGCGGACACAGTGGTGCCTCAGGGGCTCACCGTGAAGGGTTTGGCTAGCTGCAGCGCCCGCACACCCTCCTCCGTCATCAGCTGCACGTGGCTGGGCACCAGGGGGCGCGAGGCTAGGGGGCAGGACTTCACCCACCTGCAGCACCAGGTCACCCCCTCACTCCCAGCCCCGTGCTCACTAACACACAGCGACAGTGTGCTCACATATGGTGAGAGCCCAGCCACCAGGTGACCAGTGCTGGGAGGACATCAGCATGGCAGTGCAAGGCGTGACTGGGTGAGTTGTGTGCACCACCTGATGCACATGCGTTCTGTGCATGCAGTAAGGTGCTGGTTTTCACGCCCGACCGTCAATAAGGTATGCGTGCATGCAGTACCCGAGATGCACTCCAGGGTCAGGGTCAAGGTTGTATACCCTTTACTTCCATTGATTGGTGTTCCCAAGGCATCATGGCTGTGGAACATGACGTGAAGAGAAGAGGCAGGGTAGGGCAGCAGTACCAGGTGCAGCACCGGGCATGGCCAGCTGCAAGCTGCTTACTTGACAGCGGCTGTGACCTTGGCCTTGCGTTCATCTGGGCTCAGGCCTGGCAGCATCTCAGCCACGCGCATTTGGCCTGGGCCTGCACAGCCAGCACTGCACGCAGCCAGCTTGGCCCTGGCCTTCCACATTCTGTACGACTGCTTTCGCCTGCCTCATGTCTACGCCTTGGCCTCAACCTCATCGCTCCCTGCTGCTCTTTGACTTCATCCACCCCTTACCCCTTCTCTACTACCTCTACTCTTCTACCCCTTCCCTAAACTATCCAACCCGACTGGTAGCACCCCTTTCGCTGTTCACACTCCTGTAGAAAGACCCTGTGGCAACCCTGTCACTTTTCACACTTTGGCACTTTTTTCACACGTGTCACTCGTGAAGCTACAGACGAACAATGGCAGCGCTAGCGAGCACCACTACCCCACTTGACTCCTGCATGCGGCCGCCGCCAGGCATGAGTGTCAGAGTCATCACTTGGGGGTGGTCAGGCAGACGACAACAGCTGCTCGCTGAGGGCTGTCCCCTCCATGCTGCTCCTGTGTCTGCCTCACATCCAGGACTGCACTGCCAGCGACGGATGGCCTCCTAGCATGTGTGACCCATGTCTGTGAAGGCCAAGCTGGTGGTTGCCCTAACCCTTGCCAGCCCCCGCCCCGCTCCACTCCGCTCTGCTCTGCTCTGCCCTGCCCTGCCCTGCCCTGCCCTGCCCTGCCCTGCCCTGCCCTGCCCTAGCCCTAGCCAGCCCTGCCTGGGCGAAGAAGTGCCAGGGCCCTCTAGCCTGGGGGCTGAGGGTGACTGTTACCGCACCAAACCCACCATCGTCACTGTTGCTCCTCTCCAGGGCTGACCACAGCCAGGCAGCCTGCACCTTGTATTCCTGGGGGCGCAGACAGCAGCAGCAGCAGCAGCAGCGCAGGTGGCAGTGGTGGTGCCATATGCCAGCAGCGGGAGCGACAGGAACAGCTGGGGAGTCCAGGATAGCCATGTGACCTCAGACCACCACATCATAGGCTGCAGCACAAGCGCTGTGACATACACCCACATGCAGCCCCTCGTCACGACCCACCAGCCTCGAGCACCACTTGGCCAAGCCACAGCATCACCCAGTTGCCTCACCCAGAGCACCACCCATCTCAGCCCTTGCCACTGACTAAGCAGCCCCACCCCACCCTGACTCAGGCCATACTAGTGGGCAGGGAAACCCACAAGACTTGCTGAGGACCCCATGCCAGCCAGCCTGGCACCATAACTTGCCAACATGCTGTCTCTTTGGTACCCACCATCACCCTCCTATACCTACCAGTCCCAGCCCCTATGCCACCCTCCCCTCCCCTCTCTACCTCGACACACCCAGCCTCCAGCCTCAGCACTCCCAGCCTTCAGCCCTGGACCCTACCTGCAGGATAGGCACCATGGCTGTGGAGTAGGCCCAGCCCCGCCCATCCTCAGTGGGGGCCACGTAGCCAGGCACACACATGCCCTTGGCAGGGGACCTTACCGCCAGCCCAACGTCATACCGGTCCTCCCCCTCCTACAGTCAACCAGCAGCGGCAGCAGCAACGTTAAAGAGGGAGGTGGGAAGCAGCAGGGGTGGTGGCACGGGGCAGGAGGGAGACGGGAGTAGGGGTGCACAAGACAAAGGGTGACACGATCAAGGTTCAGCTTTGTAGTAGTTTTGGAAGAGTGAGCTGTGGATAAGACAAGGAGTGTGATGTTTGACGTTGCTGCTTCAAGTCTGCTAGAACTGACCGTAATCCACACGTTGCTGGAGATGCGTCCAAGCACGCGCGGGTTCACGCCCAGTTTCCGCGCGACTTCGGAGCTGTGCAGGTATCGCGGGGCGTGCGTGGAGGCAGCGCGCCGGGCCGCCCGAGCCATTGGGTCGGGGTCGGCTGGAGGCCCCAGAGGCTGGACAGCGATGCGGAAAGTGTTCTGTGCTCCTGCGAGCAAGTATGCACCGTGAAGCACTAGGGTCAGCATTGAGACGACACCACAGGAAATCATCGACCCTTGTGGCGACCATTGCGCAGGCCCAACATTGCGCTGTCGCACCGCCGCACCGCTGCACCCTCATGGCATGTCCAGCTCAACACTTGCTGGTCACAATACCTGTGGGTTTTGCGGTCTTCCCAGTGCGCGTGAGCCCTGTGCCCAGTTCAGGCAGCAGCGTGGCCAGGCAACCGTAATGCGTCTTGCCGAGGAAGATACAGCGGTCGCCGGGTTTTAGCGCGGGTTCGACCGCAATGTCCTCGGCGAACGAGGCGGGTATGGCACCTGGCGTGCCGGCGGGGGGCCCCGGAGGCCGCAGCCGAACTACACACTGCGCACGGCAGACCCAGCATGCATCGCGTGAGGTGCAAAGTTCAAATCCCAGCAAGTCAGCAAGCTGACATGGTTTATGGTTCACTTGGCACTGAACCTGTGGTGCACCTAGCAACGTTCTTTGCTCTGCCGTGCCCATCCAATGCCTTGGCTGCTGCCCTTGTCCCTGCTTCCCACCCCTGATGCCATCACCACAGCCACAGCACAACAGGCTCTACACTGGCCTTCAAAAACCTGCTTGGCTAGTTTCCCACCTCCTGCTTCCCCCTACTTACCCACCCTTCCCCTCAACCGAAATCACCTGCACAGGGAACTTGACCTCGTCTGTGGAGTACAGCTTGTTGATGGTGCCATCCAGGTTCTTCACGAATCCTTTACACACCTGGCGGCCAGCAACGAGGTCGACCCGTCAAATGCTACACCATGCTGTCGCAGCTGACCATTGCGGCAGGGATGTGTATCTGCACCCAGGTGCCAGGCGGACTATGGATTGATGGTGGCATCTGCTGTTCACCAGTAGCTGGTGGGACAGGCATCAAACCTACACATAGACATTTGTCCTGTTCTATTCGGGCACGCCAATTCATCACACATTTGGCAATGTGGCAGCCCAGGCTGATCCTGTGTTAACTGCCTGCACCTGTCTCCCTGAACCCCACTGCATGCCGCAGCCTGCCCCAGCTCCATTACCTTGACGTGACATATCACGTCACAGGCTCCCACCTCCAGGCCATGCTTGATCAGAAGGGAGCTCACGATCTGTACAAGATCCAGACAGATCAATCATGCCAGGTGGGCGGGCAGGCAGCACCTCCTAGTTGCCTCACAGGGCGGCCAGGCGGGCAGGCAGGCAGGCCGGCGGGCGGGCGAGCGGGTCAGTGCAAACAGCCATGCCACTTTGGCTGCGGCATGCGCAACCGACTTTTCCGCCCTACATGCTAACAAACAGCCGACAATGAGCCATAGGCAGCAAGTGGCAGTCCCTCCATGCAACAAAGTCCTTCCTTAACCCATCCAGCCCAGTGCAGCTTCAGACCCACCACCCTGCACCCCGACGACCCGCCTTGCCCGACCCACCTGCCCCGCATCCGCACTCCACTTGGCAGCCTCCTGGCTCTGCCACGTCTTTGCCTGATGGGCATGGCCGGTGGCGTACCAAATCTCCTTGGCATCACTCACACGGTCGATGCGTGCCTCCTGCAGACCAGAGGGTGGTCACACATCCACACAGCTCAGGCTTAGTCATGATGGCCTGGCAGGTCGCCTGGCAGGTCGCCCGGCTGCATGGCGTGTGGGATGTGTGGGCTGCATATGGTGAAGTGGGCCACAAAACACTGCAGGCTTTGTCATGATGGTCTGGAAGACTGGCTGGATTCCAGGTTGGTGGGCGTGTTGGGAGGGAGGGGTGAACTATGGCCACTTCACATAGCCCACTTGAAGGTATGGCCAGTTGACATAGCAACGCGTGTTCAGCAGGGACTTTGCGATCTGCGGCCACACATAGAGTGTGACACCGACACACACGCATTGAGTGGGGACCCTGCTGGGTAGCTGCCAGGGGGCATACAGGCCTAGGGAGCAAGCAAGCAAGCAAGCAAGCAAGCAGGCAGGCAGGCAGGCAGGCAGGCAGGCAGGCAGGCAGGCAGGCAGGCAGGCAGGCAGGCAGGCAGGCAGGCAGGCAGGCAGGCAGGCAGGCAGGCAGGCAGGCAGGCAGGCAGGCAGGCAGGCAGGCAGGCAGGCAGGCAGGCAGGCAGGCAGGCAGGCAGGCAGGCAGGCAGGCAGGCAGGCAGGCAGGCAGGCAGGCAGGCAGGCAGGCAGGCAGGCAGGCAGGCAGGCAGGCAGGCAGGCAGGCAGGCAGGCAGGCAGGCAGGCAGGCAGGCAGGCAGGCAGGCAGGCAGGCAGGCAGGCAGGCAAGCAAGCAAGCAAGCAAGCAAGCAAGCAAGCAAGCAAGCAAGCAAGCAAGCAAGCAAGCAAGCAAGCAAGCAAGCAAGCAAGCAAGCAAGCAAGCAAGCAAGCAAGCAAGCAAGCAAGCAAGCAAGCAAGCAAGCAAGCAAGCAAGCAAGCAAGCAAGCAAGCAAGCAAGCAAGCAAGCAAGCAAGCAAGCAAGCAAGCAAGCAAGCAAGCAAGCAAGCAAGCAAGCAAGCAAGCAAGCAAGCAAGCAAGCAAGCAAGCAAGCAAGCAAGCAAGCAAGCAAGCAAAGCAAAGCCAAGTAAAGCAAAGGTAAAGCACAGCCTCAAGGTCAACTTATTGGGCAACTCACCGAGGCACACCACCCACATACAAATGGACCTCCCAGGGTTACAGGCATGGGCAGAGTACAGGCGCAGGCAGCAGGGAGGGGTATAGGGGAGGTGACAGGCCCACGCACATCGCCAGTGTTGATGGTGCGCCCCCCCAGGGCAGCACGCAGGTCACGGAGGCCCAGCAGCAGTGACTCCTTGCGGGAGGCGGTGCCCAGCACGTTGATGCCGGCCATGCGCAGCTCAGGCCGCACCTGCCCAGGGCACAAAGACCGAGGCAGCACCAGAAGCACTGCATCCAGTATGCTCAGCACACACTGCACTCTCTGCGCTCTGCACTCGGTGCACTCTCTTTACTACGCACTCTCTGCGCCCTCCACTCTCTGCACTTTGCAACAGCAGTAAGTCAAGTGCTGGTGAGTGAGCAGGGCACCAAGGCAGTTGTGGAGGCAGCACCAGCAGCACCAGCAATCCCGGGGTCATACGGTGCATGCAGGGCGCCATGCTGGGCAGTGGTAGGGTTCGCATGCTGCTCACATCTTGCTACCGCCATGCAGTCTGACACCTGCTTGTTTGTAATCAGCTGCTGGCAATGCAGCAGCCCCCCGCCTCCTGAAGCCTGACCTACCGTCAGAGACTTCAAGCTGGGGTAGCCATGAGGGGCATAGAGCCCAGTCGTGGTGCCGGGGCAGATCAGGGGTTCAAACCCTCGATCCCCCACAGGCAGCGGCGGGGGCATGGGACGAGTCACAAGCTTGCTCTTAGGGTGGATCACATCACTAAAAACCTGTGAGCCAAGTGTGATGACCCAGGACACGGCAGGACATGGCGAAAAGGGGCAGGACACGGCACTGACAGCTGCAGCTAAGCAACCGCACTCCAATGTCTGCCCTGTCGCTACTCATACCTTGCCACCTTCTACACACACCTGCATATGCCTAGCAATCACACACCCTTGCTTGCGTCCTGCTGCTGCTCGCTTACATTTACTCGCCCATTTAGGCAAGCATACCTCCAGCTATTTGCCTCCATAGGCAACCATAACTCGCCGCAGCTTTGTTTACCTCTAAACCTCTTGCCACCTTGCTGCCACCCCACCCATCCACCTACCCTCCACTGCCCTGCAGCCCCCACCTGAGCCATGGTGGTCTTGCAGAACTCCTTCTCCTGAGAGTCATCAAGGGCAGTGAACACCAGGATGCCGCCCAGCTCATTGCGCGCCAGCTCGTCACTGCTCAGCTGGCTGGGGCCGACACTGCGGGCTGCAGCCAGCAGACGCTCCTGTGACACAACATGGGCAGCAGGGGCAGGCTGAGGAGCAGGGGGGTGGGCAGCAGGGGCAGGCTAAGGAGCAGGGGGATGGGCAGCGGGGGCAGGGTTGAGGGGCAGGGGGGCGGGCAACGGGGGCAGGGCTGAGGACAAGGGAGGTGGGCAGCGAGGGCAGCAAGGTGTGAGGGCCAGCAAGTGACAGCTCAGAGCATCATCAGAGATGTGGGAGGATGACATGCTCGTGAAAAGGTTCAGGGAGGCGAGACAGCAGTAGTGGTTGATGGGTAGGCTGACTGCAGGTGACAGTGGGGCAGGTTGTTCCACCAGGCAGCAGCAGGTAGGTGTGGCAGGGATCAGTTCACAGCAGCGCCAATTCACAGCCCAGCTGCAGGCTACATCTACTGCCAGCAAGCCCCTAACCAGCCTGCCCATTACCGGCCCTGCCCGCCCCTGACCTGCCTGCCCCTGACCTGCCCGCCCCTGACCTGCCCGCCCCTGACCTGCCCGCCCCTGACCTGCCCGCCCCTGACCTGCCTGCCCCTGACCTGCCCGCCCCTGACCTGCCCGCCCCTGACCTGCCCGCCCCGTTCAGCAAGGGTCGCACCTCATCCACGAAGGGCACCTTGACCACCCCTTCCCAGGCCGCCCTCTTGCCCTCACTGTCAATCTCAAACTGCAGCAGGTACCAGCAGGTGGCAAAGCAAAGCAAAGCAAAGCTCAGCTGAAACTGCAATGCATGAGGGAACAAACTGCACCCCTGGTCTGCCCCCAACACCAGCGCTGCTGCAGAGGCATCTGACCAACAATGACGAGCTGGAAAGCAGTAGATCAGGCAGGCCCAGCTCCAAACCACACATTGCATGAGGCTTCATAAAGCAGCTGGGGCACGGACGGGCAGGCTGAGCTGGCAAGCTAGGCGCTGTATGCTGTTCTAACCCTTCCCACCCTCTAGGCCCGTGATAGATGGCAGCCATGCGGCTAGATGAGTGCATGGGAATGGGGTAACTCATCCCACCCCTCTCCCTCCTCCTCCCCCTCCCCCTCCCACCTGTGTTGGGTAGAAGTCTATGATGGGGGATGCCGGGTTGGTCATGAGGTGCTGGTAGGGGCCAGGCAGCAGGGCGCAGGAGGCAGCAGGCAGCACCCCCAGCAGCTGCTCATAGGGCCGGAAGGCAGTGCCCTGCGTGAAGCTCACTGGGGCCAGAGCGGCAGGGCAGCAGCAAGGGAGGACAAGGGTGACAGGGCAGTCCACAGCAGACCATATCCCCAGCCTTTCCCTCTCTCCTCCCTAGCTTCACCCTAGCTTCCTGCCAGCTTCCTGCCAGCTTTTCCATTTTACCTGGCTATTGTGATGGTATCACTCACCTTCCACCGTGTCCAGCTGCACCATGTCTGATGCCATGGGCGCAAAGTAGTAGGGGTAGTACCAGTTCCAAGAGGCCACACCCCTGAGTACACAGGGAGCTGGGTGTGGCTGGAAGAACCCAGCAACTCAGACCAGGGTGACTCAGAGCAAGGTGAGTCAGAGCAAGGTGACTCAGAGCAGGGTGACTCAGAGCAGGGTGACTCAGAGCAAGGTGACTCAGAGCAGGGTGACTCAGAGCAAGGTGACTCAGAGCAAGGTGACTCAGAGCAAGGTGACTCAGAGCAAGGTGACTCAGAGCAAGGTGACTCAGAGCAGGGAGCAGGGTGCCTTATATACCAAGGTAACTCGACCGCTGAGCGATGAGGTCAGTTCAAATCATCAGGGCAAGGCCAGCAGTGTTTCTCGTCCCACCCATGGGCAGTGCAATGTTGGAGGGCAGGGGAGAGAGGGTTACGCAGACAGAGCAGGAGCAGCTGAGTAGCAGCAGCTCCAGAGCGAAATAGGCTGAGGTGGGCAAGGGCTGCAGGGGCAGGGGCCGCAGGGGCAGGGGCCGCAGGGGCAGGGGCCGCAGGGGCAGGGGCCGCAGGGGCAGGGGCTGCAGGGGCAGGGGCTGCAGGGTCAGGGGCTGCAGGGGCAGGGGCTGCAGGGTCAGGGGCTTCAGGGGCAGGGGCTGCAGGGGCAGGGGCTGCAAGAAGGCGAGCAGAGCAGGGTTTCCTGCATGCAAGACGCCTGGCTGCCTACCTGTAGTAGTACTCCAGCACCCAGTGCAGGCCCTGCAGGTAGCTGTCCACGACTGCCCGCCGCTCCTCAGGGCTGCGAGCACCCAGCTTCTCAGTGTACCACCGCTCCTAAACACACACCAGCAGCACCAGCAGCACCAGCAGCACCAGCGGCAGCACCAGCATCAGGGGCAGCACCAGCAGCACCAGCAGCACCAGCGGCAGCACCAGCATCAGGGGCAGCAGCGGCAGCGACTAGAGCAGACTGTGGCCTAGTCCAGACTTGGCATACTGCCACACCTTGGCTGCACCGAAGCCCTGCATGTGCTTGATGTTGCTCTTGATATGCACCTGAGGCTTGCTGTGGCAGTATCCTGGCCTGGGCATAGACCACACTATAACTGTACCCAAGCGCTGCATCATCCAAACCTGGGTTAATCCTGACCTGACACTGAGCTGATCCTGACCCTGGGCCCTGACCTAGCCCTGGGGTACAGGGCGCCAGCCTTTTCTCTGAGAGCACTCCTGGCCGTGCTGGTGCTGACCCTGTACCCAGGCCTGGATCAACCGCCCCGCCCCGCCCCGCCCCACCCCGCCCCGCCCCGCCCCGCCCCGCCCCGCCCCGCCCCGCCCCGCCCCGCCCCGCCCCGCCCCGCCCTGCCCCGCCCCGCCCCGCCCCGCCCCGCCCCGCCCGCTCCCTCTTACCTTCCAGAGCTGCAGTCCCCTTGCGCCCTGCCCGCCCAGCATCAGCTGCCGCGCCTCCCTGCTCATCATCGTGGGCTCGGCAGAGGGCAGGGGAAGGGCCGCCTCCTCCTCCCCTTCCGCGTCCCCCTCCAGGGCGCCAAGCAAGGGGGAGCTGGCCACAGGGCAGGGGACCTGGTGGGTGACAGCAGGCAGCGACAAGGGTCTGAAGTGCTGGCCCCTAACCACCACAGCTGGCCTCTTACTAAAGCTGATGCTGAGCAAGCTGTGCTGGCCTACTACAACGACTTATCCAGCTACAGCTACTACCACTACTGCTACTATCCTGTGCTGGCCCTCAGCTATGACAGCTGATGCTGGGCAAGCCAGGATGTGATGAGGCAGCACCAGCTGGGTGTAGGACTTTCAGTGCCACAGGGTGGGAGGTACAGCAGCAGCAGGGGGCTGAGCAATACCAGGAATGAGAGCACCTTCAAGTGACGCTGGCAGTTGCAGCAGGGGCAGCAGCAGGGGCAGCAGCAGCAGGGGCAGCAGCAGCAGGGGCAGCAGCAGGGGCAGCAGCAGGGGCAGCAGCAGCAGCAGCAGTAGTGGCAGGAACAACACCGCAGGCAGCAGCATGGCAGGCATACAGTCATGACGGACGAAGGTGCAGCAGCAGTAGTGTGCATTTAAAATCCGACTGGAGCCCAAGCAGCAGCGTGCTGACCTCAACCTCCTCAATCCACCCCACATGCTCTGTTTCTGTAAATTACCCACCTCCTCCTCATCCAGGACATCGCCTGCTCCCTGCGCTGCCTGCGCTGTCTGCTCATCAGCCGGCTCAGACTCTCCATTGTTGAGACCCAGTGCAGCCATTTGGGCAGCCAGACCTGAGCAGGCAGCAGGAAGGATGGTTATTGGCTAGCTACCCGGCCGGCCAGGTAGGCAGGCAGGCAGGCAGGCAGGCAGGCAGGCAGGCAGGCAGGCAGGCAGGCAGGCAGGCAGGCAGGCAGGCAGGCAGGCAGGCAGGCAGGCAGGCAGGCAGGCAGGCAGGCAGGCAGGCAGGCTAATGCGTAGCCAAGCCCCACACTGCCCATCATCAAATGTTTGACACCTGCTTAGCTGAGCTGCCGGCAGCAGGCTGGCCCCATACCCAGGCCCCGCACCCACTGGGGGTCAGCAGCCGGACACCTCGCCCTGCACCACGGCCTCCAAACCCTGGTCCAGGCGCTCCTCCCGGCCCCACTGCCTGCCTGGAGGTCAGGGCAGAAGAGGCGGCGGCGGAGGCCCCTGCCCCCTGGCCTCTCCCACCCCTGTTGGGTTGCCAAGCCGGCATGCCACCGTTGCCACCTCCACCTCCGGCAGCAGCACGCCTTGCCCTTTTGCCCTCCATGAACTCAGCGTCCTGTGTGCATGGCTTGCAATTGGTTAGGTAAGGCAATTGGGGCAACTGGGCTGCATGCTTCCTAAAGAGGCTGCGCTGTTGTGTTTTACATTCACGGCTATACACGCTACAAGCAAGTGTCCCAGCATACTGCCCTTTCCCATACTGGGGCTGCTATGCTTGACTTGGCAGCTGTTGTCAGCAGGGGGCTGCCCACCTTGGCGCGCTCTTCAAGCACCGCTTGCTCCAAGGCCCCCAGGCGCACCAAGAGCACTTCCAGCCGCCGGCGATCCAGCTCACCTGCACGTGAATGATGTGGGAAGGGCAGAGAGGCAGATCTAGGAGCGAAACAGAGCAGAGCAGGACACAACTAGAAGCACGCAAAGTGTGAACATAAGTGTGAAACTGGTACAGTTTCAAGGATAACAAGGATCAGAGTGGGAAGATGAGGGTAAGGGGGGTAGGGACAGGAGCGAGGCAGGAGCCGGGAAAGGTGAGGGGTCAGGGGTCAAGGATATGGTCAGGGATAGGGTCAGTTAAGGGCCAAGGGTCAGGGGGTCATGCATGGCCCAGGTCAGCCACTGGCCTGCAAGGGTAAGGTAGCCTCCCAGCGTGGGCAGCAGCTCCTTGTAGAGGCTCATGATGGTGTTGAGCGCACCCTCGTTGATGTCCAGGGTTGGCAGGGCTGCAGGGAGGCCAGGGGCAAGGCAGACATGAGCCTGGCGGAAGCTACAAGAGCAGGGCAGGGAGCGGGAGGGCTGGAGCATGGCACTGCAGGACGAGGCAGTACGAGGCTGCATATGACAAGTGTCAGCCCAAGCCCAGCCAGAAGGTTACGGCAAGTCGGTGGACACACTGGCTGTGATTGGCATTGGGAAGTAGGGCTTGAGGAGGGTCCCGCTTGGAAGCAAGCATCAGCAGATGGCTCTGAGCAGCTGGGCATCTCCACCCATATTGACCCGCACTCTGCAACCTGTCCTCCCTGTCCTGACCTGCCACCATGCAGCGGCCGTCCTCCTTTGACTTTCTCGCCATCTGCCACTACTGCACTGCACACTGCCGCAATACTGCACCACACAGCCTGCCAGTGTGCTCACCTTAACTTCATGACCCTACAGGCTCCCCTCGGCAGTGTTGTGCCTGGCAGTTGTCCATGCCTGCCAGACACACAAGGCCCCCTACGGCCTGCAGCCTGCATGCTGCCTGCTGCCTGCCTGCTGCCTGCCTGCTGCCCCTTACCAGGCAAAAAGTCATTGCCGATGAGCATACAGAACAACACAAAGTCATCCACAATGCGCTCGACATCCAGGGGGAAGGGCAGCACCACGTTTTTGAACTCCAGCTCAAGGTACTCTCGCAGTAAGCTGCCAGGCAGGGTGGGGTGAAGGAGGTTTACAGTTGCAGGCAGTTGAAACAGTTGCAAGTAGTGAAGGCCAGCTCAAGGGTTCAACAGGGCTAGATGAAGCAGGTGTCCGGCAGGGCAGGGCAGGGCGGTATGGGCAGCCCATAGCCTCCAAGGCAAGGTAGAGAGAAGCCTAAAGCACCTCTCAGCTCTGACATTTCCCACAGCCAGCAACCATCCCTTCCGTCCTGCCTGCCAATCTCCCTATCGTGCAGCGTCTGCGGGCCACCCAGCTCACCTTATGTGGAACAGCACAAAGTTCTCAGCGCTAGGGTTTTCCAACGCCTCCCTGGCTGGCTGGCCCCTGTTCCCACCTGAGCCCCAGCAGCGCAAGCACACAACTCAGCAAACAACAACAACGCCATGGCCCTGTGCTGCACAGGCGGCCCCTAATGCTGCCACCCCGATGCAGCAGGCAAGTCGTTGGGGTGTGCATGTCACACACTGAGGTTGGCTTGGGCTGGCTGAGGCCAGTAGCAGGGGCAGGGAGGCACAGCCTGTTGGGGCAGGTCGCACCTGTATAGCTGACGACTTCTCTGAGCAGGCAGAAGTGTGGCTCATGAGTGACCAGGCTAAGCATGATGAGGTCAGCGTCCAGGCCATACAGGCAGTGGCGCTGGTTGGGTGCGAAGTCAGGGCTGCGCTTCTCCCAGCGGATGAACTCCATGATCTTGTGCTCCCCCTCACCAGGCACATCATGGCCTGCATGGCCGCAGGGGCACGGCAGTGGACCGTTGCAGCCTTCACTACTGCCACTGTGGCCACCTCCACGCAGTCGTGTTGCTGTGATGTGACCGAGTCAGGATACTGGCCTAGCTGCCTCCGTCACTTGCATCACACCCATTGGCCAAGTCAGGCAAGGCCATACCAGGTGCAGTCGTATTGCTGTGATGTCAGGGAGCCCAACACACCTCACATCATGCCGCCACCTACACCTCCAGCTGCAGCCTACTCGAAAGAGTACAGAGGCTGCCTTCACCGCCATCACGCTATGATGATAACCGTACTTTTTTTGCTTGCCCAGTTGCTGAAGACTCACATGGCCCATCTCCATACCCTCAAATCCGCAAGCAAATTTGCAGGCGCTATGTATAGTGCTGAAACATCTTTGGTGATGAGCATTATGTTTGTCAGCTACCTCACCCTGCAGCCATGGCACTTTGGCAGCCGCACCTGAGAAGATGATGGTGGGTGCCTGCCACAAGGGATCCTCACTCATCTTCCTGCAGTCAACAGCCAACAGCCACACCACTGGTCAGGCAGCGGGCACCCACTCCCCGCCACCGTGCACCGGGCATCATTTTCCACATGCCCCTGCACATGCCCCTGCACTGTCACACAGGCCCTTAGGCCGCCACCAATCACTCAGGGGGTCAGGGCTACATGCACTCAGCATCAGCTGTGCCCTTCCCTGTGCCCTTCCCTGCCCTGTGCCCTGCCCTGTGGCCTACCTTGACCCTGTGCTCTGCTCTGTGCCCTGCCCTGTGCCCTGCCCTGCCCCTGTGTCATGGCTGGCGCTAGTTCTCCTGCACCTGCGGATGAAGAAGCGCAGGTGCTTGCCCAGCCGGTCCATGAAGGGCGTCCCTGGGGTGATGCAGTTGGAGTCAAAGGAGTGCTCTGGCAGCGCCTCCCCCTTGCGCTCGCGCTCTAAGCGGGCCTGACCAGCATGGCAGCCAACCAGGTAGGCAGGCATGCGCCAGACAGGCAGGCAGGTGGGCGTGGGATAAGTGATGGTGACCATTTGATCACCTGTACCCTGTTCAGCTTAGGTGCTTAGGTGCTCAGAGGCTCAAGTCAGCTCAGGTGTCTCCAATAGCTGCATCAGCATACTGACTGGGGAATGGGACCAGGCCACGCAGCGCTGCCACCCAACAGGACACAACCTGGGGCCACGCTGAGGCAAGCCACCATCTCCTTGCCACTGTGTGTGAACAACCTCACAGGGCTGGTGGAAGCAGCCCTGAGCTAAATAGGGTTGACGTTGCAGGAAGTGATGAGGGGTTGCAGCATAAGTATGGGGCAGCCTAGGCCAGCCGGGCAGCTGTGGAGTTGAGGCTGCCCTCCATGCATTATTGTAGAGGCAAAGCTGCGGATGGCAGCAAGGCGGCCCTTTGCAGCGGACGGGCAGGGTAGTCTACAGCAGCCAGACACACTCAGCAACGACAACCAGCTACACTCAGCAACAACTGCATGGACGTGAACCCGGCTGCTGCATAGCTGTGAGCTTGCTTGTTGTGGGCCAGGCAGCACTCAGGGGCACCCAGGGCACACCTAGTGCTTGGTCCACCCCAACCAGCAACCCTGGTCCCGCCAGCCAACAGCCCATGCCATGGTGAGCTGCCCATGCACCTCAACCTAGACCTGCAGCTCAGTGCAACGCTGCACCTACCAGCTGTCCACCATGTCATCATATGGTCTGCTGGCTTGGGAATGACCTTGCTAAAGTTGTGCTGGAGTACCCCTGCTCAAGCTCGGCCTCGCACATCCCTGCTGCAGCTGGGTAGAGGGATACCCCTAGCTATGGCTGGGCTGGGTTGGGCTGCAACCCTCATCACGCTGGCGTGCTGACCCACCTCCTCAGCCTCCTTGGCTGACTTGAAACGGCGGGATCGCTGCTGGTTCATCTTGGCACGAGGTGCACAGCCTGGCAGAAGCAGGAGGCAGGAGTGCAAGCATCCATGACACCCAGCTGCAAATGCCTTTGTGGCTGTGCAGCTGGTGTTCGTTGTGTAGCACCGTATACCATTCCCAAGATAAATGTGATAGCTGGAGCTGTGCTGCAGGCTGACTCCACAGGCGCTGTCAAACATGCAACAGGCAAAGCGAGTTAAACTGCACTCTGTGTGCTTTGCTGTGTTGTGCCGTGCTGTGCAACCCCACCGTCAATAGCCATAAATAGCAACTTTTGTGGCTTGATGATTTGAATCAGCTTGTCAATGTAGTCGAAGATGCGCAACATCATGTCATCTTCGCCCAACTTAATTTCACGCTGGTTGGCGTGGGTGCAATTGTGAATGATGCCATTCATGTCCAGATACAAGTTGTCGATCTCTGGGGGCCCTTCCGTCGCTGTAACTTTCTGGTTTAGCAGCGGATACCGCTCGCTTAACCATCGGTAAAACTTAGGGATGCCTGTCGCAGAACTCAGAAACTGCGTCAATGTATCCGAGACCGTAGTGCCAGGATGCCTTTTCAGCACACGCACCCATCTCTATAGGGGCGCTGGGCGAGTCCTATCAAGCTGCAAAGTAGTATTAGCTAGTGGGCGTTTACCCAGGGCTATTTCTTCCAAACGAACTGTACACCCGGGCGACATGAGCCCCATGACGGGGATCGATGGTTTTCAGAAGAGGGGGGGTGGGCCTGGCCTGCTTGACCGCTTCATCACTCCGCAGTGGAAAGGTTTTCTACT
Source organism: Haematococcus lacustris (assembly GCA_030144725.1). Classification (NCBI taxonomy): domain Eukaryota; kingdom Viridiplantae; phylum Chlorophyta; class Chlorophyceae; order Chlamydomonadales; family Haematococcaceae; genus Haematococcus; species Haematococcus lacustris. The sequence goes on along the minus strand of JASKMD010000019.1, from coordinate 2,290,706 downwards.
GCTTTGCACTGCCACCGATCTGGCCCACCTTCATACGGCCATAGAGCAAGGCCATGTCAGGTCAGGTCAGTGAATGTGGTTCCCAATAGAGCACGACCGGTTAATTTAACATCCTGATGTTTTGGGTTTAACAACAGCTTTAACAAATCTTTAACATGCTTGCTAAACATCTTTGCTACCCTGGGACTGCGTCTCACTGGCCACTTCTGCCTGCATAGTGTCGCTGGGTGCATTGCCGTGTCGTGACCAGAACGACAGCAAAAGACGACTCGTATCAAGACCAAGCGGTCATCTTTAACAAACCGGTTTAACATTAACAATAACACGTCCGGTCGTGCTCTAGTTCCCAATGCTGGGGTCATCAAGCTACATTAGGGGTCCCCGTTGAGTTGAATGGGTGCATGGACATTGCACATCAGTGTTTTTTTTCCGCGCTATTGATAGCGTTCGCTATGAAAAGCACTATTTGGGAGGCCGTTTCGCGCTATGAAATGATAGGCTTACGGGGCCGCTATCGGGCTCGCGCTATGAAAAACGACCTTTGACCGGCGTTTTAGGACCTGAGCCGTAAATTTTGGACGAAGCCAAGTATGGTCGAGCTATAGAATTTAGGGTATGAGCCTGGGCCATGTCACTTTGCGCTATAAAATTCGAAACTCGCCAAACGAAAAAAAAAACACTGTTGCACATGCCCGAGTCGGCAGCAGCCCAGCGGGCAATAAATTTCAGATCTTAGGCAGAAGCAGGTCCCCTCACTAGGAGTTGTGTTTTGTCTGTGTGGAGTCATGCACATTACGCACATTGCATAGGCGACTTCCAGTGGAAGTTCCACCTACACTATTGCCTGACCTTTGTGACAGGTCTACACTCTACAACCGGCATGACAAACATGCGCTGATGTAAGCTGATGACAGCCCAAGAGGGCAGCAACAGGCGGGCTAGTATTAGAATTAGGGTTAGGGTTAGGGTTAGGAACAGGGTTAGGAATAGGGTTAGGGTTAGGGTTAGGGTTAGGGTTAGCGGAATGGCAGCACCAGTGTTACATGACATGTAAGGCTGAGCTAATGCTGGCTAAGAGATCTTGATTTCCCCTTGAGAAGTCTAGTGTGGTGAGGTGATCAGATCACCGTGATCTGAGGCCGGGTTCCCGGGCAGACTTCGTGACAACGAAAATGGAATTAATGAAAATGGAATTAAAGAAAGACCACGCCCTCGCCGACGGGCGTGAGTTGGGAAGGTGGCGCCTCGGGCCTTGCGGTCGCCTTGCATTTTTTATTTTTTAATAGGGGATTTATTTGTTAGTGTCCCCAACTAACAGAAAATGACAGGAAACCGACCCCTGGTAAGCAAAACGACGCCGCGTCTCAACCACGTTGTTTCTATTTATGATTCGCACATCCCTGGATAGAGGACTACGTCAGCTATGCGGTGCAACTTGTACCATTAAATACTGCGCAGTGTGCTGGGTGCTATGACGGCTCAAATCTTCACATTCAAATCCATGCACTTTTTGCTCATGCAGGCGAGAGACCGGCGCGACCGACGTGGCCCAGGAGCACCTGCACATAGTGAGGGACAGTCGCCGCAGTCAAAACGGTTCACATGGCATGCCAAAGCGATGTAACGACGCCCCTCCACCCATGCTCGGAAATATGCAAGGCTGCTGCGATGCTTGACCACTTCGTGAGCATTACTGTTGGCCTGGCCACTCTGCAATGCCTCACAAGGTGTGTAGGCCATTTCTATGTTACCTTGCTCGACATGTTGGGTACGATCCCTCCCGAGCCCCCCCCCGCTTGCGTGTCGACATTGCTCTGCCTTGCTGAACCCTTGCCTGCACCATGTGCCTACCAATCCTTCCAAGCCCCCCCCAGCCCAGCCCAGCCCAGCCCAGCCCAGCCCAGCCCAGCCCAGCCCAGCCCAGCCCAGCCCAGCCCAGCCCAGCCCAGCCCAGCCCAGCCCAGCCCAGCCCAGCCCAGCCCAGCCCAGCCCAGCCCAGCCCAGCCCAGCCCAGCCCAGCCCAGCCCAGCCCAGCCCAGCCCAGCCCAGCCCAGCCCAGCCCAGCCCAGCCCAGCCCAGCCCAGCCCAGCCCAGCCCAGCCCAGCCCAGCCCAGCCCAGCCCAGCCCAGCCCAGCCCAGCCCAGCCCAGCCCAGCCCAGCCCAGCCCAGCCCAGCCCAGCCCAGCTTACCGAGGGTTCTTTGCCGCAGGTACTTGCAGACCACACGCATTTGCCGACCCACAGTTGTGCGCTGGCCAGGCCGTTGAGTGTTGGCCACCACACACTGATCTGTAACGAACAGCCGCCGGCATGTAGGAAGCCGGCGACGGCTGACTTGTGTCCTCATCACCAACCTGGCTGTGCTGAGGTAGTGTGGAGCAGTGCTGAGGTAGTGTGGAGCTGTGCCAAAGTTGACACCTCGATGCCAAGCTTGTTTAAGTCATAGCTGCAAGGCCGTAGGTGCTGTGTACTGCCCCGTATCGCTCCTTGCTCGAGTCGCTAACTTTTGCCGAACACATGTCGTCGGCCGCCCTGCTGGGTTAGCTGCCAGTGAGAATAACTCGCACTTGCTTCGTTGCGTAGCTGCAAAAATGAGCGCGTGAGGCTCACTAGACTGCGTCCATGCATGGTAGCTGCAAACCCGGCCCCCGGTCCAGCTAGAGCGACATTTGGGCTGAAACCAATCGTTCGAGCTCACTTTGTATTAAGCCAAGGGAAAAGGGCAGCTCCAGGACGGAGGGGCGCTTCCCCCGGGCGGAAGGGGCAGGGACGCTCCGCCCAGCAGGGGGCAGGGGCGCTCCCCCCCGGCGGGAGGGGCACTCCCTCCCTCTATACGGATCTACTCAAGCAATGGTGGTCCTGGCCAATGGTGGGGTTGACTAGCGTGCCAAGGTTCCCACAGTCAGGGCGACCGTGTCAGAAGCTGACAGTCAGCTATCTGACAAATCATTCGTGATGCTAATGAGACGAGTGACGTTTGGAGCAGCTCAATCCAACGGCCAGTTGGCAGGGTGCGACAGATACAAGCCTACTCACCAGTGGATATTACGGTGGACTCCAGCGATGGCGTCGACAACTTTGTTCCTCGCCGCCTTGGCCTCGGTTGTGATTTTTGGGTCGCAGGGCTGTGTGTTCTTGATGGGCGAAGCGCCAGACTCGCTGGTGCGCATTGGCGGCGTCCGAGGGACATAACGCTTGCGACACTACCCCTATCCTGTCGCAACATACAAACATCGACAGCGAATGCCGCTTGAATTGAAGGCCAGCACTAACTAGCGAGCACTGTTTCGTTATGTTCGCAGGCTCAACACCCTGCGGGCACGCACTGGACGTACGGTTTTCGTGGTGCGTGCAGTGCAGCACTTACTGTATATATACCGTGACGAGATGCATCGCCACCGAGCGTCCTAATGCCACAGTCACGCCACTCAATGACATTTGAGCCGTTAGTGACGCCACCCTCCACGTCCCAACTTATCATCCGCCTGCCTTCCCCCTACTTCCCACCCTCCCACCCGTCAGCCCTGGAGGGAGACCATGCACTTTGTCTATGAATGTAGGTGCTGACTGGGACGGTTTCGATGATTTGAACACAAGCTGGACATGCATGACCGGGCGGCGCCAGAGCCCAATAAACGTTGCGCTCAAGTCCCCCAACACAGGTACAAGCTGCAGTAGCTGGATACAGACACTACCCTAGCCCATTGTCTGCCCATCTCCATGACTCTACCATCACCATGGCCACCATCCTTGCACTTGCCCTGTCCCCCTCCCCCTGCTGCTGGCCGTGCCTCCACCCTCATCCCCCACATGCACCCTCGTGCCTGACCATGCCTGTGCCCTTTCCATAGCTTGTTTGAAGCTGACCAGCCCCCTGCTCCCTTCCCTGCTCTCGACATGTTCTGTGTCTGCAGTTCCGGGGCAGCCTAGGCTGAAGACCACCTGGTCCTACACCAGGATGAGGAGCAATGGCAGCAACATCAAGGTAAGGCCGACCATCTGCTGGGGTACCTGTTGCCCATGTCAGCATTCACCCCTTACATCCCTTGCATGTCGACTGCTGCTCCACGCTCGCACATAAGATCTGATGTCACATCTTCCAACCCACCACTCCTGACCAGCACCCTCCTTGTCCGACCTTTCCCCACTCCCACTATCCTGGCCCTCCCTATCTCACCCCTGGCGTCCTAGACCATTTCTCTCCCAGTCATGTTCCTGGTCTTGATCCTGGTTTTGATCCTGGTTCTGACTCCTGGTCCTGATCCTGGTGTCGGCTGGCTTGGTCTGGGTCTTGCCCTGGGCTGCAGGTGTTCAACAATGGGCACACGGTCCAAGTACAGTGGAACACCGCTGAGCTGCGCAGCCGCATCCTGGTTCCCAACGTTGGTGAGTGCGACATCAGCCGACACCAGGCAGTCAGCTAGCTGTGTGGGTGAGACAGTGGGCAGACGACTAGCTGTGGGTGTGGACATTCCCTTTTTACAAGCTATGTTGCCGTGTTGAAACAACAGCAAAGCTTCAAGTGAGTAATGGTTGGAGGAAAGCATAGAAAGGTGTATGCTAGCAATTTGTGTGTGGGAGGCGGGCAGGAGCCATGCACTGGGCACAACCATATGGTGGAGTTCTTCAGTTGTCGGCTGTTAGCTGCTACCCTGCTCCGCCCCTCAATTCCCTCCACCATTCCCCCCTCCTGGCTCTGCCCTGGCAGGAGGGCATGTGGTGGACGTGACCCGCTCATCTGTCAACGCTAGCTACCTCCCCGTCATTGCCACACCCCTGCAGCTGCACTTCCACACAACCTCAGAGCACACTCTGGAAGGTGAGGAGTGAGAGGCCCTGAGTGACATGCCTTGAGTGAACATGCTCTGGAAGTTGAGGAGGAGCTTGGGGGTAGGGGTGGCTGAATGGGGCATTGTGAATGGGGCATTGTGGGGCCACCCAGCACCAGGCCCAGCACAACTAACTCAGTGTGGCTGCATCATAATGCTTATATCAGCGCACTTCATACCACACTATGAATAGGAAATAGAGTATCAGTACTTGTGGAGTAATAAAAGGATTGCTGTTGTGGGAGGGCAAAACAGCTTCCTGCCTGACATGTTGTATATGCCTGGGTCATGTTGAACGCTGCAGGAGCCTATTATCCCCTGGAGCTGCACATCGTGCATGTGGTGCCGCAAACCTCCCTGCCGGCTTGCCCAGCCTCGGGCTGCCTTGCAGTGGCTGGTGAGTGTTGACACTCAGTAATAGTGAGCACTCAGTACCAGTGAATGGTGGTCTCTAGCCACAGTTAATGCCCAGAGGTCACCAGAGGCTCCAAGCGGTTGGCAGCTCAGTTTCAACTTTCCACCTCCAGCCTGCGGTCCCACCCCACAGCCCCTGATTAACCGTTTGTCGGCTGCGATGGTCTTGCTGATGCACCTAGCTGTTGCATCGCCTAGACTGACTAAATGGGCTTGACGGACTAATCTAGCTGAGCTTGATGATCTGGCCCAACCAACTGAGTTGCGCCACTGCCACTGAGTTTCATCTATTTGGTTGTGGGCATACGTGTTTCAGTGTGCGAGGCTGGGGTGTTCATGTACAGGGGTGATGTTGGCCTTGTCTGATGATGACGCGGACAACCCCACCCTGGACAGCATCTGGAGCGTGATGCCCATTCGAGAGGGGGTGAGTGCCTGTATCCAACACTGTCCTTGCCACCCGTGCCGCCATCCTTGCTTCTGTTCTTGTTGCCCTCACTGCTGCTGCTGCTGCTGCTGCTGCTGCCGCCCTCACTGCTGCTGCTGCCACTGCTGTTTTTTTGCATTTGCAGCTTGTGAACTATATGCCAGCAAACAAGACTCTGAACATCCAGGCCCTGTTGCCTAGGAACAAGTGAGACTAGTAGCAGCAGCAGCAGCAGCTGCAGCTGCAGCAGCAGCAGTAACCAGTAAAAGCAGCACTGACCAGTTAAAGCAGTACCAGCAGCATGCAGGGCAGCTAGGGACATCTGACACCGCTGCTGCTGCTGCTGCTGGTGCCTGATGCAGGACATATGTGCAGTACTCTGGCAGTCTGACCACCCCTCCCTGCACTGAGGGGGTGCTGTGGCATTGTGAGCAAAGAACCCACCCACACATCACCCATCCCGACCCTGCCACCCTGTGACATCACCCATCTGATGCTTCGCACCCCTCGCACTCCATAGCCCCCACCACCACCACCCACTTCCACAACTGAACAGTCTTGCTATGCCTTATTGTCCAGCACCTGCGGGGGGTATTGGTGCTAGTCAGACGTAGTAATGTGATGTGGTGGAAGGTTGGGCTCCTTGGGGCAAGTGCTCGTTGCACTGTTCCTTCCTGTAGCAATGATCTCTTTCTATGCCTAGTATTGAGTCCCTGGTAGGGTGTGTGGGTGTTGTTCATGTGCAGCACAGCACAGCACAGCACAGCACAGCACAGCACAGCACAGCACAGCACAGCACCTCCCCCTGTGCGCCTGCTGCTCACCAGGCTGGCTGCTTGGCTGGTTGCAGTGTTCACCAACCCAGTCACCATCTCCCTGCGCCAGCTCAGGGCCTACGAGCTGGCTGTGGGCCTGAAGGAATGGTAAGAGGCGGTGCGTGGGGGTTGCCAGGGGGTGGCAGGGTGTGGACATGGGAGGTGGCAGGGAGTGCAGTATGGACAGGGGTCGGTGAGTTGAGAGGGTGTGGGAATGAGGTGGTTTTCAATTGACCCGGCCACCGCCCAGCCTCCACCCCACCCCACATCACTGCACAGCCTCTGCCCTCTAGGCCAAGAGCTCAGCAACTTCCAGCCGCTGCACACCATCCTGAGGTCAGGGGCCAGCCAAGGCTATGCTACCCTGGGATTGTCCCTCCATGCTACCCACTCTGCATTGCCCACCTCGCACCACTACACCCTGCTCCACTGCACAGCTATAGGCTGTGTTGCATAGCTACAGGCTATGCTCTGGACAGTGTGGGTTGCCGCACACCCACACGTCACGAGCTTAGCAAGGCCCACAGCTGGCAACGCCTGACATGGCGTAATGTGTGACATGCATGATGCTGTGTGACATGTTTGCTGTGCTACAAGCATCTTGCCATTCATGTGTGTTGTTGCAGTGAGGGGCGCTCAAACCGCAAGCTGCAAGCTAGCGCCCAGACCCACCGCAAGTTAGCCACCTCTCATGCCATGCCCACCGCCCACTCCTTCGTTCGAGGCGCATACTCTGGCTTTGTCCGCGGCCCTCCTGTCACCACCGCCACCCTCCCCGGTGCTGGCAGCAACGCGCAGGCTGCAGACGCAATGCTGCTGGCCACGGCTTCTCAGCTGCTGCCCAGCAGCATGCGCCGTTTGAGTGGCGATGACAGCAAACCCACAACTCCTGGGGAGTGTAAGGTGGTGTCAGTGGGGTTCAGCAACCGGGACATCATGCCCATCAACAATCGCACCCGCTTGGTGTATAGCTGATCGGGTGGGTAGGTGGGTGATAGGTTAGGTGGGTGTGGGTGTGGTTCAAGCTATGGCCATGCCGTGTTAGGGTGACCAGGGACTGCAAAAGCTGCGAATGCACTGAAGACCATAGAAGGCCATGCAGCCTCGGCATGGGTACCTACCACAGCTGTTGAGGTCAGACCCAGGCCAGTTGCTGCAGGGGAGCAGGGGAGGGAGGACAGCCGCAGTGGAGACGGGATCAAGGCCAAGGTCAGATTGCAGCTGGCAGCAGGAGAAGCATGGAGCTGATAGCTTGTGCATGTGGAGCTGATAGCTTAGCGTAACTAGGATCAGGGGTAGCTGTGCATGGCCCCAGGCATGGCCCCTGGTGACTGGTGCCAGATGAATTGTTGCAAGCAGTTCCCTAGTCACGCTGCAATGCGTAGAGCTGGAGCTTGATGGCATGATGAGCAGAGGGGGTGTGGGTGGGTGCAGCGGGTGAGCCAAAGCAGGGGTGTTTGCCCTGGGGGCCAACGGCAACTTCAGAACCGCATGCCCCAGCCTCCAGGCCACAACGTGGTAGCAGCAGCAGGATCAAGGAGTAGGATCTTGAAGATGGCGCGTGGTCCTGAGGATGGTACGATATTGAGATGTTGTGGAGATTTGGGAGGAGGTGGACAGGTGCAGGCGTGAAAGGCAGCACAAATAAGTGATAACAGAAGTAGGCTGAGCCTAATGTGCACCCACATCTCTTCTGGGTTCAGCAGACACTTTGTGGTGCGTGAAGGAGCAAGGCAGGCAGGTCAGGCCCTCAGGGGTAGTCACATTGCTGCAGCGTCAGGTGGGCTGTCAGATGGTCATGGCTTTCTCAACCCTTCTCTTTGCATGCCACTAGCTGTTGCTAGTGGTGGGCTGAGTCACCTGGTAGTAGCCGTAGTAGCTGCAGCATGATGTTTCATGACATCATTTGCCTTGTAATAGGCATCACGTGTTTCATTCTGTTTTTTGTCATGATTGGTTGAGGTGTTGTATGCATGCGTTGGGACCTGTAATGGACTGAGCGCTGGAAGGTGTGGTGAATGGCACTAACGGTTGTTGTGGCACTGGTGATGGCCATGCTGATCCTCATCCACACAGGTCAGCTGCATCGGAATGTAACCACGCCTATGTTGGTACACCATGGCAGCCAGGAAAGGTGGCTGCGCAGCTGTCTGCCTGTTGACGAGTTTGGGCTACGCACTGGCCAGTCCCTTTCACTATCTACCGGGGCGCCCTCACATCCACCGCTTCTCCCACAGGGCAGGCCACATGTAGACCCGGGGGAGGGTGAAGCTGGTCAACATTGTTGCGCTCGGGGAGTGGGCAAGTGTTCCTTGCGCATGCAACACATTTACATTGAACCAGCAGACAGCCTCATATCTGTCTTTACCCCTAATGACATCAAAACTGGCACAGTGGCCAAGACAAAGCAAAATCGACAGGAAGAGTGATGCCCGTCGCATCGGCGCTGCAGGTTTGTCGCGAAGGCCTGTAGTGGGTCGCAGCCCCATCCTTGGCTTGCTACAACGTCCAGCAAAGCTATCAGAAAGGAATTGCGCCCACCGTGCAGGGGGCGGTGTTGGTGCCGTGCGGAGCTGACTTGTGCACAGGTGAAGCTATGCTCTGTTCAACTGTCCCTCGGACTTCGTTCTAAGTCCTTGTGTCTATTAGGCTTGCTTAACTAGTGACACAGGGTCACTAGTGACAGAGGGTCTGCTGCGGAGCAACAGTCCACTGCTGAGCAAATCTAGCATCGAGGCATTTTATTGCTCAGCGCGCTAGTAGTAGTAGTAGTAGTAGCTCAGCCTACAGCAGCCCCAGTGAGGCCCTCCCTGGCCAGCCGCCAGAGTCCTTCAGGTGAGAGGGTCAGTGGGTGATGGTCGTTGGGTCAGGGTAGTGCTTGGAGGTGGTGGAGTCAAGGTGGCTGGGTAGGGTCAGGATTGAGAAGGTAAGGAAAAATTCTACAAATGTGCATTGCCCCATGTGTCCATGTAGGTGGCTGCGGCCAGTGTACAGCGAAGCAAAGCGTTCCCAAGTCAGGGGCTTGATGTGCTCAACAAGCAACAACATCAGGTAAGCACTGGCCTGGCACCCCCCTAGCATTGACCCAACCCTACAAATGTGCATGACACGCAGGCCTGGCCCGATACAATGTAAGATACAGAGATACAGACTGTATCGCTGTATGAGTGACTGTAGCTTCTTCTGTAATGTGATACTGTATCGGCTGTATCGGCATCTTTGGCTAACCGACTGGCCACGCCTACTGGATACTAGCCGCGATGGCGGGTGTATCACTTACGGAAGGGCCTGGTACTCGGCAACAGCGCATTAGTGCACTTCTGCGGCAAACATCCTTGCCCCAGCCAGGAATCGCGCGTGCAACAGCTCGCGCTTGTGCTGCTGGGCCCTCTCACGCTTCTCGAGGGCCAAAGGAGCCGTGGTACAAGGTGCTTTTCCATGAGGCTCCTGGCAACGAGGGAGTGTACGAGTGCGATGCTTGCGGGACAAAGGACATCCGCGCTGGCAAAAACATCAACCATCTGCTGGCACACCTTAGCACGCGCAAGTGCAACTTCAAGGAAAGCGAGGCAGCCAAGGAGATGGCCAAGACCGACGACAACGTCAAAGAGTTCCTGGAGAAGGTAATAATCGCCGCCATCGCCGCCATGATGACATGATGGACATGCCACACAGTCTTGCAACATGCTTGTGCAGTGTGTCAAGCGCCATAAGCCTGCCTCGACATCAGAGCCATCATCTTTCCCATCCCATAGCCTTCCCTTTTACATCGCCTACACTATATTGCAGCGTGCCATTGCACCTTATGTTATCTAGTCATTGCACCATGTGCAGGTACTGACCGGGCAGCTGGTGATGCCCGCTTCAACCTACACCAGCGGTGGCTGATGCCCAAGGCATTGCAGCTCGTTGGACTCAGCAACTCAGTTCTGGACACTGTGCTCACAGCAAATCCATGCATGTGGTGGCAGACTTTTGGCCACGGCTTTGGTGTGCTGCGAGACGTGGCTATGAGGCTGCTGAGCATCCCTGCTACTTCTACGTCCACCGAGCGGGTGTTCAGCACTTTCAAGCACATCTGGAGCGACCACCGCCAATCAATGTTGATGGGCAGGATGTGGATGAGCTCCTACATCTACTTCAACCGCAGGGCGCTCAAGGGCACCAGGGGACAGACAAGGTCGAGTGAGGAGGAGCGTGCTGAGTTTGAGGAGTGGCTGCAGCACCAGCCTAACGGCATCTCCAAGTGAAGAAGTAAAATAGGCATGATGTGATCTTGGGGCAGTTGGCTGGGAGCTAGTGAGGTTGGAGCGGTATGAATGGTGGCATGAGTAGTGGGGATACAACCACGAAGTCCGTGCACGTTCGCTGAATAGATTGGCCAAAGGCAACTGCGCAAGCAAGATTTAAAAAAATAGGGGCGAAAACAAAAAAGATTCCCCGATACAGTCGGTTGGGCTGTATCTTACAGCCCGGCCGGCCTGTATCATACAGAAACGGAAGCTAAAGAAACTGTATTTGTATCTCTGTATCGCTGTATGCCCAGCCCTGATGACACGAGCATATCTCGCATGACATGGCACATGACTTGACTTCAGGCATCTCCCACACCATGTGCAGGTTCTATGACCGGGACGTGTCAGCCGCGCTGAACATCCGCCGCTGTGCAGTCGGCCCAGGCCCACGCCCCACTGAGCTGTGCTACTGGGATGGCCGCCCAGCCATGCCAAAGCCAGGCAGGCCAGGCCAAGAGTGGGTATACCTGCCTGACAAGGCATTGTTGCGCAAGTGGCGTCGCAAGTGGCGGCGATAGCCAGCTACAGCAATACGACCCAAGAAAACAAGATACCAAACCCCTCACACTCACGATAAACATGGACCGGTCGCGATTGGACCGACCATAGCTCTATGAAAACTAGAGTAAAAGGCCGTTCGAACGGTACAAGTCTTACGCTAATCCGCGCAACCGTTGCGACGTAGTTGGACCGCGAATTTCTCAACCACGTATCTGTACAGATTCCTAAGGTTAGCTATCTGTACAGATGTCGGCTAGACTATCTGTACAGATTTATTCAGCTATCTGTACAGATGTCGGCTAGGCTATCTGTACAGATTTGTTCAGCTATCTGTACAGATGTCGGCTAGGCTATCTGTACAGATTTGTTCAGCTATCTGTACAGATGTCGGCTAGGCTATCTGTACAGATTTGTTTAGCTATCTGAACAGATGTCGGCTAGGCTATCTGTACAGATTTGTTCAGCTATCTGTACAGATGCTGCTTTGCTATCTGTACAGACGCTTGTTTGGGTATATGTAGAGATGCTTGTTACATATCTCCTATGCTACTTAGCTGCAACACCTCGCTTCGCCCCCGCAAAACACATGTATCCACATCCAAACACCCCGCAACACCTCGCTACACCCCCGCAAAATACATGTATTGACGCCCAAACACCCCGCAACACCTCGCTACACCCCCGCAAAACACATGTATTGACACCCAAACACCCCGCAACACCTCGCTACACCCCCGCAAAATACATGCATTGACACACAAACACCCCGCAACACCTCGATACACCCCCGCAAAACACATGCATTGACGACCAAACACCCCGCAAAACACATGTATAACACCCAAACACCCCGCAACACCTCACTACGCTACTCCTATACACATGTCTTAGTCCACCATCACCCCGAGACACCTCCCTATGGGAATGCGAAGCATATGCATTAATGCATCAACGACTTGCAACACCTCCGCATGAGGTGACAAGGTGGCAACACCATACAACACCAACAATGACATCACCAACAACAACACCAACAACACCACCACCACACCACACCATGGTGACAACACAAGAACACAACGACACACCACACCACAATGACAACACAACAACATTGCAACAAGACAAGCATATGCATTGATGCATCAACGACATGCAACACCTCTACATAAGGTGACAAGGTGCCAACAACACACAACAATAACAACATCAACAACACAATGACACACCACACACACCACCACACACCACCACACACCACACAAGTGACAAGTGACCGGGTGCAAGTTCATAGCCTCATCTTTCGTGCTCCCGCTATCCTTCACCCACCACACTACCATTGACGCCCACCTACCAAACCTACACCTATGCCATGTTGCACAACAAACAAGGGCTGGCAACCACTCAAGTGCTCCACCATCCAGCTATCGTGCCCTTTGGAGAGGGATGGGTAGGGTCATTGTGGTGTGTGGGCATGGCATGGCATGGGTGGGCTGGGTGGGCTGATACTACGGGATCCCACTCCAAGCTGCCCACTCCATGTTGCCCGCTCCGAGTTGCTACGCCAAGGGTAGGGTAGGGAGAGGGCTGCTACGCCAAGGGTAGGGTAGGGAGAGGGTTGCTACGCCAAGGGTAGGGTAGGGAGAGGGCTGCTACGCCAAGGGTAGGGTAGGGAGAGGGCTGCTACGCCAAGGGTAGGGTAGGGAGAGGGTTGCACATCGTGCGTGCGTTGTGGGGCGGGGGGTGGGAAAGGGGGGAGGTAGGTGGGGTGGCAAACTTGGAGGTGGTGGGACAGGGATGGGAAAGGGGAAGGGGGGGGAAGGGGGGTAGGGGGAAGGAGGAAGGGGGAAGGGGGAAGGGGGGGGAAGGGGGGAGAGCTGACCGTGGGACCTGCAGTAAACAAGGAGCATCTTTGCGGTTAGGCTGGGCATCGGACCACTCATGTGCAAGGGCTGGCCACTCACACTTTGCTAGCGCCACTTCTATACCTACCTGGCAGCGCCTCCATGGCTGCAGCTCCTGGCTGCTCCTGCGCTCCATGCGCCTGCTTCTTGTGGTAGGGTGATGGAGGAGGGGGTGGGGGTGGGGGTGGGGGTGGGGGTGGGGGTGGGGGTGGGGGTGGGGGTGGGGGTGGGGGTGGGGGTGGGGGTGGGGGTGGGGGTGGGGGTGGGGGTGGGGGTGGGGGTGGGGGTGGGGGTGGGGGTGGGGGTGGGGGAGGGGGTGGGAAGGGGGCTGGGCTGGGCTGGGCTGGGCTGGGCTGGGCTGGGCTGGGCTGGGCTGGGCTGGGCTGGGCTGGGCTGGGCTGGGCTGGGCTGGGCTGGGCTGGGCTGGGCTGGGCTGGGCTGGGCTGGGCTGGGCTGGGCTGGGCTGGGCTGGGCTGGGCTGGGCTGGGCTGGGCTGGGCTGGGCTGGGCTGGGCTGGGCTGGGCTGGGCTGGGCTGGGCTGGGCTGGGCTGGGCTGGGCTGGGCTGGGCTGGGCTGGGCTGGGCTGGGGAGTTGGGTAGGGAAGGGGCTTTTGTCTCCTCGCTGCTTCTGGCTGCTGCTCTACACCATTGCAGCCTTGCCTGCAATCACCAAGCATACTACACATGTGATGCTCATGGTCAAGGCTGTTGCCACACTCCTGGCAAGCATGGCAAGCCTATGCTGATGCCACACACCTGTTGCTTTGAGTCATGCCATGTAGTTGTAGCTGTTGTTGTGCACTTGAAGTGTTTGACAACAAGACAAGACATGCTGAACATTTGCTGCACCTCGAGGTTGCACCTCCTAACTGCTCCGAGTGCTTATCCGCCCCACCGCTGTGCACTTTCCCCTTCTCCTCCGATCTTATTGCCGCGCCTCCTGGCTACGACTTGTTTTGCTATCTCACTTGCACAAGCAACGCATGACACATTGATGCTATGCGATCGCACCTGTGTAGTCTTTGTCCATTCTCTTGCTTCCCTTACTCCACCGATCCGCGCCTCCCTTGCTCCTCCGATCCGACTGCTTATCACCGCGCCTCCTGGCTACGACTTGTTAATGTACCTTCTGGCTCCTAGTCGCGCTTCCTCTTTGTGACTGGTCGCAGATGCCTGCGAGGCTGGAGGCTGATAGTGGCCGGGATGGGGGCTACTTCGCGAACTCGCGACCTTAAGCCTAGTTGTGAGGCTACTCGTAGCTGGTCGTGGCTGCTTTGAGGATTGGTCTTAGTGTGCATGCGGTTTGGCTGCATGGTACTTCAAATGCCGAGGTGTGCGTATGTACAGATAAATACCCCCGGGAATCTGTACAGAAACACCTCTTGCCATCTGTACAGATACCACTTGTCGACATCTGAAGAAGAAGAAGAAGAAGACTACTCCGGCGTGGAGCCGGCGTGCATTAAGGAAGGAGCTTCCGCCTGGGGCGCGGCCTGCTCCCACCACCTACCCTGGGTGATGGAGAGACCCTTCCTAGCCCCAATCCCCTTTCCCTGCTCTGAGTCTGTAGCTTGTTTTGGCGATGCTATGTGAGCTTATCACTGCGTGCCGGGTGAGCTTGTTAAGTAGTTTGATGGTGTTAGTGTGTGTTACACCCAACTCCCTCATATGTTGCTTGGTGTGTGCTTCGTATGTAATGCCGCCTATGCCAAGTAGGATAGGTCGGATGGTAACGGTGTTGCCAGCTTCCCGGATGGCCGTGGCGAGGGCTGCGTGTTGTGTGCTGGCTTTTTCTAGTTGTTCGGTCCATCGAGAGTCGGCGCAATATTTAATCTCCAATATAGTGACGTGCTTGTTGGACTCGTCCTTATCCCTGTTTCTTTTGTTGCTTTTGGTGGTGACCATGATGATATCAGGGCGGGTTGTCGTATTGTGTGTTGTTGGCAGGCCTATGGCTGCAAGGGTGTCGCTTAAGGTGGTGTTAGGGAGATCCATGTCGTTTTGCTCGCCGCGTGCGTGGCTGCCGATGTCAGTGTATGTGATGCACCCTCCTTGCGAGCCTTTACTGATCGCTTTAGTGATGAGGCGTCCCGCCCCGTTGTGCCGCTCTTGTACTAAAGCTGCAGTGCGGGTGCATCCCGAGAGAAGGTGAGTAGCACTATCGGCCTCGCCGCAGAGCGGGCACCGATCGTCCGCGGTCTTCCCCCAGCGCATCGCCAATTTCTGGTTGTAGAGCCCGCCAGTGCGGTAGAGCAGTGCTGTTCTTTGGGCAGCGGTCGGGATGCCCGGGTCGAGCATTACTCTTTCACATGACCCTTTGGCGGCGACCCTGGCGATGTCTTGGGACATCTGGTAGTAAATGCTATCTTGGTTTGCGAGTCCCAGTTTGTGTTTGGCGCGCATATGTGTGCGTACGCTGTGTCGGCAGTCCGGTAGCGGTATGGTGGTGCCAGTTTCGGTGGTTGCGCTCAGCCAGGTCTGTTGTACGGTGTGCTCGTGCGGGGCCTGAGTGTGGGCCTGCTCCGGGTACATAGCCGCGTGTTTGGCCAGGGTGTCTGCCGCTTCATTTCCGATGATGCCGGAATGTGCCCGGACTTTTCGTAGGTGTATAGTGTCGCGGCTGTTCATGATCAGGGTGGCGATGTCGGCCAATATGTCCCTATGATGATGTGTGCGGATCGACATTGGGTTGGCCAGTGCTCTCCGTATTTGGTATATGGAGCAGAGGCTGTCAGTGGCGATATGGGTTGCTCCCGATTTGATGGCCGCGTGGATAGCTGCGAGCTCTGCTCTGTTTATGGTGCTGTGGTCGGGTAGGGCAATGGTGAGCCGCTCGTCATTCTCCGGTGTGTACACTCCCGCTCCCACTTTCCGCGACGGGGCGCGATCCGTTCCTTGCATGCAGCTGCCATCTGTGTACGTGACAGTCCTCCAGTTGGGGATGACCATACTTGATGTTGTGCAGAACGGGGGTGCGATCTGGTTGGGTTGGCGCATGTGCCCCGTGGCGGGGAGCTCGCGGTCTGCCGGGAGGTGCATGTGCTTGTAGTGCCCGCTGGGCAGTTGGGTGGGCTGGACGTGTTTCGAGGGTTGGTTGTGTTTAGGGTGCCGTTCGGGTCTGGGGTGTAGCGCCGTGGCTGTGTTGGTCAGCCAGCCCTGTGGATTCCCTTTTGTGACGAGTTGTTGCCCCGCCTTGTTCCAAACGATGTAGGTGAGCAGCGTGGCGTGTTTGCATGACTTGGTAGCTGCCTTTGATTTGTCAAGGGGGATGGTGGCCAGGTGCTGACAGTACTCCGGGTAGCTTTTGAGCATGGCTATGTGTTTAGGATATGAGATGCCTTTCTTTCCTGGGATGAGCAGGATAGTGGCCGTAGCCTCCTCCGTTGTGGCAGAGTGTATTGCATGTTTGATGCATTTTAGGGCCAGGGCATCCTCAGCTGGGACGTTCCATGTAGAGAGCCCTGTGTGTCTCACGAGGAGGCAGTTGTGGTGTGCCCCATAGGCTGTGTCGTTGATGTCTGAGCTCCAGTAGGTAGTGGTCTCAGCCCTGACCGTGAGTGGATTGGCCCATCTCTGGACGGTGCTGGGAAAGTACTGTGTGTTGTAGAGGGTGGTGATGGCCTTGTTTTGTGCTGCTAGGAGTGGTTGGGGAGTGCTTTGTGTATTATTTCTACGTAGGAGAGCTGCTAGCTCCATGGCTGGGTCCCGTGGGTGTGGTGTGTGCTGCAGCCATGTGGTTAGATTTTGGTAATTGGTCTTGTTGATCAGGCCCACTGTGCGCCCCGCCTCATCATGGGCTACTACGTGTTCAATGAGGCTGTGTTGGGGCAGGTTGGGTCCTTGGCTCCCTCCACACATAGCTTGGGTGGTGATGTGGGAGTGATTCTGGAGTGTGATTTCGCACCTTCCCGTCCCGACGATGTCTGTTTGCGGGTTGACCGGTGAGGTGTGGAATGTGGCTCTGGAGTGCAGGTCGGTGCAGCGGGGTATCCAGGTGTGGGGGTCGGGCAGACCCTGCCGGGTATGCTCTGGGAGGGCCGCGTCGAGTGGTCGGCGTCTCGCCTCTTGTCTCTTACTATTATCCGCGTCGTACTCATTCTTCTTATCGGTGTAGTCGATATGCGCTAGAATGAGCGGTTTAGGTTCAGTTGTGGGGTGCCAGTGGGCCTTTATTAGGTCCGTCTCCACTGAATTTCGCATGGCGGTTTTGAGGTCATCTTCGCCGTGTGCGCAGACTGGGCAGAGCCAGTGGTCGTCCCTCGCTTGCCCCTCTAGGCCTGTCTTGGCTAGGCAGGCCGGGTGGTAGGCTCTCATGCAGTTGTTGCACATGGGGCTGTCCTCTTTGGGTTCCCAGCATAGTTCGCATGTGCAAACATGTTCAGCATCTGCTCTGCAGATGTCTTCTGTGTGGGCGGGCGTGTAGCCTTCCTTCTTGTACACACTCGCAGAAAAGTTCATGAGAAAAGTTGAAAATTTTGACGAAGTGGCTTGATGGAATGTATTTTTTAGCGGTTCTAAGAATGGGGGTGTAAACCTAAAATCGAGGAAAAATCGGGCTGAGGAGATACGAGAAAACCAGTACTGGTCCACCCCCCCCCAGTACTGGTTCACCCCCAACCAGTACTGGTTCACCCCCAACCAGTACTGGTCCACCCCCAACCAGTACTGGTCCACCCCCCAACCAGTACTGGTCCACCCCCAACCAGTACTGGTCCACACCCAACCAGTACTGGTCCACCCCCAACCAGTACTGGTCCACCCCCCAACCAGTACTGGTCCACCCCCAACCAGTACTGGTCCACCCCCAACCAGTACTGGTCCACCCCCAACCAGTACTGGTCCACCCCCAACCAGTACTGGTCCACCCCCAACCAGTACTGGTCCACCCCCAACCAGTACTGGTCCACCCCCAACCAGTACTGGTCCACCCCCAACCAGTACTGGTCCTCCCCTAACCAGTACTGGTCCACCCCCAACCAGTACTGGTCCACCCCCAAACCAGTACTGCACTCATGATAAACAAGGACCGGTCGCGATTGGACCGACCATAGCTCTTTGCAAACTAGAGTAGAAGGCCGTTCGAACGGTATAAGTCTTACGTGAATCCGTGCATCCGTTGCGACGTAGTTGGACCGCGAATTTCAAGAATTGGAAATCTGCACAGATGTCGGTTGTCTTTTATCTGCACAGCTGCTAATAGTCGACATCTGCACAGATGCAGGCGATGTCGACATCTGTGCAGCTGCGGAAAGTCGACATCTGCACAGATGTCGTATACCGCAACCAACATCTGTGCATCTGCTGACGACGACATCTGCACAGATGTCGACTATTACATTCAATTCTTGGCTGTGCAGATGTCGTGACCGACATCTGTGCAGCTGCTGACAACGACATCTGCACAGATGTCGACTATTACATTCGAGCCATGGCTGTGCAGATGTTGTTTGTAGCATCTGCACAGATGTCGACTTTTACATTTGCGGCTTGGCTGTGCAGATGTCGTGGCTTCGTCTGCACAGATGTCGACTATTTCATCGACTATTACATCCGCAAAGCACATGTATCCACATCCAAACACCCCGCAACACCTCGCTACACCCTCGCAAAACACATGTATTGACACCCAAACACCCCGCAACACCTCGCTACACCCCCGCAAAACACATGTATTGACACCCAAAACACCACGCAACACCTCGCTACACCCCCGCAAAACACATGTATTGACACCCAAACATCCCGCAACACCTCGCTACACCCCCGCAAAACACATGCATTGACGACCAAACACCCCGCAACACCCCCGCAAAACACATGCATTGACACTCAAACATCCCGCAACACCTCACTACGGGACTTGCAAGCACATGTCTCGATGCACCATCACTCCACAACACCTCAATATGGAAATGCTAAGCACATGCATTGATGCACCCAATGACCGCAACACCTCCCTACGATGTGACAAGGTAGCAACGACACAACACAACAAGAAGGTGACACCACACACCACCATCATCACCATCATCACCATCATCACCATCACCATCATCACCATCATCATCACCATCACCATCACCATCACCACACCACCCCACACCATCACCACACCACCCCACACCATCACCCACACCATCACCCACACCATCACCCAAACCATCACCCAAACCACACCACACTACACCATCACCCACACCACACCACACCACACCATGGTGACAACACAACATCGCAAGAAGCTCCTCTTAGGTGCTCCCGCTATCCTTCACCCACCACACTACCATTGACTCCCACCTACGACACCTATGCCGTGTCGCACAACAAGCACGGGCTGACAAACACACAAGCGCTCAGCTATCCCTTTTGAGAGGGATGGGTAGGGTCATTGTGGTGTGTGGGCATGGCATGGCCAGGGTGGGCTGGGTGGGCTGCTACTCCAAGCTGCCCGCTCCAGGTTGCCCGCTCCAGGTTGCTACGCCAAGGGTAGGGTAGGGAGAGGGCTACTACGCCAAGGGTAGGGTAGGGAGAGGGCTACTACGCCAAGGGTAGGGTAGGGAGAGGGCTGCTACGCCAAGGGTAGGGTAGGGAGAGGGCTGCTACGCCATGGGTAGGGTAGGGAGAGGGCTGCTACGCCAAGGGTAGGGTAGGGAGAGGGCTGCTACGCCATGGGTAGGGTAGGGAGAGGGCTGCTACGCCATGGGTAGGGTAGGGAGAGGGCTGCAGCGCCAAGGGTAGGGTAGGGAGAGGGCTGCAGCGTGTGTCGTGGGGCGGGGGGTGGGAAAGGCGGGAGGTAGGTGGGGTGGCAGGCTTGGAGGTGGTGGGACAGGGGAGGGGAGGGGGAAGGGGGAAGGAGGAAGGGGGGAAGAGGGGAGGGCCGACCGTGGGACCTGCAGTGAACAATGGGCATCTTTGCGGTTAGGCTGGGCATTGGACCACGCATGTGCAAGGGCTGGCCACTCACAGCTTTGCTAGCGCCACTTCTATACCTACCTGGCAACGCCTCCATGGCTGCAGCTCCTGGCTGCTCCTGCGCTCCGTGCACCTGCTTCTTGTGGTAGGGTGATGAAGGAGGTGGTGGTGGGGGGGGGAGGGGAGGGGAGGGCAGGAGAGGGGCTGGGCTGGGCTGGGCTGGGCTGGGCTGGGCTGGGCTGGGCTGGGCTGGGCTGGGCTGGGCTGGGCTGGGCTGGGCTGGGCTGGGCTGGGCTGGGCTGGGCTGGGCTGGGCTGGGCTGGGCTGGGCTGGGCTGGGCTGGGCTGGGCTGGGCTGGGCTGGGCTGGGCTGGGCTGGGCTGGGCTGGGCTGGGCTGGGCTGGGCTGGGCTGGGCTGGGCTGGGCTGGGCTGGGCTGGGCTGGGCTGGGCTGGGCTGGGCTGGGCTGGGCTGGGCTGGGCTGGGCTGGGCTGGGCTGGGCTGGGCTGGGCTGGGCTGGGCTGAGCTGGGCTGGGTGTAGGGAAGGGGAGGTTGGGACCATTGAACCTGCAGCAATTCAGTGGTTGGCAAATCATCAGGCAAGGTACTTGGAGCCACATGACTGCAAGATAAACTACTCACCATTCGCTAGGGTGGGTTTTGTGTGGGTGCACCCAACTTTGTTTCAAGTGCACTCAGCTTCGTCTCTTGCATGGCTCCTGACCGCCTCTCCGGGCTCCTCCACTCCTCTTCCGCTCCGTCTCATATACTTCGGGCTACGTGTCGTAGTTGCACCTCATGCATTTCTTATGCCGCATCGCTGCATCGCTGTGTCGCTGCATCACTGCACCTCCTTCCGTTTTCTGTCGCTATCTCTTGATCCTATCGCTTAACCTGATGGCATCCGGTCGCCTGAGCGGCTGGCTGGCTCGTAGCCTTTTGGCGACGAGTTTTGTTGGCTGCTCCTGGCTGCTCATTGCTGCTATACGGGGCATTCTAAGCTCCTTCGCGGTTCCTTGGCTTCCTTCGCGCCACCTTCGCGAAAACTTCATGCAGATATCACACAGATTGTTGAATAATGGAAGAGTCTTGATTCCTTCGCGGTGACTTTGCTTCCTTCGCGGTGCCTTTGCGTAACCTTTATGCAAGCCTTTTCTTCATGTGCTCAGCTGCACTACGTCGACAGCTGTGCAGATGTAAAGGGATGCTTGGCTGTGCAGATGTCGACTGTGTCGACAGCTGTGCAGATGTCGAGGGATGCTTGGCTGTGCAGATGTCGTTTGTGTCGACGGCTGTGCAGATGTCGACGGATGCATCTGTGCAGATGTCGTTTGTGTCGACGGCTGTGCAGATGTCGAGGGATGCATCTGTGCAGATGTCGACTATGTCGACAGCTGTGCAGATGTCGAGGGATGCTTGGCTGTGCAGATGTCGACTGTGTCGACAGCTGTGCAGATGTCGAGGGATGCTTGGCTGTGCAGATGTCGACTGTGTCGACAGCTGTGCAGATGTCGAGGGATGCATGCTGTGCAGATGTCGACTGTGTCGACAGCTGTGCAGATGTCGAGGGATGCATCTGTGCAGATGTCGACTGTGTCGACAGCTGTGCAGATGTCGAGGGATGCTTGGCTGTGCAGATGTCGACTGTGTCGACAGCTGTGCAGATGTCGAGGGATGCATCTGTGCAGATGTCGACTGTGTCGACAGCTGTGCAGATGTCGAGGGATGCTTGGCTGTGCAGATGTCGACTGTGTCGACAGCTGTGCAGATGTCGAGGGATGCATCTGTGCAGATGTCGACTGTGTCGACAGCTGTGCAGATGTCGAGGGATGCATCTGTGCAGATGTCGATTGTGTCGACAGCTGTGCAGATGTCGAGGGATGCATCTGTGCAGATGTCGATTGTGTCGACAGCTGTGCAGATGTCGAGGGATGCATCTGTGCAGATGTCGATTGTGTCGACAGCTGTGCAGATGTCGAGGGATGCATCAATGCAGATGTCGACTGTGTCGACAGCTGTGCAGATGTCGAGGGATGCTTGGCTGTGCAGATGTCGACTGTGTCGACAGCTGTGCAGATGTCGAGGGATGCATCTGTGCAGATGTCGACTGTGTCGACAGCTGTGCAGATGTCGAGGGATGCATCTGTGCAGATGTCGATTGTGTCGACAGCTGTGCAGATGTCGAGGGATGCATCTGTGCAGATGTCGACTGTGTCGACAGCTGTGCAGATGTCGAGGGATGCTTGGCTGTGCAGATGTCGACTGTGTCGACAGCTGTGCAGATGTCGAGGGATGCATCTGTGCAGATGTCGACTGTGTCGACAGCTGTGCAGATGTCGAGGGATGCATCTGTGCAGATGTCGCTTATCCTAAAGGCATCGGCATGCATCTGCACAGATTCCGGGCTCATTTAACCAACATCTGTGCAGATTCCTAAACAGGGGGGGGTACCTCGCGCGCGGATCGATGTATCTTCGCAACCGCTGCGAGTCAGGACTTCATTCAAGAGCGAGGTCCCCCTTAAACTCAACGCTCTATCGTTCTATCGGAGCGGAATGTCCATCCGATGCAAAAAACACCCTCGCGTCGGCCTTATTTATCGTGAGTGTGGTCCACACCCAACCAGTACTGGTCCTCCCCCAACCAGTACTGGTTCACCCCCAACCAGTACTGGTCCACCCCCCACCAGTACTGGTCCTCCCCCAACCAGTACTGGTTCACCCCCAACCAGTACTGGTCCACCCCCAACCAGTACTGATCCTCCCCTAACCAGTACTGGTCCACCCCCAACCAGTACTGGTCCTCCCCTAACCAGTACTGGCTGGCCCCCAACCAGTACTGGCTGGCCCCCAACCAGTACTGGCTGGCCCCCAACCAGTACTGGCTGACCGCAGGAGCTTGGGGCAGGGGGCCAGCAGCAGCAGCAGCAGGGGGGCAGGGGGGCAGCAGCAGCAGCAGCAGCAGCAGGGGGGAAGGGGGGCAGCAGCAGCAGCAGGGGGGCAGGAGGGCAGCATCAGCAGCAGCAGCAGGGGGGAGGGGGGGCAGCAGCAGCAGCAGCAGCAGGGGGCTGGGGGCCAGCAGCGGCAGCAACAGCAGGGGGCAGGGGGCCAGCAGCAGCAGCAGCAGGGGGGCAGGGGGGCAGCAGCGGCAGCAGCAGCAGGGGGGAAGGGGGGCAGGGGGGCAGCAGCGGCAGAAGCAGCAGTGGGGCAGGGGGGCAGCAGCAGGGGCAGGGGGCAGGGGGGCAGCAGCGGCAGCAGCAGCAGGGGGGAAGGGGGGCAGGGGGGCAGCAGCGGCAGAAGCAGCAGTGGGGCAGGGGGGCAGCAGCAGGGGCAGGGGGCAGGGGGGCAGCAGCGGCAGCAGCAGCAGGGGGGAAGGGGGCGCAGCAGCAGCAGTAGCAGGGGGGCAGCAGCAACAGCAGCAGGGGGGCAGGGGGGCAGCAGCAACGAGAGGGATGGGGTAGCTGTGTGACCCCCTTAAGTGCTTAAGGGCTGGGTAAAGGGCTGAAGGAAGGGGCTTGCTCGGAAACGGTTACCAAGCTGGAGATTATTACACGTTGGGCTAGAGCCGTTGGATGTACTTACACGTGATACTGAGCTGCAGATGTTGCAAGGTATACTGAGTACATATCACCATGAGGACAACATTCTATAACCACATGCACATGCTATGACCCACTCCTGGTTATCACAATGTTACATAGCACACAGCGCCACGCAACCATCAAGCTATGTAGCGTCAACTAACACCCTCCACAATCTCATGTGCTGGTTGTCCTAATTTAATGCCCTCTTTTAGATAAGGTCCAACGACCTTGACGTAATGAAGGTACTCGTCCATGCTCCAGCCCCTGCAAAGTGACACAGAGTCTGGCTGGCTGGCTGTGACCAGTACTGGCTGGCTGACCAGTACTGGCTGGCTGACCAGTACTGGCTGGCTGACCAGTACTGGCTGGCTGGCTATGACCAGTACTGGCTGGCTGACCAGTACTGGCTGGCTGGCTGTGACCAGTACTGGCTGGCTGGCTGAGACCAGTACTGGCTGGCTGACCAGTACTGGCTGGCTGACCAGTACTGGCTGGCTGGCTGTGACCAGTACTGGCTGGCTGACCAGTACTGGCTAGCTGGCTGGCTGGCTGTGACCAGTGCTGGCTGCTGACCAGTACTGGCTGGCTGGCTGTAACCAGTACTGGCTGGCTGACCAGTACTGGCTGGATGGCTGTGACCAGTACTGGCTGGCTGACTAGTACTGGCTGGCTGGCTATGACCAGTACTGGCTGGCTGACTAGTACTGGCTGGCTGGCTATGACCAGTACTGGCTGGCTGACCAGTACTGGCTGGCTGGCTGTGACCAGTACTGGCTGCTGGCTGTGACCAGTACTGGCTGGCTGACCAGTACTGGCTGGCTGGCTGTGACCAGTACTGGCTGGCAACCAGTACTGGTTGGCAACCAGCACTGGTTTGCAACAAGCACTGGCTGGCAACCAGCACTGGCTGTCGACCAGTACTGGTTGGCAACCAGCACTGGTTTGCAACAAGCACTGGCTGGCAACCAGCACTGGCTGTCGACCAGCACTGGCTGTCAACCAGCACTGGTTTGCAACCAGCACTGGCTGGCAACTAGTACTGGTTAGCAACAAGCACTGCAGCAGCAGGGGGGCAGGGGGGTGGCAGCAGCAGCAGGGGTCAGGGGGGGGCAACAGCAGGGCGGCAGGGGGGCTGCAACAACAGCAGGGGGGCAGGGGGACTGCAGCAGTAGGGGCAGCAGCAGGGGGGCAGGGGGCAGCAGCAGGGGCAGCAGGGGGGCGGCAACAGCAGGGGGGCAGCAGGGGGGCAGGGGGGCGGCAACAGCAGCAGGGGGCAGGGGCAGCAGCAGGGGGGCAGTAGAAGCAGCAACAGGGGCACCGGCGGGGTGGTGTGGGGAGGGGTGATTGGGGTGGAGTGGCACTCACCTAGCAATGTGGGTAGAGGGGCTACGCCATGGTACACGTTTTGTGCTCTCACTGATAGGGAGGGGGAGGGAGGAGATAGGGGAAGGGGGTATGGGGAGTGGCTGCCTCCGGACTGCTCGTACAGTGCGCATAGGGGGGCATAGGGGATAGGGGCAGGGGGGCGGGGGAAGGGGGGGGCGTGGTTGATGAATTGTCTATGGGGGAAAGAGAAGGGGAGCCCATCAGACCTGCAGCCAAGGGGCGTGCACGTGAGTTAGGGAGATCAGGTTGGGCGCTGTGTGTTGGCCACTTACCGGTAGCCACCAGCAACCAGGGAGCGAAGGGTAGGGATAAGGGGGAAGGGGGAGCTTGTGGAGGGGGGTGGGAAGGGGGTTGGTAGTGATGCCACGGTGCCGAGGTATGTTGGTGAAGGTATGCTCTTGGCTGATGGGAAGGGTAGGGAAGGGATGGCAGATGGCTGCGATGTCAGGGGGTAGAAGGCGAGGGGGAGGGGGGGAGTAGGAAAGGAGGGTAGAGTAGGAGGGTGGGGTAGGGTGGGGTGGGGGATGGGGGAAGAGAAAGGAGAAGGGGAAGGGGAAGAGGGGAGAGGAGAAGGAGAAGGGGAAGAGAAAGGAGAAGGAAAAGGGGGAAGGGAGGGGGTGGTGGTGGTGGTGGGAAGAGGGTGGGTGGGGGAGAGGTGACGGGGAGAGGGGAAGGGGGGGTTGGGGAGAAGTAGAAGTGGGATTGGTGGGATAGGGTAGGGAAGGGTGAAGGAGGCAGGGGGCAGGAGTATAGGCGTCAGACCTGCAGCAAGCAAGGAGCGTACTTACAGTGAGGCTAGCAAAACATCTAAGGAAGCTAGGTGCATGACGGAGGCTAGGTTCAGGAGCGGAGCCACTCACCGCTTGCTCCCTGATCCTCCATGCTCCTCCATGCTTCATCCTCGCTGGCTCTTACCTTGGTCTTACCTTTGTAGTGGGACGGGCTGCAATGGAGAGGGTACGGGGTGATGAAAGCGGGGGAGGGGAGGGAGAGAGGGTAAGGGAGGGAGGTGCGGGGGAGGGGGGGAGGAAGGGGAGCGAAAGGGGAAGGAGGGTAAAGGGATGTGGACCTGCGGCAAGGAGGTGACAGGTTGTCAAAGGAGGAGCAATGAATGGTGGGTACAAGATGCACTCACCGAATTTGATGCAGAAGGGGCAGGGAAGATGGGCTCGAAGATGGGGTACATGTCAAAGGCAAAAAATGGGTCGCTGCATGTGAAACGGTGCATTACCTCGCAACGCATTGGCTACGCGCAAAGCGTGGCGAGGTAATGCCCGTGTGTTATCGCGCAACGCGTGGCTACGGAGTTGGCTGAGATCTCCAGGTTGCGAGATTGGCTAGGAGGCTGGCCGCTACGTGAGATGTGGCTGCCTGGCCGACTGTGGCTGCCTGGCTGCGATGTGGCGATGTTGCGTGGTCTGCTGGCTCAGTGGCCGCCTGGCTACCTAGCCTGGCTGCCGAATTGAGGGCAGGGGCTACCGAATTGAGGGCGTGAAGGGCGGCACGAACGGCACGAACGGCAGATCGGCTTGCATGTTAGACATGAAATATGAAAAACTAACATGCGCCCAGTACGCGGCGTAGTCAACTAGCGTCGATCCTAGTCATGCTAGGAACGTAGCCGCAGCTAGTGCCAGCTAGAAGGTCAGCCTTGAGGATAAGCAGCCTATAAACTCAGCCTCGCAGCCTTGCAGCCACACTGCCCCTAATCGCGACCCGCATCTAGGTAGCCAGGCGCCTTGCAACCAGCCTCGCAGCCTCGCAGCCTTGCAACCAGCCTCGCAGTCAGGCCCGATGCTCAGCTCGCTCCCAGCCACATCGCAGCTAGCTAGCTAGCTCAGACACACAAGGTTGTTTCAACTAGCGTTGCAGCCATTTCCATTTCCATTTCCATAACGCAGCCAACCTCGAAGCTAGGCGTACAGCCATTTACGTAGCTAGCTCAGCCCCGCAGTCCAGCCACTTCACCAGCATCGCGACACAGCTACACAACCTCGCAAAGTCGCAGCCACGCAGCCACGCGAGATGCCAACGTAGCCAGCCTAGCAACGCAGCGACACACTACGAGCAAGCCGCGCCGTCATCCATGCAAACCATGCGAAGTTGTCAAGGTGAGTGGCTATCCCTGTGCAGGTATGTGGCTCCCTCTACCTAGCTTAACCACTAGCGTGCCTTTTGTGCTGCTGCAGGATTAATGGTCCCCTCCCTCCCTCCCTCCCTCCCTCCCTCCCTCCCTCCCTCCCTCCCTCCCTCTCCTTTCCCTTCCCCTTGGCTGACTGCAGGTGTAATGGGCACCTCCCCTTCCCTCTGCCCTATACAACCACCCCCTCCCAGTTTGACAATACATCTCCCCCTCTCCCACCCCCACCCTCACCCTCACCCTGGCAGGTGCGTGAGCATGCATGTTGTGGGATGTATTGCCTTGCCTTTGGAAGCCTAAGCATGATTGCAAACAGCAAGGACACGACAAGGCTTGTACCCCTCTTCACAACATCCCATCATATTTGCTCTATGCCAGGTGAGTGCCTTCGTCATGCAATACGCACGGCTTCCCAGGATGTCATGCCAGCCTCACCATAAACACGCTCCTTGCTTGCTGCAGGTCCGACGCCTTCAGTCATGCCACTAGCCTCCCTTCCCCTTCCCTACCCTGTCCCACCAATTCCACTTTCACCTCTCCCCAACCCCTGCTTCCCCCCTCCCCGTCACCTCCCCCCTGACATCCCAGCCCCCTCCCTTACCCCAGCAGACAGAAGTGAGCCCACCCCACCCTTGACGCTCAACCCTACCCTGGCTCTTCCACCCCCACCACTAACAACACCACTCCAAGGTAAGACCACTCCAAGGTAAGAGCCAACTCCACTCCAAGGTAAGAGCCAACAGGAAACCAACATGGTCAGCATGGAGCAGCACGGCATTAGCGGTGAGTGGGTCGCCGTTGCCTTTCAGTGTCCTAACTAATCCATCCTAACTGCTAGCACGCCCCGTGTTTGCTGCAGGTTTGACAGTTACACCAAGTCACCTTCCCCCTTACCCCAACATCCCTTACCCCGTCCTTACCCCAACATCCCACCCCCCGCCCCCCTCCCTCCCCCCCTCCCTCCCTCCCTCCCTCTCCCCTCCCCTCCCCTTACCCCCCTGACATCGCAACCACCTGCCCTCCCCTCCCTACTCTTCCACCTTGCACGCTCTACTGAGGTGAGGACAAAGGATGGTGGGTTGTAATGGATGGCTGCTACACCTGCCCCTCCATCTGCCAGCTCTACAACTCCCTACTCTATGGGTGAGTGCATCCAGTACCCATGTCCCATGTTTGCTTCCGTTGACAAATCGTCACACCGTTGCCGCAGGTCTTGCGCGCCTACACCTGAGACTATCAATGCCCTCCCTCCCTTCTTCCCCACTTCTCTCGCCCTCCCCATGGACCTCCCCTTCCCTTCCCTCCCATTCCCTCCTCTACCTCCCCTCCCCCGCTTCTCCATCATCCCGTCCCCCTCTTGGTCCTATTACCCCCTCCAGCAACAGCAGCAGCCTTCTTCCCCCTCCGCCTCCTCACCCTCACCATCTACACGCATATACACCCCACCCCAGCAAAAGGTGAGTGCAGGTATGTGGCACCCTGTACCTACCCTAACCGCTAGCATGCCCCTTGTCCCGTTGCAGGGTTGATCGTCACACCCTTCCCCTTTTCCTCCCCTTTCCCACGCCCACCACCATCGCCCAGCTGGTCGTCCCTCCACATCCACCTCTCCCCGCCCCCACTTCCCCCCTCCCCGTCACCTCTCCCTCTGACATCCCAGCAGCCAAGAGAAAGCCCACCCCATCCACCCTCTTGCCACCACCACCACCCCCCCACCCCCTCCCTTCCCCCTCTCCCTCTCTCCCATGCTTGTCAAGCCTACCCTTCCCCTCTCCCACCCTTCGATTGACGTGGCATCGCAGCCCCCACCTCATCCCACCTTCCCTTCCCTTCACCCTACTACACACCCCACCGCAGCCCCACCCCACTGGCGCATGGGATATGTTGCCTGGTGTGAGCAGGTAGGAGGCCAGGAGGACCACAAAGGTGAGGCCACGGTGATAGCTAACAGAGTGCCCAACCTGGTCACCCTACCTCATGTGCACGCCCCTTGGTTGCAGGTCTGATGGGTCACCTCCCCTCCACTTTCCCTATACAACCACCCCCTCCCAATCTATCCTCCCCGGCCCCCGCTCCCTCTCCCGCCCCGACCCCCGCCCATGCCCCCAACCCATGCCCCTACACAACCCAACCCAGGACCCTACCAAACCCAACCCATGCCCCTACCCCAACCCACCCCGCCTTCAAGCCACCCCGCCCATTTAAACCCAACTGAGCCTCCCGCCTCCCCGCATCCCGCCTCCCTGCCTCCCCGCCTCCCGCCTCCCTGCCTCCCGCCTTCCACATCTACCCTCCCTCCCCGCCTTCAAACCTCCACTCCCACCCCCTTCCCAGCAGCAGTCATAGCAAGCAGCCAAAAGGTAGGTAGGTGCTATAGTGCCCCTACTATCTGCTGCTGCTGCCCCCCTTGCTGTTGCTGCCCCCCTACTGCTGCTGCTGCCCCCCTTGCTGTTGCTGCCCCCCTACTGCTGCTGCTGCCCCCATGCTGCTGCTGCTGCCCCCCTACTGCTGCTGCTGCCCCCCTTGCTGTTGCTGCCCCCCTACTGCTGCTGCTGCCCCCATGCTGCTGCTGCTGCCCCCCTACTGCTGCTGCCGCTGCCCCCATGCCCCCTACTGCTGCTGCTGCTACTGTTGCAGCCCCCCTGCAGCTGCTGCTGCTGCTGCTGCCCCCCTACCTTGATTGCAGGTCTGATGATTGCAGGTCTGATGAACACCTCTCCTCCACTTTCCCTACACAACCACCCCCTTTCCAGCAGCAATCATCAAGCAGCCCAAAGGTAGGTAGGTGCTATCGGCTGCTGCAGCCCCCCTGCCCCCCTGCTGCTGCTGCTGCTGCTGCAGCCCCCCTGCCCCCCTGCTGCTGCAGCCCCCCTGACCCCTTGCTGCTGCAGCCCCCCTGACCCCCTACTCCTGCTGCTGCTGCTGCCTGCTCGCTGCCCCCCCACTGCTGCTGCTGCCCCCCTGCCCCCCTGCTGCTGATGATGCCCCCCTACTGCTGTTACTGCCCCCCAACCCTAACCCTAACCCTGCTGCTGTAACCCTGCTGCTGAATGGGGGGGCACCAGCGCTGGTTGCGCCTACTATCTGCTGCCTACTGTCTGCTGCTGCAGCCCCCCTGCCCCCCTGCCCCCCTGCTGTTTCTGCCCCAGCCAGTACTGGTCACAGCCAGCCAACCAGTACTGGTCAGCCAGCCAGTACTGGTCAGCCAGCCAGTACTGGTCACAGCCAGCCAGCCAGTACTGGTCAGCCAGCCAGTACTGGTCACAGCCAGCCAGCCAGTACTGGTCAGCCAGCCAGTACTGGTCAGCCAACCAGTACTGGTCACAGCCAGCCAGCCAGTACTGGTCAGCCAGCCAGTACTGGTCACAGCCAGCCAGCCAGTACTGGTCAGCCAGCCAGTACTGGTCAGCCAGCCAGTACTGGTCAGCCAGCCAGCCAGCCAGTACTGGTCAGCCAGCCAGTACTGGTCACAGCCAGCCAGCCAGTACTGGTCACAGCCAGCCAGCCAGTACTGGTCACAGCCAGCCAGCCAGTACTGGTCAGCCAGCCAGTACTGGTCAGCCAGCCAGTACTGGTCACAGCCAGCCAGCCAGTACTGGTCAGCCATCCAGTACTGGTCACAGCCAGCCAGCCAGTACTGGTCATAGCCATCCAGTACTGGTCACAGCCAGCCGGTACTGGTCACAGCCAGCCAGCCAGTACTGGTCAGCCAGCCAGTACTGGTCACAGCCAGCCAGCCAGTACTGGTCAGCCAACCAGTACTGGTCACAGCCAGCCAGCCAGTACTGGTCAGCCAGCCAGTACTGGTCACAGCCAGCCAGCCAGTACTGGTCAGCCAACCAGTACTGGTCACAGCCAGCCAGCCAGTACTGGTCAGCCAACCAGTACTGGTCACAGCCAGCCAGCCAGTACTGGTCAGCCAACCAGTACTGGTCACAGCCAGCCAGCCAGTACTGGTCAGCCAGCCAGTACTGGTCACAGCCAGCCAGCCAGTACTGGTCAGCCAGCCAGTACTGGTCACAGCCAGCCAGCCAGTACTGGTCACAGCCAGCCAGCCAGTACTGGTCAGCCAGCCAGTACTGGTCACAGCCAGCCAGCCAGTACTGGTCAGCCAACCAGTACTGGTCACAGCCAGCCAGCCAGTACTGGTCAGCCAGCCAGTACTGGTCACAGCCAGCCAGCCAGTACTGGTCAGCCAGCCAGTACTGGTCACAGCCAGCCAGCCAGTACTGGTCAGCCAGCCAGTACTGGTCAGCCAACCAGTACTGGTCACAGCCAGCCAGCCAGTACTGGTCAGCCAGCCAGTACTGGTCACAGCCAGCCAGCCAGTACTGGTCAGCCAGCCAGTACTGGTCAGCCAGCCAGTACTGGTCAGCCAGCCAGCCAGCCAGTACTGGTCAGCCAGCCAGTACTGGTCACAGCCAGCCAGCCAGTACTGGTCCAGCCAGCCAGCCAGTACTGGTCACAGCCAGCCAGCCAGTACTGGTCAGCCAGCCAGTACTGGTCAGCCAGCCAGTACTGGTCACAGCCAGCCAGCCAGTACTGGTCAGCCATCCAGTACTGGTCACAGCCAGCCAGCCAGTACTGGTCAGCCATCCAGTACTGGTCACAGCCAGCCGGTACTGGTCACAGCCAGCCAGCCAGTACTGGTCAGCCAGCCAGTACTGGTCACAGCCAGCCAGCCAGTACTGGTCAGCCAACCAGTACTGGTCACAGCCAGCCAGCCAGTACTGGTCAGCCAGCCAGTACTGGTCACAGC
This sequence comes from Haematococcus lacustris, assembly GCA_030144725.1. Lineage (NCBI taxonomy): Eukaryota > Viridiplantae > Chlorophyta > Chlorophyceae > Chlamydomonadales > Haematococcaceae > Haematococcus > Haematococcus lacustris. The sequence continues at coordinate 2,258,745 of JASKMD010000019.1, read as the reverse complement.
CAGCCAGCCAGTACTGGTCAGCCAACCAGTACTGGTCACAGCCAGCCAGCCAGTACTGGTCAGCCAACCAGTACTGGTCACAGCCAGCCAGCCAGTACTGGTCAGCCAACCAGTACTGGTCACAGCCAGCCAGCCAGTACTGGTCAGCCAGCCAGTACTGGTCACAGCCAGCCAGCCAGTACTGGTCAGCCAGCCAGTACTGGTCACAGCCAGCCAGCCAGTACTGGTCACAGCCAGCCAGCCAGTACTGGTCAGCCAGCCAGTACTGGTCACAGCCAGCCAGCCAGTACTGGTCAGCCAACCAGTACTGGTCACAGCCAGCCAGCCAGTACTGGTCAGCCAGCCAGTACTGGTCACAGCCAGCCAGCCAGTACTGGTCAGCCAGCCAGTACTGGTCACAGCCAGCCAGCCAGTACTGGTCAGCCAACCAGTACTGGTCACAGCCAGCCAGCCAGTACTGGTCAGCCAGCCAGTACTGGTCACAGCCAGCCAGCCAGTACTGGTCAGCCAGCCAGTACTGGTCACAGCCAGCCAGCCAGTACTGGTCACAGCCAGCCAGTACTGGTCACAGCCAGCCAGTACTGGTCACAGCCACTGGTCGCTGGAATATCACATTGAGGTCGCCTTGCATTATAAGGGAATGAGATAGAGGACGGATGGAGTGTTGAATGAGGTTGATGCTACATAGCATACTGCATAGCATGCGAAGCAGTGTACTATGTAATGTTAGTGACAGTGATAACAAACACACGTACATAGTAATCTCAATGACATTGCTTAGTGAGTGATAGCACATGCAATGTGTTATAGCGTGTTGTCCTCTTGTTGTAGTCGGTGCCTATACAGTACCTAACCAAGGCTCCCAGCCCTGACCTCAGTCCTTAGCCCTACCCTTCAGCTATCATCCAATTGTCTGTAAGCATACTCGCTTCATCCATAGGACTTGACATTATAGAGAGATGTTAACCCATTACAAGCGCACATGATAGCGCACATCGACTAGACATCGCACGTCAGAAAGACTAGGCAGTATTGAGAGTTGTCAACCCATCACAAGCGCACATTGTAGCGCACATCGACTGGACATCGCACATCGCACATCGACGTAGACAGCCGTTGGGGAGCTTCCAGCGAAGCGCTAAGACCAGCGATGCAAGTAGTACTATTGGGAAGGCTTGAATGTGATACGCGGAAACTTTGATATCTCCATGCCCTAACTCTGCCAAAGCTGACAACCAGTACTGGATGGCAACCAGTACTGGATGCCAACCAGTACTGGTTGAGGTCCAGTACTGGTTAGCAACCAGTACTGGACCTCAACCAGTACTGGTTGCCTCTCAAAACGGCACGACAGGCCAACGCTCGAATCTCGCCAGCCACTTGGAGTTGATTTTTTTTTTCAACAGCGTTGGCTTGCTTATGAGCAACTGCAGCCTTCCATCAAAAAAAAAAGTACCCTTAGGTGGCACCTATAATGCGATCTTTTCTGCGAGTGCATTTGGAGAGCCCATTTCTCTATGATGGTGGGCCTCCAGTGGACGTTGTAATAGCTTTCTTGGTTGTTGCCGTTCCAGTGCCATCCGTCAATGGCAATGATGGACTCTTGGTGGTCATACATGGCTCCTAGCATGATCCCTAGCTTCTCGTCTTTGTGTTGGCGTGCAGTGTCGGCTTTCCATGTACTGAGATTGGCCAGGGTCATGATGGGTATGTGTGTCACTACGTCAGGGATGGTCTGGGTGTGTCGATCGTCAGCTTCTGTGTGTCTGTCTTCCGCTGGTCTCTTGCTGCCGATCCTGGGCTGCGGCGTGGGCTGTTTCGCAGTCGGTGGCTTGGGGACGTTGTTTGTGAGTTTGGATCTCGCGGTCGCCGTTATGGGGTTCGGTGTAGGCGGCTGTGTGTCCTTTGCGAGTGTCTTGGCTGTCATGTATGCTCGGATGTCCGTGTAGCGGGGCCCGGTGTGGGCGGTGGTGTGAGGAGTGAGCTCTGTGAGTCCTGCGGCCCAGGCTCGGATCCGCCGCTGGTCTGCTGGTAGGGTAAGCGTAGTGTCCCGTCTCCCCAGGATGGTCTTGGCTTCCGTCGCGGTTGGGCAGTGGTCCATGGTCGCCATGGCCGTAAGTCTATTTAGGGCGATGATGTGCTTTTGTTTCACCTTAGTACCGAAGCGTTTCCTGAGGCTATCCCCTGACATGATGTGTATGTTGTCCTGGCAGATGAGCTCCGAAGGGTGTGTCAGTCCTAGGCTCTTGAGGCATGTAATGCATGCGCTGACTATGTCCCGTGGTAGCGGGCTAGCGCTCTGTGTTATGAGTTGCCCAAGTGCTTTAGTCTCCTTGGGGTAGAGGGGTGCCCCTTCGTGTGTGGCGAAGAGGTTTGCTGTGGTGGTATGCAGGAGTTGTCTGGCCCGCAGGGTGTGTTGCAATAGGTTGGGAATTCGGTGTCCATGTTTAGCGGCCTGTGCGTAGAGCCAGGTGATCTGTTTGTGGAGCATGCATCTCGATATGTGTGCGTATGTGTTGTCCGCGGACTGGAGACTGGAGACGAGGGCTGTGGTGTTCCTGGCATGGTACTCTTGGGCTGCTGAGCTGATGCCGAGGCCGAGCTTGTCTATGTCGTCCCGGATGACGGCATTGGGTGTGCCCAGTGGGAGGTTGAGCTTGTGCTTGACGCATTGGTTGACTGCTCTGTCAAAGAGGTCTAGGTCCCCCGGGGTGCATGGTACCACGCAGAAGCTATAAGCCAGGCTGGGAATGATCGCTGTTTTAATAATGTGGATGGCTTGTCTAGCGCTGGCGAAGGAGCGCCGCAGTCTGTCTAGTTTCTGCCTTAGCTGTGTTATCATGGCCGTGTGTTGTGGTTTCCAGTTGAGTGTCATGGTGAGCATGACTCCTAGGTAGGTAAAGGGTTGTAACGGGGAGAAGCCACAGGAATCCGGGAGAGCGGTGACACGCACTTGCGTCTTACACGGAATGTCCATAAACAACTGTTCTGTGCTTAAAACAGGGTAGCTCACACCGTCTCACATATCTAGAAGGTTCCATGCAGAAAACAGATGATATCTAAACCGTGCATGACATGTTAAAAGACCACCGCTGCCGGGCTGCATGGATAAGCATGCATGCAAACCGTTGCATTCACCCCCTCCCTGAAATGTTGCGCCCCGAAACATTTAACCGTCGTGACCTCCGTACACTGTTCCGCCTGCACTCATGACATAGCCATGCTCCTTTAGGAACACTGCGTAAAGGTGGAGTGAGGCAGGTGATGTGATAACCTTGGTCACACTTGTCGCAAAGTAACATGGGAGGGTGGCTAGCGCGGCTTGCGCAAATCTGGCATGCAGGATCGTCGTCTACCGGCTTGTCTGGAGGTACGTGGTGGCGAGCCGTGTATTCTCTGATCATCGCAGCCACGTCCTCTTGTTCGGCCAGTGCTGGGCCCCATTCCCACGAGTTGAAGGAGTCGTCGTAGCCCTTCCACTTCACAAGGTATTGAAAAGCATGCTGGGAGTCGTTCCAGCGTCGGCCCAAGATGGTTTCAATGGTGAAGTACTCCTCACCGTCCTCCAATTGGGGTAGTGGTTGCAGGTCAACATGGCGGTCGGGAAAGGAGCTGGTGGTAAGGTACGGCCGCAGCTTGGAGATGTGGAAGGTGGGTGTGATCCTCATCGTGGTGGGTAGGTCCAGCTTGTAAGCCACAGGTGATATCTTGGTCAGAACCTTGAAGGGGCCAACATAGCGGGGTTGTAGCTTGGCGCTGTTACTAGGCGTCTTGAGGTGAAGGGTGGCAGTAGAGAGGAGCACCTTATCACCCACATTGAACTCAAGATGACGGCGGTGCTTATCCGCCTGTTGCTTTTGCTTGTCAACCGCACGCTGCAGGGCTGCCTTGGCTATGTCGATGTTGGAGCGCATGGTGGTGACAAAGGCGTCAGCAGCGGGGCTGGGAACAAGAGTGGAGGGGGGCTGCAACAAAGCCTCAGGTGTGCGGGGGTGATGGCCGTAATTGAGGTAGAAAGGGGAGAAGCCTGTGCCAACATGGGTGGAGCTATTGTATGCAAACTCCACAGCGGCTAGATGTTGGTCCCAATCTGTCTTGTGGTGGTTGAGGTATGGTCGTAGCATATCCTCCACTGTCCGGTTGGCGCGCTCTGATTGCCCGTCTGTTTGGGGATGGTAGGCAGAGGACATGAGTAGGCGAGTGCCGGTGAGGTGAAAGAGGGATGTCCAGAAGTCCGAAGTAAACTTTGGATCTCTGTCAGAGACAATTGCCTCAGGTAGCCCATGGTGCTTGAAAACATGGTCGAAGAAAAGCTTGGCGATGTCAGGGGCGGTGGCAGTGGCAGTGGTAGGGATGAGGTGTAACATCTTGCTTAACTTGTCCACAACTGTAACGACCATGTCGTAGCCGTGAGAAGTAGGAGGAAGGGGGCCGATGAAATCCATACTGACATGTTGCCAGTTGCGGTTGGGAATGGGGAGAGGTTGAAGCAGCCCAGGAGGAACTTGGTTGGTGGCCTTGTTCCGTTGGCACTGGTCGCAGGTCCTCACATATTCGCGCACTGTCTGCTCCATTTGGGGCCAATAGAAGTGTCGCTGCAAGCGTTCCAGGGTTTTGGCACGGCCTAGATGAGCCGAGGTGACTGCATCATGCGCCTCATGGAGCAACTGGGAGCGGAGAGGTGAGGCTGGGACGTAGAGGCGGGGGGGCTCAGAAGCTGTATATAAGCGCCCATCTATGACTCGTAGGTGCCAAGAGGAGGGGCCAGAGGGGTTGTGGGAAAGAGTATGAGAGAAAGCTGCTTGATAGGCGGCGTCTTGTGGGGCATGGTGGTCATAGGTAGCGAAGAAGGCAGAGTCCGGGGTGGCAACGGAGAGGGCTGATAACTGGTAGTCAGGCCGTCGGGAGAGCGCATCTGGCACAATGTGTGTCTTGCCAGCCTTGTGCACCAGAGTAAAGGAGTAAGGGGCCAGCAGTTGGGTCCATCGAAGTTGTCGAGCGCTGAGATGCGGTTGGGTCATGATGTGAGTGATCGGGCAGTTGTCCGTCTCAATGGTGAAAGGCCGACCCAGAAGGTAGTGACGCCAAAGAGTAAGGGCATGCACCACAGCGAGTAGCTCGCGATCGTGGGTAGGGTAGTTGATCTCCGCGGGCTGAAGCTTGCGTGACTCATATGCCACAACGTACTCGGCGCCATTGTCGTCCCGTTGTGATAGCACTGCTCCAATGGCATACAACGACGCATCCGTCTTCACGGTAAAAGGCCGGGAGAAGTCTGGGGGGCGCACCACGGGGTTGCTGGCTAGAGCAGCTTTGACACGCTCAAAAGCCTCTTGTTGTTCTGGGCCCCATGACCATGGTGTCTCGGCCTTGAGGAGGTTGGTGAGGGGAAGGATGAGGTGGGCATGGTGGTGGATGAGGCGACGATAGTAATTGGCACTGCCGAGGAAGGAGCGGAGGTCGTTGAGATTGCGGGGTACCGGCCATTGAACCATGGCACTAATCTTAGCTGGGTCAGGGTGAATGCCCGCAGCCGAGATGATGTGACCCAGGAAGTCCATAGAGGGAAGGAAGAAGGCGCACTTGGAGAGGTTGGCATATAGCTGGTGTTGGCGAAGGAGGCCTAGAACGGTGCGGAGGTGCTCCAGGTGCTCAGCCTCAGACCGGGAGTAAATGAGAATGTCGTCCAGGTAGACTAGTACAAACTGATCCAAGTGTGGGCGGAAGATGTCATTCATGAGGCGTTGAAAGGTGGCGGGAGCGTTGCACAGGCCAAATGGCATGACGGTGTATTCATAGTGGCCGTAGCGGGTACGGAATGCTGTCTTGTGGATGTCAGCCTCGGCCACTCGGATCTGATGGTACCCAGACTTGAGGTCAATCTTGGAAAAGACTCTAGCACCAGCCAGCTGGTCCAGGAGGTCGTCAATGCGGGGAAGGGGATAGCGGTTCTTGATGGTCAGCTGGTTTAGGGCCCGGTAGTCTACGCACAAGCGCAGGCTCCCGTCTTTCTTGCGCACAAAGAGGACTGCAGAGCCAAATGGTGACGTGGATGGCCTGATGTAGCCCTTGGCTAGGAGTTCGTCCAGCTGCCGCTTGAGCTCGTCTAGCTCCTCTTGAGACATGCGATAGACAGGGCGGTTGGGAGGGGTGCCAGACTCCAGCTGGATCACATGATCAACAGAGCGATGTGGTAGATCATGTACGGATGGAAGCTCCTTGGGAAAGACTTCGATGTGCTCAGATAGTAGGGCGGTAGCGCTTGGGGGAAGAGAAGGGGGCCACTGTGGTTGATCAGGTGGCGGGGAGGTTGAGGTTGAAGTGTGGGAGGAGGGCACAGCTGGAGAGGGTGAAAGGGGAGGACTTGAGTCCGTGAGAACTGCCACGAATACGGCGTCCTTGCGGGCGGCTTTGCGGAAGCGCGCAGGTGACAACAGCTGGGAGGCTGAGGGGTTGGGGGCAGGAGAAGGTGGAGCAGCTAGGGTGTGTACGGCCCCGGCATGGCGGAGAGTGATGCGCTCAAGAGGCCAGTCGATATCAGGATTCTTTGCTGTGAGCCATGGCTTGCCCAACACCACATCGTAGTCGGCATTGCTGATATCAGCCATAACGAAGGGCACCCGATCATGGTAGGTAGAGAGGTGTACCGTGCAGTGGGAAAGCTCGTAGGTGGGAAGGTAGGAAGGGGAGGGCCCAGGAAGGAGCAGACGGCCAGGAGCAGCCTTGCCCGCCATGCGCAGGCCGGCTTGCTGCAAGAAGCGGCTGCTGACAATGTTGCCCGTGGCACCACTGTCTAGCAGGAAACGAGCACGGTGTCCAGAGAAGGTACCATGGAGGATGAAAGGCTTGGAGTCCACGGAGAGCGACGACATGACTAGGGGCTCTGGCAGGCTAGGCGACGAGGAGTGACGCGGAGTACCACTGCACACAGGTGCGGATGGGCATGGGGAGGACTCTACATCCAGAGTAGGCTGTCCCGGAGACTTGGAGCTGCCCAGGGGCTGAGCTGACTGCTTAGGAAGGGGGTTGCATGGAGGGCAGTTAGCACCGCGGGCCTGGCAGGGCGCAGTAAGGCAGAAGAGCGGGGCACGGAAACGTGGAGAGGGAAGAGAGGGTTGTGGTGTAGGAGGAAGAGGGAGTGTGGGTAGCCAGTAGGGGGCACGGAGAAGAGGCCGAGGAGGAGGGGGAAAAGGCCGAGGAGGAGGAGCCCGAGGAAGAGGAGCGGGGAGTTGAGGTAGGTGGTAGGGAACACGAGGAGCCAGTTCAAAGCGAGGAATTAAGGAAGAGGGTGGCAGAAGGGATGGTGGGCTCAGCGGCGGGCTGCCTCCCGCACGCCCCCAACGTCTTTTGGGCGTGGTGGCTTGTTGGGACAGTCCTTCATTAGGTGGCCAGGCTTGCGGCAATAGAAGCAAGCTCCCAAGTCACGCAGTTGTTGGCGCTCAGCCGCTGATAAACGGGGGCCCTTGCTGACCTGCAGGGCATCAAGCTCCATGGCAGCCACTGGTTCAGGTTCGGGGAGCTTGAGCAGGCGTGGGCGGCTGCCAAAGGTGATAGCATCAACGCGGTCAGCCATGGCGGCAGCCTCCTCAAAGGAGGTAGGCTCCCTCAGCTCCAGCTCCCGCCTCACAGCCGGCTTGAGACCCCTAAGGAAACGATCCAGTTTCTCAGCAGGAGACAAGTCAGAGATGAGGAGGCAAAGATTGCTGAACTCCATGATGTATTGCCGGGCTGATGTGATCTGATGGCAGGCTGCCAGCTGATCCCTTGCATGCCGCTGCTGGTTCACAGGAGTAAACTGGCGCGTGAAACTGGCTTTGAATCTGTCCCAAGAGCTGAGGGCCTGGCTGGACAGCAGGCTGCGGTACCAGGTGAGGGCAGCGCCGTCGAGGTAGGAAGCAACAGCCAACAGCCGTTGTTGGGCAGGCATGGCGAAAAGGTCGAAATGGTTGTCGATGCGCCACAGCCATTGACCCGCATCCGCGTTGGGGGTCCCACAGAAGGACGGTGGTGGAGGGGGCCGAAAAGGCAGCGGAACGGAGGTGGCTGCGGGAGGGGCGGGAGGGGCGGATTGTCCAGAAGGTTCTAGAGGTGTAGAAGCGGGGGTAGCAACGGGCTGCGTTGTGACGAAGTGCTCGAATTGCTGCCGCAGGCTGCCGGTCAGAAGAGTGAGCTCGCCGACTTGGCGCATGAGCTCGGAGACTTGATACGCAATGGGCGATAGTTCCTCCATCAAGTCTCTAGTCTCCGTAGTAAAGGCGGTTTGTTCCCGATTGAGGGCACCAAAATGTAACGGGGAGAAGCCACAGGAATCCGGGAGAGCGGTGACACGCACTTGCGTCTTACACGGAATGTCCATAAACAACTGTTCTGTGCTTAAAACAGGGTAGCTCACACCGTCTCACATATCTAGAAGGTTCCATGCAGAAAACAGATGATATCTAAACCGTGCATGACATGTTAAAAGACCACCGCTGCCGGGCTGCATGGATAAGCATGCATGCAAACCGTTGCAAGGGTGCTGTCGGGCGGAGGAAGGTGACCGGTTTTCCTTGTAGGCGTAGGTCTTGCAGTTGCTTGCGGGCTTCCTTCTCCCCGTCTTCTTGGGTGCTGCATCGGCCGGATTGATGCGCTTTGTGTAGCGCCGCCGTGGCGAGGGTTTTGCTGTGTGATATGATGAGGTGGCCCCAGTCCGAGTAGGCTGAGAGCTTGTCCGCCTGGACGCGTGTGTTGCTAATGGAGTTACAGAGGATGGCGACGTCGTCCGCATAATCGATGCTCCCTATGGTGTATCTGTTGTCGCTGTCGTTTTCCACTGACTGGAATTTGTACCCCCGCGCTCCTACTTGGAGCCAACGCAGTAGGGGTTCGATGTAGATGAGGAACAGGAAGGGTGAGAGTGAGTCGCCCTGGATGGTGCCCCGGTCTACGGGTATCGGATCAGTAGGGCCGTACGGGGTCTTAAAGCGCGTTGTAGCGCCCGTGTACAGGTCCTTCACCGCGTCTGTGGCGTCACTCGTGCAAATTAAGGCCTGGCTGGCTTGAAAAACCTGAGAGTTGAGGTCTGAGACTTGGTATGTGGGCTGCTGTGACCTAGAGGATGACAAGACTCTCTTGGGCCAAAGTGTAATTCTCACTCGGTGTCGAGTTGCTGGGCCAGGTGTGGGGCTGTGACCCTGATTTTGGCTAAGGGAGTTGGCACCGTGTGACCAAAGTCACTTTTCATGAAATGTGAGTATGAGAGGTTGTGGAGGGTGGTTACAGCTGCCCAACCTAGTAGGTGGCATGCAAAAAGTCTCAGCCAGTGATGAGCTATGGCCCGTGTCCTAGGACCTTGTACAGGGTCCTAGCGACATCATGGTCGTAGGACCCTGTACAGGGTCCTGCTGACCCTGTACAGGGTCCTGTGTACCCTGTGAGTGTTGATATTATAATCATTCTTTGCATCCCTATGTGATAGAACCCAGTTAGGATTCCTACATAGCCGGTTGTTGGTCATGTTGACCCCGTTTGGATGCTTTCGACCATGTGTGCCAGGACCCTGTACAGGGTACTACGATGTGTGTCTTTCTCCACAGGGTCCTGGTACCTCACCACAGGGTTGTGGCTCACAGGGTCCTGGCACCACACCACAAGGTCCTGGCTTACAGGGTCCTGGCACCACACCACAGGGTCCTGGCACCACACCACAGGGTCCTGGCACCTCACCACAGGGTCCTGGCCTACAGTGTTCTGGCACCACACCACAGGGTCCTGGCACCATACCACCAGGTCTTGGCCTACAGGGTTCTGGCACCACACCACAGGGTCCTGGCCTACAGGGTCCTAGCACCACACCACAGGGTCCAGACACCACAGGGTCCTGGCACCACACCACAGGGTCCGGGCACCACATCACAGGGTCCTGGCACCACAGGGTCCTGGCCTACTGTGTCCTGCTGCACACCCACAGGGTTCTGGCACACAGGGTCCGTTAGTCTACAGGGTCCTGCCGCACGCCTACAGGGTCCTGCGACGATTGGCTACAGGGTCCTGCCGCACGCCTACAGGGTCCTGCGACGTTTGGCTACAGGGTTCTGCCGCATGCCTACAGGGTCCTGCGACGTTTGGCTACAGGGTTCTGCCGCACGGCTACAGGGTCCTGCGACGTTTGGCTACAGGGTCCTGCCGCACGCCTACAGGGTCCTGCGACGTTTGGCTACAGGGTTCTGCCGCACGCCTACAGGGTCCTGCGACGTTTGGCTACAGGGTTCTGCCGCACGCCTACAGGGTCCTGCGACGTTTGTCTACAGGGTTCTGCCGCACGGCTACAGGGTCCTGCGACGTTTAGCTACAGGGTTCTGCCGCACGCCTACAGGGTCCTGCGACGTTTGGCTACAGGGTTCTGCCGCACGCCTACAGGGTCCTGCGACGTTTGGCTACAGGGTTCTGCCGCACGCCTACAGGGTCCTGCGACGTTTGTCTACAGGGTTCTGCCGCACGCCTACAGGGTCCTGCGACGTTTGGCTACAGGGTTCTGCCGCACGCCTACAGGGTCCTGCGACGTTTGGCTACAGGGTTCTGCCGCACGCCTACAGGGTCCTGCGACGTTTGGCTACAGGGTTCTGCCGCACGCCTACAGGGTCCTGCGACGTTTGGCTACAGGGTTCTGCCGCACGCCTACAGGGTCCTGGCACACAGGGTCCTGGCACCACTCCCACAGGGTCCTGGCACCATACCACAGGGTCCTGGCACCACACCACAGGGTCCTGGCACCACACCACAGGGTTCTGGCACCTCACCACAGGGTCCTGGCCCACAGGGGCTGGCTGGCTCGGCAAACTTGCGAGTTGAGGTCTGAGACTTGGCATGTAGGCTGCTGTGACCTAGTGGAGGAGAAGACTCTCTTGGGCCAAAGTGTAATTCTTGGTCATTGCGGAGCTGCTGGACCATCAGCCTGGCCCTCACCCCGAATTTGGCTAAGGGAGATGGTGCTTACTGACTGAAGTGACTTTTTAAAATTTCTGAGTATGAGGAGTTGTCAGGCATCAGAATAGAAGCACAACCTAGTAGGTAGCATGTGCAAAGTCAAGTTGCTAACCTAGTGCAGGGTTTCGATCAAAGCATGGACTTTTTCTAAGTCAACCCTGACCTCGTGCAGGGTTTCGCCGACCTTGTGCAGGGTTTCGTTCCTTGTGTTGATTTCTCCTAAGTGATTCAAAGACGCTGTGCAGGGTTTCGCCAACCCCGCTTTCTGCATGTGTTTTGCATGCAAGAGCGCGAAAACTGACGGGCTTGGGATCTGCGCTAGCTTCCACCAAGCATGCCGTTGGTGTGCCATGAGGTCGCGAGGCGCCATGAGAGGAAACCATGTCGACCTCGCAAAGCCCGCAGTAATGCAGCAACACGCAACACGCGACACATCCATCCCAAACTCAGCAGCAGCGACATCAACAGCGCCCAAATGCGCGGCCTCACAGCCGGCCATGAAATGCGGGCCAGCTAGCCTTCGCAGCCATCAGTCGTCAGCCAAGAGGCCAGCATGCAGCTCGGTTTCGCAGCCATTAGCGATCAGCGAAAGGAATAGGGTATTTGTGATCAAGCACAGAGTTGAGGGCGAACGGCACAAAGGTAGCTTGCAAAGGTGCGATGCATAGATGCGACTCTGAGGTGCGACCGCGAGGTTGGAGCGTGGCATGTGTCATGTGCCATGTGTTGCTTGAGCAGGTTCGGTGCCAAGGCGCAGTGGCACCTTCCATCAGCCAGAAGCCTGACCTCGTCCTCATCCTAGCACGCCCCTTGTTTGCTGCAGGTGTGATGGTCAGCTCAGCAGCCAGAGCGGCAGCAAGGAGCAACAGGCCCCCTCCCCTCCCTCTCCCCTCCCCTCCACTCCACTCTTCTTTCCCATGCCTCTTCTCCCTCCTCCCCCTCACCTCCTCCCCCTCACCTCCTTCCCTCACACCCCCCTCCTCCTCCTCTCCCTCACCCTCACCTCACCCTCACCCTCACCCTCACCCTCACCCTCACCCTCACCCTCACCCTCACCCTCTCCCTCACCCTCACCCTCACCCTCACCCTCACCCTCACCTCCCTCACCTCCTCCTCCTCACCCTCACCCTCACCCTTGGTGACTGTCATCCTCACCCTCACCCTCACCCTTGGTGGCACCACCTGCCAGACCCACCACTCCCCAGGAGGCGCATCATAACTGTCCTACCTAACTTTCTAAGCGATTTTTCTCCTGCGTGCTTACAGGTCTCCCCAAGCCACTAGCTACATCGTGCTCGGCGCAACGCGACGAGTCGAAAGAGCATAGTGAAGTTGGTCAACGTCCAAGGTCGGCGGTACAGGACGATGGTGAAGACGGCTACGGTGTTTGTGTTTGCTTGCCTGATTGTGCTTCTCCCGGGAAATGTTGCAACCTTTTGGGACCGACTCATCAACGTGGCCGACACGACAGTGGCAACAGGACAGGACCCCTTGGGGGCGGTGACCGGCCCTGCGTGGGTCGAGCGTGACATGATAGGATCATTCCCAACTGAGTTCGCACATTTACAAGTATGCAATCGGCTTCAAATGACTCGAACGCCTCAAATGGCCTGGTTCCCCATTACGTACTCCCGCTCGAGCCTAAGTGGCCGAGACGCGGAAATGCCAATGTCTGTATGCCACCACCAGGTCGACAACAAAACCCAGGAGACGCAAGCTCTGCAAGACGCCATTAGACAACCAGACAAAAGGCAAAGGAACGCTATTCCCCAGCTCGCCAATAACGGTATCTGCTGCATTGACAGAGGTCCGTGCACTAGCCTGAGGGAGACTGTGCCTAACGACCACACCTGTGCCCAGTGCTACACCACAAGGAGCAGCAACTGGCTAGCTACCAGCACCAAGCACCCACACACCCACAGCAACCAACCAGAGGTCGAACAGCCCTATGACCAGCCCAGGCCGCTGCGGGAGCCTACCGTGCATGCTTTACATGCTGGCCTGCTGCCCCGCACCAGGTACCCACACACCCACGGCAACCAACCAGAGGATGAACAGCCCAATGACCAGCCCATGACACCATTGGGATCAGCCTTGCATGCTGTCCATGCTGACCTGCTGTACCGCACCAAGTACCCTCATGCCTACAACAACAATTCAGAGAGTGTGCGACGGTGTGTTCAGCCCACCACGCTGCCAGGAGCAGCCACGCATGCTGCCCATGCTGACCTGCTGCCTCGCACCAGGTACCCTCATGCCTACAACAACAATTCAGAGAGTGTGCGACGGTGTGTTCAGCCCACCACGCTGCCAGGAGCAGCCACGCATGCTGCCCATGTTGGTGCGCTGCCCCGCATCAGGTTCTCCCATGCCTACAACAACAAGTCAGAGAGTGTGCAGCGGGGTGCTCAGCCCACCACGCTGCCAGGAGCAGCCATGCATGCTGTCCATGCTGACCTGCTGCCCCGCACCAGGTACCCACACACCCACAGCAACCAATCAGAGGATGAACAGCCCAATGGTCAGCCCAGACCGATGCAAGGGACAACCTTGCATGCTGTCCATGCTGACCTGCTGCCCCGCACCAGGTACCCTCATGCCTACAACAACAAGCCAGAGAGTGTGCAGCGGTGTGCTCAGCCCACCACGCTGCCAGGAGCAGCCACGCATGCTGTCCATGCTGACCTGCTGCCCCGCACCAGGTACCCTCATGCCTACAACAACAATTCAGAGAGTGTGCGACGGTGTGTTCAGCCCACCACGCTGCCAGGAGCAGCCACGCATGCTGTCCATGCTGACCTGCTGCCCCGCACCAGGTACCCTCATGCCTACAACAACAATTCAGAGAGTGTGCGACGGTGTGTTCAGCCCACCACGCTGCCAGGAGCAGCCACACATACTGCCCATGCTGGTGCGCTGCCCCGCATCAGGTTCTCCCATGCCTACAACAACAAGTCAGAGAGTGTGCAGCGGGGTGCTCAGCCCACCACGCTGCCAGGAGCAGCCATGCATGCTGCCCATGCTGACCTGCTGCCCCGCACCAGGTACCCACACACCCACAGCAACCAATCAGAGGATGAACAGCCCAATGGTCAGCCCAGACCGATGCAAGGGACAACCTTGCGTGCTGTCCATGCTGACCTGCTGAACCGCACCAGGTACCCTCATGCCTACAACAACAAGTCAGAGAGTGTGCAGCGGTGTGCTCAGCCCGCCACGCTGCCAGGAGCAGCCATGCATGCTGCCCATGCTGGTGCTCTGCCCCGCACCAGGTACCCGCATGCCTACAACTGGTCAGAGAGGGTGCAGCGGTGTGTTCAGCCCACCACGCTGCCAGGAGCAGCCACGCATGCAGCCCATGCTGGCCTGCTGCCCCGCGCCAGGTACCCTCATGCCTACAACAACAATTCAGAGAGTGTGCGACGGTGTGTTCAGCCCACCACGCTGCCAGGAGCAGCCACGCATGCTGCCCATGCTGACCTGCTGCCCCGCACCAGGTACCCTCATGCCTACAACAACAAGTCAGAGAGTGCGCAGCGGGGTGCTCAGCCCACCACGCTGCCAGGAGCAGCCATGCATGCTGCCCATGCTGACCTGCTGCCCCGCACCAAGTACCCACACACCCACAGCAACCAATCAGAGGATGAACAGCCCAATGGACAGCCCAGGCCGATGCAAGGGACAACCTTGCATGCTGCTCATGCTGACCTGCTGTACCACCACCTGCCAGGCCTGACTGCTATGCCCGAAGCCAACCAACAACCCCAACATGATGCGAACATGCCTGGGGCTCACACCATTGGCCAGCGCATGGTACCTGAGACGAACATTGCAGAAGTGCCATGCCTGTTCACCTACAGTGACAACATGGACCCACAGTACACCATCATTACCCCCATGCCAAACCCCCCATTTGGACACCCCAACTGGAAACCCACCCAGCAAAATGACATGGACCGGCAAACCATAGCCTACCTGGTATGCTTTCTTACTTGGATAATGATAAGTAGGAAACGAAACGAACCCACATACACACATGCCAAATCTAAACAATGTCTCAAGAAACAACGTAAGACCCTAGCCAAGCTCAACGCCTCCCTACACACCACCACCTACAACTGGTTACTTGGCATAGACGGGTCTTTACAAAGTGCGACAACCATCACCCGCTTGACACACACTACCTGCACCTACCTCAAGGGTCACAATAGTGGAAGGACTATCAGGGCCATACAGTACAACACTACACTCCAAGCATACATGACGTACTACCTCAACCCTAACATCATTAGCAACCCCACATGGAACATGGCTATAAGTAAATACATGGCAAGATGCATATACATTAGCTGGCTCCTGCTGGCAGCGGGAGACATTGAGGAGAACCCAGGCCCTGATGGCTTACACTTCGAGCAACAGGTAGCCTCACACTGCCAAATACATGCCCTGAACATGGCGGCAGGACACTCGTGGCTCACTAACCAGGAACTGGCCAACTTCCACACGTCCGAACTACACGCGAGACGCGGGGACCAACGCACTATGTGGGCCTTAGCCAGAGACGAGCAAGGCGCATGCAATGACACGGTCATTAACCTCTACCTAATGTCACACTACGGCCTCAGCACACACACGGTGGCGCACCTGCGCACACGGAGGGACTGGTCCATCTGCAACCTCGACGCGCTGTCCGTTACACATGGCACGAATGCCTTTTTATGCAAGGCCCCGGCTCACAGTATGGCGGTAAGGAAGCACAACGGCGCCTGGTACCTCCTCGACTCCCAAGCGGACGCCCCTATTCGGCTACGGAACACGAGACACTACGCGTACCCCGTCACCTGTGAGATACAAGCAATCATTAGCGCCTCAGACTACACGGCGGAGATGGAGGAGGCAAGGCAGAGGGCAAGGCTTGGGCCCATCATAGGCAACCCACAAGAAGCACATAGGCCCTACTGGGAAAAGCAGTACAAGAAGTGCTGCCTTGCACACGCCATCAACATGGCCATGGGGAAACCTACGATTAGGCCCGATGATGTGATCACCCACTGTAAAACGCTAGGTACACACATCCAAAACCTAGCCAACCAGGCAAGGCAAGAGGGCAGGCCGATACCACTGCGTAGCAGCCTCCCACACATATACGAAGAATCCGGCAACTTTACAGTCTCCACCATGAACCACTACTTGTACCATTACCACAAAGACCTCCACCTATGCCCTATCGCCACCGACCTTACACTCGGCAACATCACACCTGAGCTTCTCACCACGCTCACTGGCAATATAGACAGCTACACCAGCACAGCTGCCATTCTCATCACCAACAACCATGCTACCACCATCCGCCGCACAGACCGCGCCTGGCTATGGCTGGACTCTGAACGCGGCCACCCATGTCGACTGGACACCCCGGAAGACTGGCTCCAGCTGCAGGGCACACTCGTTCAAATCAAAAAGGGCGACGCAGCCAATACAAACCTCATCCAACCACTATGCTGGTTAGCAGACCCCACAAGGCACGCCACAACGGAGCAGCTGGAACATAATCTACGAGCCGCCCACATAGACCTCACCAGTCACGATTGGGACACCCAACCCGCGCATAGCCCCGGAAGAGACCGGCCGACAAATACGGCAGACACTGCACAACAACCAACAAGTAACACGCGCACCGCCACAACTAATGATGACACCCACCCGCCGGACCAGCACGTCCGGCCGCAACTGCGACAAGCCGCCCCCACAGTCACACTTCCTACTTCAGCCAAGACATCAACAGGCCACACCAGTAGCACAACTCAACGACGGCACAAATCAAGGGCACAACCTAAGGACTCGCACACGCAGACCCTGATGTACCGTTACCTAAAGACAGACTCCACCCCACCCCCCGACGCCATACCCACAGATACCCCATCTGAGAACCTAGCAGCACAACCACAACACAGAACCCTGCCAAGCAGGCAGCCACACCCAACACACAACCGTCAACACATCACCCTTACAACCCTGAACGTCAGAAGCCTCCACAGGTCCAGGAACGACGTCCTCAACCTCGTGCACAAGCACAGCCCGGACATCCTGATCCTCACCGAAACCATGACCCAGCCTAGGAGCAACAATCCAGACTCTGGATGGCTGAAGAGAGTCATGCCAGACTACATGACACACCGACACAGCGGCCACAGTGAAGTGCTGATAGGCATCAAACACAACCTAGCCATCCAAATGCAAACCAAGATGCTCCCGCCGTGCACAGATGCAGAGGTAAACGCACGATGCGTCATCCTGACCCTCAACCAACACCAGTGCGAACAACTCACGATCATCGCCACGTACTGGCCATCGGGGAATAACGGCGACGCGCTTTCACTACGAGAGAAAATGCAACAGCACATACGAACAGCCACGAGTCACTTACCCGGATCACTCATCTTAGCGGGAGACATCAACGCCACGCTGAGAACAGCTGACCGCTCCGAACACACAGACTACACCCAGGACCTCATGATGAGGGACTTCGCCACAGAAATGCGCCTGCTTGAAGCCGATCCCGATGACCGGGCCTGGACCTACCAACAGCCGCACTGTAACAGCCGCATCGATGCCATCCTGACGCGTGATGCAAGACACGGCCCCGAGCACCGCACGCACGTCAAGACACACGCGTATCTCAGTGACCACAGGCCAGTCACAGCCACGCTGAGTACAGCCCGATTGGGCGTAGTCCTGGCAGACCCACAAAAGCCTCACAAGCACAGCCACACTATCCTCACCACCCCCATCACCAACAAGGACAGGGAAGCCTACCGCCTTGCCGTGCAACAACCCAGCTCAGGTGCCCCACAGCTCCATGCTCAACTAACAGCTTACCTGGCACCAATGTACACAGAAGCCACCCGCTTCCTGACCACACTAGACAAGACCAACCCACATCAGCCACAACGCCTATCAAAAGTTACAGGCCTCCCAGCCAGGGAAGTTGTCGACACCGCAGCTACCATGCTCACAACACTCCTGGAAACCTGCAGGGCCACTGCCATCCAGACATGCAACACTAAGATCTTAACCAGAGGAGGCCAACACTACCAACGCAGAACCATGTGCAGGATCAGACTGGCACTAGGGACAAAGCTCAAGACGACCAGAAACCTCAGCCGGCAGGCTAGGCTACTATTCAAACAGAATGGCGCCCACCCAACGATTGAAGATCTCATCCCAGAAACAGACACGACCAACACAGCGATCAGGGAAGCGGTGCTAGCACGCCAAGATGACGACCCAACCGAAAATCACGTGCAAGCCGCACTAGCCAAGCTGACCAATTCCTACCGCGACCAAATCCACCAGCTAGACGACGACGACTCCGCACTCGCCATCGCACAAGCACGGGTCAGGATGCAGCAACTTATAAGCACCCAGCCTAAGAAAGCCAACAAATACATACTACGCCCGTCCCGCACCGATCACAAAGGACTGCAGGCACTAGCCGACCCCGATACCAAGAACATTTGCACCGCCCCGGCCGACCTTAACCGGATCATCACCGCCGCCTACGGGCAGAAGCTATCACCCCCAACGCCCAAAACCGGCCACTACACAGACACACAATCTAGAAACTATCCCTGGGCCCGCGCCAAAGCGGACGACCCCTTCTCATTGCACACCTGCAAAAATATACACTGGCTGCACACAGCCATCATGGACAAAGCAGGCTTTCAAGAATGCCTCAGTAGGCTGGCAGGAGGCAAAGCTCCGGGACCAGACGGCATTGAGAACGAGATCATCAAGATGTTGCCATGGGAGATGAGAGACACCATACACCAGCTGTTCATCATCATGTGGGCTACAGGATGCACACCATCCGCGTGGAAAACCAGTGACACCTGCCTGCTTTACAAGGACAAGGGCCAGGAAACCGATCTCAATGCCTACAGACCTGTAGGGCTGGCAAACACCATCTACAAGCTTTGGACCAGTCTTATCACCAAGACACTGTACGAATATGCAGAAGCCAACGGGATGCTCAGCAACTGCCAAGCTGGTTTCCGGTCCCACAGAGACACCACCCAGCAGCTACAGATGCTAGTCATGGCTCTTGAAGATGCTAAACTGGCTAAGACAGATATCTACGCGCTCCTTGTCGACTTTACCAGTGCGTTCAACACCACCTGCCAGGACAAACTACTATGGATCATGCACGACCTAGGCTTCCCCACGGACGCTACTGACGCTGTGAAGGACCTATACACGGGCGCTACAACGCGCTTCAAAACTCCCTACGGCCACACCGACCCCGTACCCGTCGACCGGGGCACCATCCAGGGAGACTCGCTCTCACCCTTCCTGTTCCTCATCTACATCGAACCCCTCCTGCGCTGGCTCCAAGTAGGAGCGCGGGGGTACAAGTTTACATCAGAGACAACCGCCAGCGCCGGGCGATATACAATTGGCAGCATCGACTACGCGGATGACATCGCTATTCTATGCAACTCGATCAGCAATCTACGCTGCCAGGCAGACAAGCTCTCCGCCTACTCCGATTGGGGCCACCTCATCATATCACACAGCAAAACCCTCGCCACAGCCGCACTCCACAAGGCACACCAGTCCGGCAGGTGCAGCACACTAGCGGACGCGGAGAAGCAAGCCCGCAGAGAATTGCAACACGTGCGGCTGCAAGGAAAGCCGGTCACCTACCTCCCCCCAACCGCACCCTTCGCCTACCTAGGAGTCCTGCTCACCATGACACTCAATTGGAAACCACAACACATGGCCATGGCGGCACAACTCAAACAAAAGCTGGAGAGACTACGGCGCTCCTTTGCCAGCGCCAGACAAGCCATCCACATCATCAAGACAGCCATCATTCCCAGCCTGGCCTACAGCTTCTGCGTAGTCCCGTGCACACCAGGAGACCTAGACCTATACGACAGAGCAGTCAACCAATGCGTCAAGAAAAAGCTGAGGCTACCGTTAGGCACAACCAATGCCGTCATCAGGGAGGACATAGACAAGCTCGGTCTAGGCATCAGCTCCACAGCCCAGGAGTATCATGCAAGGAACACCACAGCCCTCATACATAGCCTCCAATCTGCGGATGACACACATGCCCACATAACCAGGAACATGCTCCACAAACAGATCACTTGGCTCTACGCTCAAGCTGCCAAGCACGGACACCGCATGCTCAGTATGCTGCAACACACCCTTCGTGCCAGGCAACTCCTCCATGCGACCACAGCCCAGCTCAAGGCCACACACCAAGGAGAAGAACTGTACCCTAAGGAAACCAAACTACTTGGGCAGCTCATCACACAGGACAACAGCCCCCTTCCACATGACATAGTCAACGCAAGCATCACATGCCTCAAGAGCCTTGGTATCAAGCATGCGTCTGAGCTCCAACAAGCCATTGCCGACGACACATACATCATATCGGGAAAGATGCTGAAGGATCGCTTCGGCAACAAGGTCAAGCAGAAACACTACATCGCCCTCAACAAGCTGGCGGCCATGGCGTCCCGGGATAAGTGCCCGACCGCGATAGAAGCGAAAGCCATTGCAGACAAACGCGACACTACCTTAAACCTGCCCGCTGCACAAAGAAAGATCAAGCATTGGGCCGCGGGCCTGACAGAACTCGCACCCATCGTAGCCGAGGAGGACAGCAAACACCGCTACGCTGACATCAGGTCCTACGCGGTAGCCAAGCAGCCACCCACACAGCCACCCGCACAGGAACCCACTGCGGAATGTGCCCATCAACCCGACGACACCCGACGGCGCAGCTCTAGGCTTAGGAACAAAGCCCTCAACCCACCACCCACGACTCCACAACCTAAGCCACCGCCCAAGATCGGCAACAAGAGACAAGCAGATGATAGACACACCCAGACCATACCAGAAACAGTGGTACACATACCCATCATGACCCTAGAAAGCCTCTCTAGCTGGAAAGTTAATGCGGCGTGCGGACGCAACGCCAAGGAACTAGGGATCACGTTAGGGGCCATGTATGACCACCAGGAGTCCATTACTAAGATTGATGGATGGCACTGGAATGGCATAAACAAAGAAAGCTATTACAACGTGCACTGGAGACCCACCATTATAGAGAAATGGGCACTTCCGATGTGCAAGGAAGAAGGCTATACGCCCATGCACACAGAAGACATCAGCAGAGCAGATGCCAAACACGCCTGCACATGCGAACTATGTTGGGAACCTATAGGGGACAGCCCAATGTGCAACAGCTGCATGAGAGCCTACCACCCAGCCTGCCTAGCTCAGACAGGCCTAGCTGGGAAGACTGCCAATAACCATTGGCTTTGCCCCGTCTGCGCACACGGCTCGGACGACCTCAAAGGCGACATGAAACAATCAGCGGCAACTGACCTGCTGCAGGTCCACTGGCACCCCACAACCGAACCCAAGGCGCTCATCCAAGCGCACATAGACTACACCGCCAAGCAAAAGGAGTACGACGCGGAGAACAATAGGAGGCAAGGGACGGGACGCCCACCACCCGACGCGGGCCTCCCAGGTCACACCCGGCAGGGCCTACCCGACCCCCACACATGGATGCCCCGCTGTATCGACCTGCACTCAAAGGCCACCTTCCAAGTCTCGCCCGTCAACCCGCAGACGGACATCGAAGGAACGGGGAGATGCGAAACCACCATCCAGCAACACGCCCACATCACCACACCAGCCACGAGTGAAGGGAGCCAGGGACCCACCCTGCCCCAATACAGCCTCCCCACACATGTGATAGCCCACGACGAGGCAGGACGCACAGTGGGCCTGATCACCAAAAGCAAACAGCAAGACCTCGCCACGTGGCTGCAACACACCCCACACCCAAGGGATCATGCCACCGAGATGGTAGCCCTCCTCCGTAGGCACGACACACAAAACACCCCCCAACCCATTCAAGCAGCACAAGACCAAGCCATCTCTACCCTCTACAACACTCACCACTTCCCTAGCACGGTCCAGAGATGGGCTAACCCACTCACAGTCAGGGCTGAAACCACAACATACTGGAGCCCAGACATCAATGACACAGCCTATGGGGCACACCACAACTGTCTCCTTGTCAGACACACAGGGCTCTCCACATGGAACGTGCCAGCAGAGGATGCCATAGCCCTGAAATGCATCAGACATGCCATACACTCTGCCACACAAGAGGAGGCTATGGCCACCATCCTGCTCATACCTGGCAAGAAAGGCATCTCGTACCCCAAACACATAGACATGTTGAGAAGCTACCCAGAGTACTGCCAACACATAGCCACCATTCCTCTCAACAAACCCAACGCAGCCGCCAAGTCAGACAAGCATGCCAAGCTCATCACCTACATCGTTTGGAACCAGGCTGGGCAACAGCTCGTCACCCATGGGAACCCACAGGGCTGGCTGGCCAACACAGCCACTGCACTCCACCCACGACTAAGGACACATCCGGCTCTGGCAAAGCCCTCACAACACAACCAGCCCACCCCGCTGCCAAGCGGCAACCACAAACACCGAGGCCTACCAGCAGACCATGAGCTCCCCTCCACGGGGCATACACGCCAAACTAACCAGCCTGCCTTCCAGCCCACCACCCCCACACACAGAGCCATACCAGAGTGGAAGAAGGTGACATACACGGATGGAAGCTGCATCAAAGGCACCGAGGGAGCATCAGTGGGAGCAGGCGTGTACACGCCGGCCAGCGACGCTCGGATCACCATTGCCCTAGCCGGCGACACCACCATCAATAGAGCAGAGCTCATAGCTATTCTCTCAGCGCTGCAGGCAGGAGCCAAACGCATCGCCACCGACAGCCTCTGCTCACTCTACCAGATACGTAGGGCGCTCGCCAACCCGATGTCGCTCCGCACGCACCGCCACAAAGACATACTGGCAAAGATAGCAACTATTTTGACTAACAGCCAGGACACGGTACACTTCTTCAAAGTCCGCGCCCACTCCGGCATCATCGGGAATGAGGGAGCTGATGCACTGGCCAAACACGCAGCGAGGCACCCAGAGCAAGCCACAACGCCGGGCCCCTGCCCGCCCAGGCACACCGAGCAACACGCGTGGCTGAGCACAACAAGTGAACTTAACGTCACCACCCCGTTGCCGGACTGCCGCCACAGTGTACGCGCGCACATGAGCAACAAACATAAACTCGGCCTCGCCAACCAAGAGAGCATCTACTACCAGATGTCACGGGAAATCACCAAGGCAGCGGCGAAAGGCTCCTGCGAAAGAGTGATGACCGACGCGGGCATTCCAACAGAGGCGCAGAGGACCGCCCTACTCTATCGGACGGGCGGGCTCTACAACCAGAAACTGGCAATGCGCTGGGGAAAGGCGGCGGATGACCGGTGCCCCCTATGCGGGGAGGCCGACAGCGCGACACACCTACTCTCGGGCTGCAGCCGCACCTCAGCTCTAGTACAGGAACGACATAACGGGGCGGGGCGCCTGATCACGAAAGCTATCAGCAAGGGAGCCCAAGGAGGGTGCATCAGGTTCGCGGACATCGGCAGCCACGAACGAGGCGAGACGGAAGGCATCGACCTACCCAGCGCCACGCTACGCAAGGCTCTTGAAGTCCTGAGCCTCTCAGCCAGGGACACCAACACGACCACCCGCCCGGACATCATCATGATCAACAACACGAAGAAAAGGAAGCAGGGATCGAACGAGTCAACCAAACACGTCACCCTGCTGGAAATCAAGTACTGCGCTGACTCGAGATGGGCCGAACAGCTAGACAACGCTACCACACAACACGCTGCCATGGCAGAAGCCATCATCGCAGCAGGACACACGGTCTCAGTTAGACCCATTCTACTGGGAATAGGCGGCATCACTTACAACACACATACCAAGCTGCATATGGAAGCCATAGGCATCACGCAAACCAACACCACTAAACTGCTTAATAAGCTGACTAGACATTCGGTCATAAGCTCACATAGCATAGCCAGAACCAGCTACAGACTCAGGGCAGGTGTCAAGGATGGGGGTTAAAGGGGTTCTTCACATCCAGGTTAGGTGGTGGGAGCAAGCCGCGCCCCAGGCGGAAGCTCCTCCCTTAATACACGCCGG